>OLMO02000009.1:18626737-18729116 GCA_900291935.2 Cassiopea xamachana | reverse complement strand
ATATAAATGTATATATATATATATATATATAAACATATATATATATATATATGCACACATACTGAATTTGAGCTTTGCCAGCCGTCTTTGCATGCTTTCAGCGTAGCTACTCCCAATGGCAAGGAGTACTTTTCTTGCGTTGATATAGGTGTTTTGAGTAGGTCAAAATGTTGGTGGAAGTAGCATTTATTAAGCTGAATTGTCACATAGACTGAAGTAGTAAGTATTGACCATTGACGCAATATTGGTATTGATTTCCATAAAAGCCTTTTCTTTCCCACCTGTGTCATAAGCTCCAGATCAAGTAAAGTTTATAGTCTCGTTGGTGTGGTTGTCTCGTTGGTGTGGTTGTTTCAGAAATCATGGAGCATCTATTGTATCTTTTTGTGCGCTCCCTTCAAAAGTGTTGAGAAATAATTTAATAAGTGGGGTACTCACATACTTTCAAAAGGAGAAATTGGTGTGACGTTGCAATATCCCTTGAACAGGTATACACATTAAATACTAGCTTGTTAGCTATTGGAATATTTAATTATTCCAAAGCAAAGACTACTCTGACATAGATGGGAAAGACTATCCTGGCACAGATGGGAATATATACATAAAAATAAACATTTTAACACTTGGTTATATCACTCTTTATGTTAGTGCTCGGTTGAATAATAATCATCTGTTTCTTAACTTTGCTCACATAGCACTTGGCAGAAAATTTCCCACTGAAAATTCATGTTATTCTCTTTATAATGGGAAGCAGTGGGAGTTCAGAATAGCTCTTATCTTTTTAGTCCCTCCCACTGTTACTGTATTCCCAACATCACTGATAGTCCAGAATGGAAGATCATTTAGTTTGGATTGTGAGACACATGGATATCCAACGCCAACAGTCAAATGGCTAATACCAGATGATTTAGAAGACGAAGACTTTATCATTAAAGATGGGAAGCTTGAAGTCGATAATTCTAGAGGCTCTCACAGAGGGACATACAAGTGCATATCCACAAATATAGGAGGGAACGTTACAAAAGCCGTGAATGTTACTGTTTTGGGTAAATTACATATATTCAATGCATAGCTATTAATGTTACGTGCATGCACTCCATATTTTCCGAGTTTTGACAATTGCTTTCAACTAAGACTTATAATCGGTATAAGAATTATCAAATATAATAGGTGTTGCATTTCCATGATGCTGATAGTTACAATATTCGTGATTTTTTAACGTGTTATATGTACGCAAAGAAGCCTTCCTGGCAGAGTTGGCGTCCTAAAAATGTAACAAGGGGCTTTTTTGTAGAGAATATAAGGGTAAAACCTTTCACCCTCCGCATGTTTGCAATTATGACATCAATGTGCTTTTTACTGTTGTGCATGTGAAAGTATTAAAAGACGTACAAACCTAAGGCAGAGCTGTAGAATTTCCTTATATTGATAAAGCATACCTATCTTCTCTTCAACTTTAGTTAATTTGTAGCTACAAGTTAGCAAACAAAGCACATGTTCATTAGAAATTGGGCTGATGCCCCATAAAATATCTTAATTTCAACAGGTTAGGCCAATTCCCCTCAATGACACCTTTGTGGTTTTACTAGCTTCTCAATCTTCAAATGCTGATTCAGCATTTTCTTTCCTGATAGTTTTTACACTTTTGTTATCAGTTCAACCAGAAATTTTATCATCTTCACAAGAAGATATCATTGAGAAGCTAGGTGGAAGTGTAGCATTGTTTTGCAATGCATCTGGATTTCCAGAGCCAAAAATTAGTTGGTTCAAAGATCAAACTTTGCTTCCAAGCACAAAAGAAGGGGAGCTGTCCATTAAAAATCTTACAGCTGATTCACAGGGACAGTACCGTTGTGTCGCAAATAACTTGGCTGGCCAAATCGAAAGGGTCTTCAGTTTAGCAATTGAAGGTAGGAATCAAGATTTTGAAATTGCCAAGTCTGAATTTAATTGTAGTAGACGAAGAAGTCATTAATTTATTGATATCTTTTTCTTTTTTATTGTATGATGAGTACAGTGGAAAAACAATCTAAGTCCAATTTTGAAATATTGAGATTGATTGCTGATTTGATCGCGGAGAATCTCAGGCTCAATCTTCCGTGTTCCAGAAAGGTCGAGTCGGTTTATTTCTATGAGTACTTACGCTCTAGGTGTAGAATGATCCAAGTCCGTAGCCTGCATAGTGAGTCGATCAGTCCCATTCACGTGATGGGCACTTCGATTTTACATTTTGTCATTTACTCTTGCTTTTTCTCCAATTATTTTAAATGCGACTTAGATCGTTCTTCCATTGTACCCATCAAGTGATGCATGCATAATCTGAAAAGAAATATTAAAATTTTTATATGGCCTGTTTCGTGGCTTTTATATACATTTAGAACCTAAAGAGAAAAGAATCCATCAAGCCATCATCTGCTTTATAATTTAGAACCATTGCTGATTGGATCTTTTCTTTTTGTATTTAGAGCTCCCAACTGCTAGTGTTCTTGAAGACACAGGTGCTTCCTTGAAAATTATCCCAGTTGGTCAAGCTGTTACATTAACTTGCATTACATCAGGTAATCCTGAGCCACAAGTTAGATGGACCAAGACCAATGGTCGCTTACCAGCAGGCGTTATTGTCGAGGGAGGTATTTTAAGAATACCCAAAGCAAACGTGGAAGACTCTGGCACATTCCGGTGTAGTGCTCAAAATTCAATAGGCTTTGTTCATGCAGATATACAAATTTTCATTCAAGGTAAGGCTGCTAGCTGCATGCCTATCGCCTCTCCCTAAGCAATGTTACAGTAAATTCTCTATTTAGCCCCCGGGGGCTTATTGATTTCAATCACTCTAGAGGGGGGCTTATTAGAAAAGGGGCTTACAAGAGAAGGGGCTACATAAATTTAAAGGAAAATTTTCAGTCGTAAACTAAATTCAACAATGCTGTTTGAAAATAGAGAAAATTATTCAAAGTGGTTAATTTACACATCATTGGCTCACAGCAGAGCAAAATAATTTGAAAAGCTGTCTAGTAACCGTTGATATAGAGCGTTTTTATCAGCAGTAAGGCAACGAATGACTTTGATTCTTGATAGGTTGAAAACTATTGTTTACGGAGTATTATCAAATTTAGTGAGCTATGGCTTGTATGGATGCTGCACTGCCTCTTTTATGGCCTATGCATTCAGCACCGTTAGAAAGAGCAGGAAGTTTTGCCTAGAAATGGTACATCTAATGGAATACAGAGTACCAAGATGTGACGTAACAAAAATTCTTTTTTAGAATGTTTAAATTAATATTAACATTTACATTTTTTTGCACTTATATTGTGAAAAGGGGTTTTGAAATAACTATTATTGAAAGATTTGAGCTCGATCTGAAAAATAATGACCGAGATATAAGTCATTGAATGCTGACGTAGTTCCTATCAAATCACTGCAATTTGAGCCTGTCGAAAGTTATGAACCAGACCGAAGATAGTTCTTAGCGAGACCTCACCACATTGATTAGTAAATATGAATGTTTGTAAAAAGTTTTAACAAAATTAAATACGATAATGAAATCGTAAAAGAGCCACAAATGTTTCAATATTGCACAAGAAAAACTGTCTTTTATAAACACGTTCTTCTTGCCTAAAGGCAACCTAAGAAACGTAGCATCACAGTCGTGTGGAGATTTTGCTCTAAAATCTGCTTATTTGCAGTCGTTTCACTACCCCTTCCAAACTCCTGGCTACGTATTTGCTTAATTCTTTTAGCTGTGCTCATTTAAAGCACTTTTCAAAGCAGGGTCAGAGCAAAAGTTTTTTGCAAAGAATGGCTTGCATTTGAAAAAGTTGCTCTTAGCAATGAGGGCATCCATTATAGAGTTTGGAGATTAGCTCTTCCAAGCTGAAATTCAAGCAACTTCCCAGCCGTGCAATTTATTGTAATTATTAGAATTTTCTCATTTAATCATTGAAATTTATTATATTATGGTAATGAAATGTAAGGACTAGAATTTTTTATTTATTAATTGATTTTTGTCTATAATTGGATTTAATGCTTTTAGTGATATTTGTTCACTTAAATGGGCATATGTAATATAGGAACACAATCGAAATGAATATATTATGAAGATTTTGTCTGCAAAATTTAAACGAAAGAGCTTAATTACATCTTCAAATTAACCCTATTCAATAACTTGATTATAATGGGAAAGAAACATAATGGAAGTAAATTGTGCTAATCATAGAATTCAGTTGATGACAAAATACATCAAGTATTTTGTTTTTAATTGCTTTGTTTAGTTGATAACGAACACTTAAGAGTATAGTTCTTAATAGTGAAAGCTCTATTTGATTTATGTTATCTGCTGTCAATGGCGTAGGTAGACGCAACTAATGTCTTAGTAGAATTATTTCATTCTTTTAAGAATTAGAAAGTGCTGTAGCATTTAATATTAAAATTGGAGGCCTTCAATGTTGGAATAAAATCTTATATGATAATATGGAAATTAATTTGAAAAGTTTATAGCCGTTTTTATATAGACATTTACAATATGCATTTCCAATGTTTTCTACAACTTTTCTTAGACTCTAGTAGCTTTAGGTGTGCACAGATCTTAGACTTTATATTATCATTAGTCACAGTCCACAAGTTTGGTCCATCCATTTGTAAAGAGTTTCTACTCAGATTTCAGCTAGCAATTGCTGTAGCACTATAATTACCCTAGCTGACGTTTTTAAGCATACATTTCGAGTGAAGTATGGCATAGTTCGCAACGCCGGTATTTGAATGTTACAATAACAGATCATACATTTAATCAGAGTTGTGCTAGAATGAGGAGGACATGACACCCTAAGCGTATGCAAAACTGCAAGAAAGCTAGCTATAATGCAAGGAATTTAGCATCCTGCTAGTCACATTGTTTTATTCTTCCTTTTTCGTCATTGCTGGTCAAATTTTTGCAAAAAATCTCCCCAAAAGGATATTTTGAGGGAAGTTTTTTGAATTTAATCATTTTTTCCTGACTGGAATCGAATTGTACAAAATAGTAACTTGTTCAAACTGCGAGAATCTACATAAAATAAGTAGAGCTTGCATGCATCTCTAGATTAACTAATGCTGCCTTGAAAAGCCACACGGAACAATCAACTATTTTTCCTCTGATTAAATGTATCTTTAGAAAATTATATTCTTGAGGTTCAGAAAGAGTAAATCTTGTCCTTCTGTTTAAGGTGCACCAACTGTTAAGGTTAGCCCAAAGAGACTTAAAGTTCAAATTGGAAGGGAGGCCCGTATTTCATGCTCTGCAAGTGGTAGTCCAATCCCTCGAATAAAATGGAAGAAGGTTGGAGGTGTGCTTCCACGTCACTACATTGAAAAGCACCAACTGGTAATACCAAAAACAAAACGTGATGATGAGGGTGATTATGTTTGCATTGCCACCAATGCAAAAGGAACCGCGGAAGACCACTTTAAGCTGCAAACTACAGGTAGTTTTTCAGAATGGTCAATTTTATTAACAAACTATTTTATATACTATTCGCCTACTGATTTTTTAGTTGTTTTATTTTCTTATTTACTGACTTTTTTCTTGTTTGACTGCTGATTATATTCCTACGCAGCTTCTAGAGAGGCAATGCTGACTAACTGTAAGCAGAATTAGTTGCTTCGAGAACAATTTTCCCAGAAACATATCATATAGTTGCAAAAATTACTTTCACTTGTCAGTATTGATATTTACTAGGCTTCTTTGACGTTCAATAGCACATAACAGGTACCATAAACTATTTAGCCCCCTGGGGGAGTATTGGTTTCAAGCACCTTTAAGGAGGAACTTATTGGAGAGGGGGCTTATAAGAGAAGGTGCTAAGCAATTGTTTGAAATTTAAGAAAACTCTTAGAAGCAAACTGGATATACAAATATCAGGTTTCTACGTACATAGTGTTGTCATTGTCATCGTCATCAGTCACAAGCAGTATTGTATCACAGGTTGGAGAAAAAGTTGAAAATTTCATACGCATGAAGATCACAAGAGGACAGCCAAAACAGAAAAGCTTATTAAACAACCTTTGATATTGAAAATTTTTATCTGCAGTACCTCAACGCTTGACTTTAATGCTTTGTAGCTACTTGCTGTTCAACGTGATTAAGCATATTTATTTACTTTGTGAAGCATATTCACATTCAGCAGTATTCAATCCTTTTTGGGGGAGTTTAATAGAGAAAGAGGCTTACTAAATTCCTTGCTCATAAAAGGGGTAGGGCATATAGGAGTGTGGACGTAATTGAGAGGGGAACTAAAAGAGAATTTACAGTATATCAGCTAGGGCTTTGGATTAACAATAACATGTTCAAATGAATATATCTACTACAGGCGTGGCTCTTCGACTCGCAATAGAAAAGAAAAAGAAAGATTAAATGAGAGCTGACTTTACAATTTCAGTTATATTAAAAGGGAAGAAATGAAATGAAAAAGGAGAAATATCCATAAAATTTTCCATTATTTTCTAATGGATCCTCTCACAATTACAGCTTTTGCTTTGATGCAAGGTTGCTTTAAGATAAGTTTTGAATAAGTATTCAGACAAAGTGTAAATGCTTGTGCTAGTATTGCAAAAGTGTTGTTTCATTCATGTATCGTGCATTCGATGGTGTATGCATTTGAGCCAATCACTTTTTCGAATCTTTTATCCCTTCTACATTTCTTGCAGACTTTTTACCAAGATTTTCTGAAGATGGACAGTCATACATCATATATGGAAAGATACTTGGTGCACTGTATCAAACAAAAATAGAAATTACGTTCCGTCTTGAAAATGAGAATGGACTTCTTCTTTATAATGGCAAACAAGAAGGTGACTTCATATCACTTGGGATTCATCAAGGCTTCGTTGTCTTTCAGTACAATTTAGGATCTGGCCCTGCTTATATTCGTAGCCATAGAAAAGTATCACTGTTTAGATGGCATACGGCTAAAGCCTATAGAGATGGCCTAGACGGAACTTTGACCGTAGATAATGACCCAATTGTATATGGGAAGTCGAATGGAAAGTACACAGGTTTAAATTTAAATGGAGACCTTTTCATCGGTGGCCATGCAAATCTTGATATCACCAATAGGCAAACGTCTCACGAAAGAGGGTTTACTGGCTGCATCAGTCAAATTGTAATAGCCGGTAGAAAATTCGACATTGGTGAGTTTTTTCTATTAATATCAAACTGAAATAAAGAAAAAAGCTAATTTATGTTTCAGCATTAACCAATTAGTCATTCATTTATTCAGTCAGAAATTCAGTTTTTTGGCCTTCAGTCAATCAGTTAGTCATCCAGTTAGTCAAGTAGGCAGCAAGTTTATCTGTCTGTTTGCTTTCAGTCAGTTAACCAATCTCGATCAACCAAATATACAGGTAGACAATTATAGCATTGAATCAATCAGCTGATAAAAGCTAGAAATGATACCCATGAATTGCAGAACCAAGGAAATGAATTGCTCTATAGTAACACTTTGAAGATGCTGACTGTGCTGAACTATAAGAATTTCATTCTTTTTTGTAAAGGGATTTTGCTAATTACTATTGAATCCTTGCTCAATTACTTAACTTTGTCTCATACAAAGTCTGAGGAAATTTTCCTGTTTTTCTATATGTAGCAGAACGTATTCATTCCATTTTCGTTGTATTTATACAATCGACCTTTCATGTGTTTGCACGACACTATCTCAACATTTATCTCATAATCATAGCTGACATCAATACGTAAAATTTACCACGCCATACTTGGCGCCGATGTTAACAGCATATCAAAAGATTCAATTTGTCACAAATACAGAGCCAGACAGAGAAATTTTGTCTTCGTATCTTCAATCGTTGCCAAAATTGATCTATGCCATTGCTCTCTCCTTTGTTCTGTCCCTAGCAACTACTTGTTCCTAAACCGGAGAAGAGCGATGGTAAAGAACTATTATTATTCCAATAACTTTGGTCGGTTTGAAAATCATACAATCGACACTGTACAAAGACCCAATAGTTAGTACGTAAACCCAATAGCTACTGTTGGGAACTAATTAAAGCAAGAAGCTGGATAAACATAGCAGAATGAAAATGACAGAATGGCCATGAGAGAATGAATATAGAAGAATGAAGATGAGAGGACGAACATGACAGAATGAACATGCCGAAATGAGCATGAGAGAATGAACACGACAGAATGAACATGACAGAATGAGCAAGACAGAATGAGCATGATGGAATGAGTATGACAGAATGAACATGAGACAATGAACACGACAGAATGAGCAAGACAGAATGAGCATGATGGAATGAGTATGACAGAATGAACATGAGACAATGAACACGACAGAATGAACATGACAGGATGAGTATGACAGGATGAACATAAGAGAATGAACATGACAGAATGAACACGACAGAATGAGCATGACAGAATGAGCATGACAGAATGAGCATGACAGAATGAGCATGACAGAATGAGCAAGATAGAATGAGTGTGTCAGAATGAGCATAGCAGAAGTTCGCTAAAGGTTACTGGAATTGCTGAATTTGTCTTTCGCATTGTAGACCGCTTTGATTTGTACTTACAGCAACAAAGGCCGATACACGTGATACTGCAGTTAAGTTGATTGGCCTGTTTGCATGATCATTTAAAAGCATTAAGGGGGCAGCACATTGTACTTGCTTTGTCGGATTTTTTATTGTCCTGTTATCGTCCTGGAAACCAAGTTTTTCTCTTCATATTTGCTTTTGTTATCTTGTACGCATTGCTTGTTTCAAAAAGCCCTATATATTCACTTAGCCCTTCATCAAAGTAGTCATCCTAACTCTCAAAGTTATTCAAAAGTTGCCTTTTCCTCCATAATTTTCATTATTAGTTAGCCAGTAGACATTTTCATAAATAGCGTAGGAGATTAATTCCTTCCAATGGATTTTTTGATATGTTCAACGAAAGAAAACAATGATTAAATCAATAAATTAATGCCACCAGGTCAGTTTGATGCCTGCTGGAGGAAAAGAATAGCATACATCTAAGCTGCGGACTACAGAATAGCAGTAACAATCAAAGTTTAACAAAATTAAGCAGTTATAAATCATCTATGTATTCATGAAAGCCTGCTCATTCAAAGGGATAGACCCAATCTCAATTCCCAGCAATCTTTTAGTCCCATGGTATTGTTCTAATTTTCGTATTGTTTATTCCATGCTTTCTAGTTTATGGTACCTTTATTCTCTCTTGAGATACTTTTTCATCTTTCTATTGTTCTCTGTATAGTTGTTTATCGTTTCGTATTTTTGTTCGCTATAGAATTCCCTTCCACGTTCATCCTCATTTCGCGCTTCCTATCACTTTTGATTGGTACCACGTGTTTATTGATCCATCTTATGGTACTTATTTGCGTCCACTCATTATCTTCATACTGAAGATGACTCAAGCATGAGTTGAAACGTTTATTTCACACGGTTTAAGTCACACCGTTTATGTTACACCGTTTAAGTTTGGTTATGGAATAGTCTTCATCATGGAAACGAAACATTGGGTCTATCGTCAGCACTATTAAAATCAGAAATATGTGGTCTCTTTTTGTTGGCGTTCTGATCTTACAATTTATCAAGTACAAGAGCCCTGCATGTTTTATATCATCCAGTTAGTTTTTCCTCATATGCAGCTGGTTTTACAAGAGCATTGTCTCTTGTGAAAATTTTCTTTGACAAATATCTCTGCGCACAGCCAGCCAGTTTACAATGATAGTTCCTCATGGAAAAGTGAAAACTGGGCGTTTAAGTTAATAGCAATTAATTTTGAAAACATTGGTTGAGTCAATTAGCGAATGTTGCATTGTGTTTTAAAGACTTTTGCGTCAAAATTATCAAGTCCGAAAACGAAGCGTGTATTTTTCAAAAGCTGTGTTTTGCTTGTCGAACAGCTATAGCACTTGGGCTTCCATGGTGACGAGGAGGTGCTAGGAGCAATTGGTTTGTCTATACGCAAAAGCGCCGGGTAGATTGAGTTTTAAGAAGACAAGGATCTTCAAAGAATGAAATTCCGTATAATATCAGAGTCCATAAAAACTCAAGCGTTTCTTCGGCAGCTGCTTCTTTGTGTACAGCCTTCCTTACTATGCAAAATCAAAATGAAGTTCCCCATTTTTTCTAACGATTTGCCTCATGCCAAGTCAACTCATTTGCATGCACCAGAGTTTTCCTCAAGCCATATCTTTTATAGAAGTACTGATTCTTCCTCGAAACTGGTATAAACATGAAAACTTTCCTCCGACTCACAGCCGTGGTTCATTTTTTCTGGATTCAGTAAATAGCAACCTTTCAGAATTAAAGCTGGTTCTTATGATTTCACTTCTCAATACAGGGAGGCAAATTTCCTTACCCTAACACTGGAATGAAGTGGAATAAAGCGGTTATATGTGACAATATTTTTCTTCCAAATGCCTGTTCCGAGTCATTTATATGAACAAATCTATATGTGACAGCATTTTCCTATGAACAATTCACTTTTCAAAAAGCTTGTAAACCAGCTTGTGAGAAAGCATATTATCCTTGGAAAATGATGACATATTCTCTCATAAGCTATGTGGTTAGGCCACTTCCTTTAGAGGAAGCGTTGCAAGAATTTGACCAACTATAACTAAGAAAAGGTCAGTGAAACACTGCCCAGCAAATACGAACTTCAAAAATTCCCTTGTAGAGTGGAAAACAGACAAGAACATTTTTGTTCTGGAATAAGTTTTTAATTGTTTCTTTTTTGACTTCAACCATATGATGATAATTTCACGTATCTAAATGTAATTTGTGAGAGTACAGTGTGGATAGCATAGTACAATATATACAGCAATAAAGACAGATAACAGCCTATTAAGACACCTTGGTAGCAACTATCTCTCCACTGTAATGAATGGCTTCTTATTAGTATGGAAAATATCCAGACAAATTATAAATTGCGTTGATTTTATTCAATTACGTTACGTGATGATGGTTTCTTCTCGTGTTTACCAAAGCCAAGATTTTATAGAACACACATGAAGCGTTCGCGAATAGATGTGCGGTCTTTCATCGCCTCTGGCTTAATTTTATCCACGTATACCACATTAATTCACAGCTTGTGGATGGACTCCAGAAAAAGTCAAACCTTACTCCGGCAGCCACTTCTTTACGTATAACCTTCCTCACCACGATACATTGAAGTGAAGCTTCCCGTGTTGTCCCTCAAGTTCCATGTCAAAGCACGTCATCTGCAAGAATCACAATTATCCTCAAGCCAGATTTCTTTATAAACCAGTGAGCCTTCGTCATAACTGGCATGAAGTTAGAAAACCTTCATTCGGCTCACAGCCATCGACTCTGCTTGTATATAACAAACAAAGAAATAGACATCGTGTCTTGTACAATAAATTTAGCATTTGTTAGATGTTCTCCCAAGCAGAAACATGGCATCCTGTTAAATTTTTCATGTAGATAGCCTTGAGAAACACTTTTTTGCGGCTCTTAAAATTCTAGGGATAAAATGTGCAGCTTTCTTGGTTGAATATAATTCAGACAGCCCCCACTACTAGATGCTGTTGCAGTATCTTATGCCTCAAAGTTGTTTGGTTGCCACTCAGTTGTAGTGATACAAGGCGTGGCGTGGTTTGGCATGGAATGGTGTGGAGTCGATTGGCCTGGTGTGGCATGGCGTGGCGTGGCATAGCGTGGCTTGGCGGGAAGTAGAGTATAGTGCAGTTGAGACGAATGGTGAAACTTGGCGTGGTATGATGTGCTGTAGCATGATATGATGCAGTGAGTAGCGTGGCTTAGAATGGTGTACCCATGAAATGCGTATTTCTTTTCAAACAGTTGTTTTGAGGCATCCTTGGCACTTTCAGTCACACACAGAGTATTATTATTAGGATCTCTAGAATGAGACAAAAACAGCAAATTCGGTTGTAACAATGCATGTCTTATCTACAGATATCTTTCCTGCATATTAAACGCTAGTTAAACACGCGTAACGTTATTTTTTGAATTCGCCACGTTCGAAAACACAAATTAGTTTTTTGAGATAAGCAAACCAGCTTGCGGAAATAGGCCGTTACGATATAGGATGGGACAAATTAAATTGTCCTTCTTTTCATCTTGTTCGCAACAGTTGACTGTTGTGGTCATCTGGCTATCAATGAGATAAGAGAAGGCGCTACTAGAAATTAAGTATGTGTTTGTGTCTTTGTCTGTGGCTTTGCTTACGGTTTTGTAAATTAACTATTGCTAATGACTTTAAAGTATTTTTTAGAAATAACATTGGTCTACTCCGCAAAACATAAGCAACGCCTGTTACATGAAAGATACACTCAACTATTCTCTTACAATACTCATTGTGTAGTAACTCATACTTCTGCAAATTTCCAAGAAATTTTCTCCTTTATTATTACTTCAGCAACTACTAAGCAATAGGTTCCTTTTGTGAACGAGGTATTTGTTGTGACCATTTCTTTTCCAGGTTTTTCGTAGCACAATTTGAATTCTTCTTTTGCTCTTTTGTGACCCATATATAGTCTATTTTCTTCTCAATTCTTTTGGTTTACTCCTTCCTTCTATGCTTTAGCAATTGCTTTTTAGGCCCTCTCTTACCATCTTTTTAAGCATAATTGCAAATTGTGCTTAAACTTGAAAAATATGTAAATAGGTATCAAAATTGCAACAGCTGCAACAACATCAACAGTAACAGTGACAACAAGCTTCTTTCATAAGCTTGGCAGCTTCGGCTCAATGATAACAATGAGAATGCTAAGATTTGTTTTTTCTGATAGAACCAATACTTCAAGTGGTACTATCGATAAAGGTCCTTTTAGAAAAATTAAAATCAAAAGCAATCAAATGCAAAATAGCTGAAAGATTAAGAATAACATATGCTTTACAATGTTTGAAGGAGATTATTTTTTAGATAAATAGCTATAATTCATGAAGATGTTGTTCAATTCTATGCTTGAGAGCAACTATTTAACCTAGACTTTTAATCTCAACTGGTCACTCTCCAGCGCAGAATAGACGTTCTCCCCCAATTAAGTTCTTTTTCCAAAAAATGCATACCAGGATATTCCCCCGCCTATTAATTTAAACCAAGGTGGGATTTTCCAGCCCGGAACCAGCACTTACATCGCTAGATGAATGCTTAAGAAGAGAGAAATTGGCCTCAAAGTAAGGACGGCGTAACTGAAAGTTGTACAAATGCTGATGAGATTGGGAGAGAATAATGGAAGGACTATTCGTGTGCTAAAAATATGCATTGTAGGACATCTTATCTCCCTAATTTTATTGCACCCTCCGGCTATTCAACTTTAGACTTTTTTCCAATCCTCGAACTATCGCTACCCCCTTATATTCCAGAGTTGAGAGTATTGATTGAAACAAATGGGACTTGGGGAGGAATTATTTACAGGTTCCATCTTGTCATTTGAACGCGCATCGCAACTTTACTGGCCCCTTCAACATAATTTGTAATGGTTCCTTCAGAGTGAGACACAAAATTTGTGACTGCAGTTCAATGCAAATACTTGAACATCAATAAATCTGCTGTAAGCGTCTTCTGAGTTAATATTGGTACTAAATCACGTTCTTGAAGACACTGTTGACGATGATTTATAATATTAATGACTTTTCTTTGAAGACCTTTGAATATATTGCCCATTGTAATTGGGATCCCTAGAATAGTTGGAGAGAGATGCAGAATTTTTAACCAAGGCAGTTGTTTTGTATATTTATTATCTGCAAGACTTGTTAGTTAGTGTATCATTCGTTTCCAAACTATATTGGTGCTGTCGCACTTTTTAGAATACCACGTAGATGTGTTCTCACGTTCAGCCTATGATCAAAATTCAAAATAAGACGCTTTCAACTTTTTCGGAAGTGTAGCAAAAGCCATTCGTCCAGATCTTCTAGATCGTGTAGTTTTACTAGTACCAAAGAGAGTTGTTTTCATTTTCCTGTCGTTCAGGTTTATTAAGACCTTGTTCCTTGCTAGCCATTTTATAATATGACATATCCAAATTTAGAGCTCCCTTGGCCTCACAAATATTTCCATGAGACGTATATACTACCGTGTCATTTGCACAATGTCAATTGGACGCTGCTTCGTTTGATGCTTTTATTTTAACAATGTTTTTAATAAGAAACAGTATAGTTCCTAGCATTTGGTCCTGAGGTACTCCATATTTAACTGATTGAAACAATAGCTTCTAAGTGTCATATTCAATAGGCTGGAAACTATCCATCAGATAGCCTTTAACCCAGAAAATTTTGTACTATTAGTGATATCAAGGGGAAGTTTCTCAGCATTATAGCATAATTGGCGGTGCTGGAAACTTTGAAAAATCAACAGATACAGCACCTGTTCACTTTCCGTGACCCGTTGCATGAAAACAAATTATCCGTGTATCGGTATGTTCTATTTTATCTCTTTTTGAACCCAAGCATGATGTCTACATAATATTTTCAAAATAGTCGGTCGCTCTCTCTTGTATTTTTGAGAAAGCATGCAGTACTACCGATAGATAATAGTTTTTAGGTGATATTTGCAGTCTTCAAAATAACTATAGAAGTTGAAATAGCAGACAATAGTTTTTTTTTGTCCTATTATTTCCCTTTTTAAAATTTAGCGCTAATAGCTCATTGTGACCAGATGTGTTGCTCACGGCAAATGATGCTTCTTACGCAATTTCTGCTGATTCTTCTGCAAATCAAGCCCTTCTCCAATCAGCAGCTCTATTTATTGTTGTATCAACTTTTCATATGCAGTATTGCTATAATAACAGGCATTTATCCTCTATGACACAGATCTTGCCATTTTTTAATTCGGCTTGATTTTATAGGTTATTTTTTTATTACCTTGCTCTGCTGCCCATCATTGCTCAGAAAAACCACTTGCGACAAGAGAAAAATAACTTAGCGGTAACTAGCTATACAGACTCACTCCTCTAAAGCCCCCCAGTCCCTAAATGCATGTATATTCAATGGATCTCTGCCCATCCAAGGTAGATTTTCTCCCTTCATCTGTGGAGCTGAATGGGCAGAGAAACTAAGGCTCAATGAAGCACATAATCGGAAATCATCAGAGGTTCTATCCCATTATAATGTACAGCTGTCTTCTAACCAGAAAGTGTACTGTCCTACCTACTTTCAATAAATTCCCACATAAACAATACGAATTAATGCTATTTAGGCATTGCTTAAGTTGTTTATTCAATTGTTTTAGCTGCTAACTATGGCAGTGAACACAGAAACCTATGGGGAACAAGAGGATCACTTTATCTCATTGAAATGAAGCAGGTCCACTCACACATTAGGTTGCACTTGATCCATTAGCACATATTAATGCAGTTAAGGAAATCAAGTGTCAGTTTCACTTGCAAATTCATTATCGTGTTCACCCTATGCTGTTAACCAACACAGTAAACAATTGATTGCGAAACAGGTGGTAGACATCAGTTTTTCTGATAGAGTTGCAGTCGCCACCCCCTATACGATAAGCTTGCGCGTGCTTTTCCGATAGTAAAAATTATCCCCTATGGCCGTAGAAGCATGATTTTTTCACCGTATAAGGAGACATATCGGCATTTTATCTACAATGCAATGCTATAAACTGAAAACAGGTGTCTATTGCAGCTCTTACGAACATTTATTATTAAGTTTATACTTGGTACTTGAATAGTTGGAAAGACGGTTTAGCATTACTTGCAAGATCTGTCATGTTATAAAATGTTGACTATGCTAACTAGAATGAAGCAATAGGCCACCTGAGATTATAAGCACCTGCGGTCCCTGGGGCTGTTAGGAGTTATGAGTAGCTTCTCTGCTATAGTTGATAACTTCAGCAATTCATGAGCAATGGTTCAGCCAGTAGGAAAGCTCTTTGAAAGCTCAGAAATAGATTATTTTTCAAATTTCATTATATTCAATAGCATTACACATACTACAATTGTAATCATCTCTTTAACAAAGCAGTCTGCAATTGGCTAATTTGGCACAACGTCATAACTTTGGATACTCTCGCTGAAACAAGAGTAGATCTTTTAGGAATGATACAAATTTCATGTGCTATATACATTAATGAACGTCTATAGAATGTACTAACATAGGGAACCATTTAGAAAGGAACAAAAGAAGATGATTTTGTCCTTGGGTGACAAGCTCTGAGCACCCAAGAATTGGATAAGTAGATTCGTTAGCAACTGCTGATGACAAACTTCAGCAAAGAGTGAAATGTTCAATTTGCCTTGAAGTAGAGAGCTTAAACAGTTTTAAATATGTAGACAGTTCTGTAGACACTAAACTAAGAAACATTGTTCATTGCTGCTACTTTCAAGTCTATTACAAGCTGTATGCAGTTAAAGCTTTCCCTTTCTAAAAAGTTAACGAAAAATTGTTATGTAATCTGCACCGAATATTAATCTGTTGTCATCGAATGATGATGATGACAAGTAATTTGGTTTAAATAAACACGCAATAAAGAGCTGCTCTTTGTTTCAGACAGGTGATGTTCTTCTACACCTGGCAGTCATCAGTGTATTTATGTTCTCGATTCATCGTTTAGCCAAAATTTTCAACATTTTACGTGTTGCAGGTACTATCTATTTTATAAGAATACATAATTCTTGCTGAGCCTCACTTATTCTTGGTTTGAGCCTAAGAAAATTCTAAAATTAGTCTTAAGTGCCAAAATTGTAGCTTAGCCTGAAAATCAAAGGAATATATTCCGATGCTTCTTGATATCTTAGTTTATCATAAAGCAAAATATGAGTGGAGCAGATTCATAAATATTCTGTAAATGGTGCAAAAATAAATCGCATTAAAAATGCTCGAATACAAAAAAGGTTTAAGTCTTGATGAAGATTGAGCCATACATTATCCTCAAATTATTCTTAAATTTCAGCGATTCTGAACCTAAATGTTCTTATAAACTTTATTCTTATAAAACAGAGTGTATTGCAAAATGCTAGCTTGAACCGATGATTCAAAGACTCCAAGATATTGATTGTGAGTTGGGCTATGTTGTGGAAAGTAGCTAGTTCATGCTTAGCAAGCTACTACAGTAGAATCCATAGCCTGGGCTTGGGATAAAAACTAATTTTATTGCCCAAGGTAGTGACAAATAGAAATCACTTCTCTCATCAGTTGTACTTATGCATAATTCCCTGTCTTTTATCTATGCTTCATTGATATTTTATCTGACATTGCAAGCTCGAGTATTTTTTAAATACTTCACGCTCTTCTTCAGAGGCTATTTCTATTGTAGTCAAGCAGGCTTGTTTTCTTCATAAATGATGGAGAACTCAGGGACTTTTTGTAGATACCCAGTCAATCGGTTTTGTCTACTATGTCATTTTACCTGCCTACATAGATAAGAAAGAAGCCATTGGAAAAGCTCTTCACCGGCAGAGATTCATTTATCTGGTTGATTTTCTACTATCCTATTGTCTTCTTTTACCTGAAAATATATAAATGATGTTTTTAATGGTATTGGAAACAAGATATGCAACAGTCAATAATTTTAACGTAAATACATCATTTCTAAGTGCCTAGCATTCATTTTTGTCTCCATGTCTCGTGCAGCTGTATTCAAATCGCTATCCTTACACTTACAAATAACAGCCTAACTCCTTAGCTAACGGGACTAGCTATCCAGATTGATAAACAGATCCAGTACTTTGCCAACTGATATACTACAAAGAGAATTTTAATGAGTTCCAACTTCAATATATGCAAAATTTAGTGTATGTCTAATTTAATTTATGTCAATTTCTCTCTTATCCATCCCAAAGAAAGCATGGGCTTTTAGACTGCTCTGTTTACCAGTTGGATCATGTATAATCTATTGAACCAAGACGATGCCATGAGGTGATAGTGTTGAATCAAACAGAGATTTGCTTCGACTTGTACGCGCCAATTTAGCTCATCACTTTGTAAACTTAGTCTTGTTTGCGATATCACCTAAATGAAATGTCTGCAACATTATGATTGAGTCTCTGTATATTCAATAGGCTACATTATGAATTCATTGCTTTTACTTTTTCAACTCATTTGGACCATGATCATTTACTTTATGTTAACTAGGAAGCTAGACGAGCATAGATGATATTTGAATTCAGTGCCTTTACTTTTTCAATTCATCTGGATCATGATCATTTACTTTATGTTAACTAGGAAGCTAGACGAGCATAGATGATGTTTGAATTCAGTGCCTTTACTTTTTCCATTCATTTGGACCATGATCAGTTAATTTAAGTTAACTAGGAACGCTAGATAGGCATAGATAATATTTCGAACTGCCGCCTTCAATGATATGTGAAGCATCATTTTTCCATTGCGTACTATTTCTAGCTAATTGGAATGTGAAAAAGTGGCTCTGTTATTTCACAAATTTGCTAGTTTTTACAGTTATTTCATAGTGTTTTGGAGAGTTTAGTAGACGTAACTATATTCTGTACTTGTTTCTGAAACACCTCACTGCGCAAAACGACGCTCCTGCATAATGAATTGCTTAATATTTATGATAGAGACTATTATCGCTTAAGCACTCCCAACCTTTTAGCCTTTTGCCCCCATTTTGATATATAGTTTGTGCTAAAAGCTTGCGAGTCAAGTCATTGGCCAACTGCTTAAAGAAGTCTCTAGAATTTTCCTTTCTCTTAGGAAGCATCCAGAAAGTGGGGGCTTATGCATTCAGGAGGCACCCTTATATAAAAAAGGGCAACTATGTAACCTAAAAAGGGACAATTTATACACAAATTTATAAAAGGTGGAATGCACATGCCCTCCGCCCCCCGGTTCCTATGGCCATGCTTCTTTGCAATGCCGCTCAACTCAATTGGCTCTCTCCTTGCAATACAGAATGCGAAAATTTTCCACAGAGGGTTCACTAATTTAGTACGTACGCCCGTAGGGGCAAAGAGGGTCTAACAATAGCATACACCATACGCACAAGGGTGGAGGGGGTTGATACATCTAAATTTTCATATGCAAGGTAATTTCATCATAAATTTTTGTTATTGGCGACGAATTTTATTGCTTTTTTATAAAACATTTGCTATGATCATTTTCCTGTGTCTGAAATGCTCTAGGGCCATTCAATACATTCCGGAAGGGACAAAAGGACATTTTTCGCTTTCTACGTGAAAGTATAGTACTGTTTTGAATGATTGATGTATGCTGGTTGTTGGTTAGTGGTAAAGAAAGGATATTGTAGTATACTAAGAAGGAGTTGATCAAGGGGGATGTGTGGTTGTTCAAAATAAATTTATGCGGATGGGACACTTTATGGAATGGTCCTTCAGTCTCTTTCTCGATGGACTTATTGATTTGCTGCTTTAAAAAATTCCCATTGTGAGTGGGGAGAGGGAGACTCTGATGGGTAAGATGGGTACACAATGGGAGAGGGTCGTAGAAGGCATACATGTGCGTACGATGGGGGAGGGGGGTCAACTTTTTGCCACTTTGGCACGTGCGTGCTAAATGAATGACCCAAAGCGCAGAAATTGGCTTCTCAAATGTTTCTTTGCCTTTTTTGCGATTTTCTTGATTTCTTCACAAAGTGCAAGGGATGTTTGCGAGTGATATTTCCCTCAGATATTCTGGTAAATCTATAGAGAAAAAATTCATTAACTTCTGACAGGTTGTGTTTTTGAGATCCGTGGAGAAAACTGATGTTCAAAACTGACTGCAAAAGTAGAGAGGGAAAATGAATGTCCTATTGCTTGCTATGGAATGAGAGTAAGTTTATCCAGGGTTTCTTTTCATCAGAATTTTGAAAAGGGGAAAGTTTTAAGTGAAGGGACAATTGTTTATCATACTTAAGCTTTCAATGGCACTTCTTTAGACTGTTTTAAACTCTCTATCACTCTGCCTTATCGATATCTTTAAGCACCATCATAGCTCCGTTTAAATGCCACAAGGCTAAAGAGTGCATGAGTCATCCACGTGTTATTTTTCAAAATTAATTTGATTTTTGGTACCCTCATGCTAGAAAATAAAAGCAACAAAAGGAATCTGATATCTTAACTTAGATTGTCGCTCACAATTTATGTTTGTTTGGCAGTGGATTCTTTGCCTACCTGTGCATCTTTGTCTTAGTTCTTGCCCAACTTTCAATTTATCTTCGGCTATCACAATCAGCTTTCATGTTTCTATAGGTGATCTACCAGCACCTTTTGCGGGCATGTATAAATTAACGGCAATCACATATATGCAAGTGATTGTACAGGAAATAATATTAAGCGAATTAAAAGGCATTTGAGATCAGATCCAAAAGTAGTTGATCAGCTGTCTAGAAGAATTCCAAGATAACTCAGAAATTGGTCTTCCTAGAAAATTCCTTCTTAGGCAGACTATTTTCGTTGATTTAAGGACTAGAGCCCAGGAATATGATTGTCCTACTTAAGTAGTATAGCTGTTTTATTAAGATATGATATATTGTGTTGTGCTAGAGACGTAAGCATTATCTATCCAGACCCTAAAAAGTACAGCATTATTTCATTGCGACGAGTACAACACTATAGTTGAGCTACTATAATTTTCCTTAAGGAATATACAACCCCCTGCAAAGATATAGTAATTTTTCTATATAGAATGCATTAATTGATTCTTGTTTAGGCAACTTTTCAGATCATATCAGCACAGAGTGGTATTGGTCTTTATCATAATAGAAACCGTTGCTATAAGAGTGGTAAAATTTTAAAGCTTCTAGTGGCTGGCACGACAAAATCACTGGACATTTTAAAATATTCAAATAAAACTTGCAAAGAAATAGATTTCCTTAGTACTAGATATGAATGATACAAATGTGCAATTGAAGTGTTGCTATCCCATCTGAAAGCTTTCAAATGCTTCTAGGAATACCTTTCTTAGGTCTGCCATTCTCTTTAGATATTTTGCGATTAAACCATTGCTACCGATCTCCTAAAGTTGCCTAGTCATCTTTTCTTTCACGCATAACATGTATAATTTTCGCTAGTTATGTTAGCATTGCAAAACAGGAATTAAGAACAGCATTAATTTTCTACCATAAGAGGATAGGGCATGGTTGATGCTGCTCTATATTATCGCAACATTTTAAAAATTATGTGCGCCTTCTTGCAGAATTGTGTACTCCAGCATGATCGCTAAAGCTTCAGTCATAATGGCCTCATTTATCATTACATGTGATAATTAGCTTTTGCATACAAATGGCTTTGGTATCTTTACTGTATACCCACACAGTTATCCCTTATGTACACTTTTCTATCATATACCGTCCTCCCTCTACAATCCTTAGCATATAATGCGCACACAAACATACATACATACAAACATGATCTATATATTGTTTCCAATTACAAAAGTTGAATTTAGCTTTCGCAGTTCTCCATAACATTTCAGTAGCATTAAAAGCACAAATTTTCCATGTTTTGCGCAGACATTTAGCTTCTTCTTTCAATAAACATATAAAATTTACACTTTCAATCTATAATACACTGAAATGCAAAGGCCTCGTGAATTGAGGTATGAAAATCTGATACTATACAATGTGACAATTTTGTATTTTCCAACATTGCTAATAAAAGTTTCATTTGTATTGAATATGAATAAAGGACTATAATTTTGACTCATCTAAATGAATAGCTTTTAATTGAAGTAGAATGTGGCTTATTTCTACAAGCTAACAACCTGCAACTATTCATTAACCTACATTACTACACAGCCTAAAATGCACCATCCTGTCTTTGATTCTTCAAAATGAGATTCTCTAAGTTAGTTGTCCACTGTCATTTGGAGATTAGTAATTGCCTATAGACTGTCAAGCAACTTTTCCATATTTTTACTGGGAAATGATTTAGCCGCTCGAAGGAATGATTTAATACTTCCAAGAAGCGGGTTACTCAGTGGCCAATGAAACTAGCCAAGCATCATATCAACAATTCAAAGACATTTTGCTGCCTTGAATATCTTTCACTGTTGTGGATTGCGAATTTTGGGTACTATAGCAAATGCACTAAATGAAACATTCGGCCTGTCCATTTGAAGCTTTTTTACCATATCTCCTGAGTTCCCTACTTATAGAAAAACAACGCACTAGAAGCTTGCCTACGTCAGATTCATGGAAATTTCATGTACATTTAAATATTGCATAGAGTCCAGAATTTATGAAGCTATCCACCGGAGATTTTAATGACTTAAACTTTTTGTGACTACTGTCATGTATCTCAAAAGCCAAAAAAAATCTTGGTTTGTTAAAGAAGGGATTGGTTGGTGAATTGTTTCGTTGGTGAGGAGTTCTATGTTAGAATACCGAAGTAAATTTGAATCCTGGTATCTATCATCAGTTCCTATTCATAGCCTTATATATTTCTACTGGAATATAAGTAAAAACGCTGAGTAAAGCGTCAGAAAAAAACATTGGGGCCTAACGTAGTTTTTAACATTGTGTTATTCAGCTTTTGAATTCGTTGCACTTCCTCTTCCTTAACTTTCATTGGCACAGAAGTCATTGGGCGCCAGCTACACCAATCCCAAGTAGGATTTATATGGCAATATTCATTTGTGATATACACTTGTGCTATCCAGCAGCATGGTCTATCGATGATGATAAGTCGCTTTGCAGTCACAACCGCACGTCCATGGCGAAACATTTTGCGGCCAGTAGCGTGGTGTTGAATGTGACGGTAAAGGAGTAGCGACTGGAGAACAGCTACATGCGCACAGTCGAGCTGCTGAGCTCCGCGCGTATGCGCGCAACCGCATTTTTTCCATCTCCGCTTCTTTCAACCTCTTCTCCTTTGCTCTTCTATTTTGAAACCATATCTTCACTTGCTGCTCAGAGAGACTAAGATTCTCAGATAACTCAGCTCTTTCAGCGATAGAAAGATATTGCTTTCTCTTAAATTTCTGTTCTAGAGATAGCAGTTGCGTTGCTGAGAATGGTGTTCTTGGCTTCCTATTTGCTTTATGTTTTCGTAGAAAGCATTTTGTTAAGTCCCATTTGAATTCTGCAAAGGAAGGCATAATCTGAGTTAGAAAGTATGTATGGAAGAATGCATAGGTGAATGCTCATAGCTGGTTTGCTCTCTCTTCCAACAACAAAGCTAGAAGCGACCTAGGTCTACTGCCGTCAATAGACTTACTATTACTTTCAAAAGAAAGTAGCATTCTTGTGTCTAAGTTACTTTTGAATTAGTGTAGTTGCTATCCTTCTTCAGGTTTTGCTAGTGCCCTCTAGTCATATCATTCCCACGCATTATGCTTGCCCTTGCAAGCAGTAGGATAATGGAATACTTTCTGTTGCATGAATGTGATTCAATTCGTTGAATTGCCTGTTTTAACCCACAGCCTTTGAGGTAATAATAGATACCAATTTGTTTGCAAAATTTGTTAGCTGGATGACTTGCTGAAAAAATTATTCTCACCTATTGTTTCTACATCGTTGGTTGTTGCTGATACAGGTGGTTGTCCATAAGCCAAAGTGCTGTAACTTTTGTTTACATACGCGAAGTCTACTCCATCTCTCTGCACTTTGTTCTCAACATGTGGCATATTTCGTGCCGTTGGTTTTTTTGAGCTATCACAACTGAGTATGTATTCAACTGAAAATGGGTTCGCGTGCTTCTTTTTCGTTGCGGCTGCGGCGGAATCGTGGTACTTGTCCAAGGCACCAGTTGCTGCGTGTTTTACAAAATCATCCATGCTTGCTTGCTTTTCGCTTGTCTCCCTCGGTTCTTGATCCTTCTCCCCATAAAACGTCATTTGCAATGATTGTATTATACAAGGTCAGTCAGCACTGTGGTTGGTTTCTTTTCCTAGCAAAAATTTAATTAAGAGGTTACGTAAGATGAGACATGAAGTTCACAGTGTATAATTAATAACAGGAATGGTGCAAAGTTTGAATGGGGGGGTGAGTCATTGAAAGTTATTTTTTGCTATAAATATAGTACATTTCTTTGAAGAATTAAGTTTTATATAGCTGTCATTAATATAAAAATTTAAATTATAATACTTATTATTATAATTTTATTATAAAATTTTATTATAATTTATTATATATTATAAGTTCTAGCATTCGTTCTAGATTACTTTATGCTCATTGATAGTCTACTGCAAAAATTAGGAAAGTACACCTTCCCAAAACTCCTCAAAGCAATTCAACAACCGTTAATAATGTAGCCATCTTTTACAGAGAATACTTGTTTCTTATGATATAATAATGATATTAATACTCAATTTATTTAACGTTGGCGCTAATCATAGCTACGTTACGATAATATGCAATGAAGTTAATCTAAGCAAACTTCTGAAACTATTAACCCGCAAAGAGTAAGATCACAACAAATTTGATAAAACCACTAGCAGAACTAAGAAAAATACCTAAGTTATAAAAAACCTAGTGATGGTATATAGGGTCTACACAGACGGCAATGACAATCAGAGGGATTCCAATTTCTGGTTTTTCTTTTGAAGTCTTTCAGGGAAGTGGAGATTTTTATACGAGAAGGGAGTGTCTGCCACAATTGTGATCCTCTGACACGTATTTTTTCCATCCCATATGAAACCTTTTTTACTTTGGTTGGGCTGCAGGAATTCATTATTATATCTAAGATTATAAGAGTTGTTACGCAATGGGAAAACCTCCCTCATAAAATCGGGGTTTCGACAATTTTTAGTTTTAAGCATTTCAGTTAACATCACTTTCAAATTTTTGACATGGATAGTTGTAGATGAATCTTTCTTTAACAGGGATTCTTCACAACCTTTCTTAAGAAATCGTCAAATTCGACTTTCAAACTAATTTCATAGTCCATTTTTCTTAAGCTCTATTTTCCCTTTTAAGGTAAGGTTACCATCAGCACATACCTCTTTTAATCGTTGATTATCTATTATTTTTATAGCAATTTTTTATGCCTCTTTGGTAATTTTTACTTTATTGTTTTCATATTATGGGCTAGAAGCTAATAGATCTGAATAAAATAGCTATATCGCTTACATAAGTAGAATTTAACGTTTCATGCTCAGATGCGTCCCTTTGATATTAGCAGTCGTTGTGAAAGGGGAATTTGCTGAATTCGGTATTTTTCAAACACTGAATGCAGCATCGTTTTTGAAAGCATTATCCATAGTTTAAGAAGTGCTGTTTACTTATAGAAGAACAACGCAAAACAGAGGATATAAGGAAGCCAAACGCCATGCTTGACTATACAATATAAAATAAATGACAATACTACACCAAGTTTATTGAATGAAATATATTCGCCACTACAATATGCTGGTATCATAACAAGATACCATTAGTAATTCTTAATAAAAGCACATAGATACATTGCGAGAGATTATATAGCATGCATGAGCAACCGACCGTACACAAGGAATTTGAATCCACCCGCAAAGAATTTTTCCTATCCTCTTTTTTGAAATGATTCTTCATCGGTTTTTGAAAATTTGTTGAAATTTGGGTTTTTGTGATAAAAGCTCAATCTAAGCAAACTAATGGGCTACTATTTAGAGTTCATGGCATTAGCTTAGTTTTTTGAAACAAGGATTGCTATCCAGTGCATGCTAATGCGTGAACGCGTAGAAATAGAAAGAGCATGACTTGATTTTGTCAAATGGAGATAGTGAAGAAAATAATCAGGAAATTGACGCATAACCATAGCAAAATAGAGCCTTCATTTGGAAATTTTAGTAAAAATGTGCTTAGAGAGTGATGGTGTCTTCTGTAGTGCATTATAAGTTGCAAAATGAAGATGAGTCTCTAAGTCTGCTCATTGATGGGGGAAAGACTAAACGAAAGGCTTTCAGAGTTTAATAGAGCTTGCAAAATATCTCATATGTTTTCTATAGCCATTAATCATGGACGTCGAGTGGCCATCAAAGCACTCATTCACTGATAGCAAGCAGCTGCTATTATTTTTCAGAAATACAATCCATTTATATTAGTTCTTTCTACTTCTTCTCCCTACTTATGAATGAGACAAATGCTAATTTGTACTTAATTCACTTGCATTTAACGCATTTGGAGCGATCATTTCTTCAGGGAAAATATAATCAATAAATTTTCAAAAGTTTTGCTTGAATATTTTGTGCAATGTTTGCTCTCTTGATGGTCTAAAGATATATCTTTCAATCATATCTATTTATCAGCACCTTGACAGAAGATCCATGGAAAAATGTTTCTTTGAGCCTCTTAATGCCATGCCTATCTTTAGTTTTGTGTTATACTTGAGCTATGTCATTTAGTCATTGGCCTTATTTACACCTGCAATTTGATGCCACTCAGTTTTTACGACATATTTACCTCATTTGAGAAAGTGCATAGATGTGCTTCTATACTCGAACTATCAATTGATTAGTAGTTTTATATTGCTCGATGTTTTTAATGCTTATGAATATTTACGCTATTGAAAACTTTTCTTTGATAGGGCACATGAGTTAGTTTATTATATAATTGTTATATGTCAATGTTTCTTGCACTCGTTCAAGAAATTCATCCATTAGTACACTCAGTCTAATCAAACCAGCTTTTATCGTGTGTTGTGGCTTGAGATTATTATCAATGTAATGCGTACTAACAGTCGCAGTACTTTTCATTACATTTATAATTTTTAATTTAAATAGTCACAAAAGCAATTTTAACTTCATTGCTAGAGCGTATATTGAAGTTTAATTAGGTGTAATAACTTGCTGCAAACTTATCAGCTCGGTATTGAGTAATTCATCTAAAAATGTTGTTCAAACCATATCTGATTAGTATTAAAAATTTTTGGTCCTTTTGCATCCACCTTTGGTCCAGTCCACTAGCTATTTTTATAGTACAATTTACTCATATATCTACTCGCAAATTTTAGAATTTGACATACTTTAAGCCTTTTCTTTATAGCGTATTAATGTTGCTTTGAGTTGCAAACCTATGGCTGTGATTCCTTTAGATTCAGTATTTCTATATAAGGTACAAACTGGAATCTACAAACTACAGTCAGTTGCCAGTTCAGGTATTCTGCATAATCTGAGTCATATATTAGGTTGTGTTGCCCTTTATTCATTGGCTATGTAACTGTAAGAAATTTAACTGAAATATGTAGCGCTGTGCCAAGTAAGAGATCGTAAGCTTTATTGGTCAGAAACTTTCATTGTTCATGCTAAACAGTTTTAATTAGACTACTTTCCTATCAAAACACTGAAAGTAGAGTGCTACTTCGTCTCAACATATGGGAATTAATAACAGTGACGGTGATAATTAGCTGCGATCGCCGTACAACTTTCATGTCTGAAGCTTCTAGCGACAAAATATAGCATTTCAAGTCCTGAAAATGCACTTTGATATATTTTATAGTAGACTATCTGCTAGTAAGGACTCATGAATTTCCAACAATAGGTGGAATTTTCACAAATTTTTTCTGGGAAATTTAATAGGCATTGTTTTATACATTGGCTTTGAGTTTGCAAGGGCATACGGCCAACGATCTTGATCAATTCTATTAGTCTATTATCTACTTGACCCATTGAATGTCCATTCTGGTGTTGTTGGCAATGTGAATATATGTTGTAAAGATATTGCTATTTGCGGAATAATTGCTGTTTCATTTTATACTGTGGGACTGTAACAAGATAATAATCAAAAGACACTAGGTTCAACCAAGGAATATGACCAGTATTTGGCTTTTTGTCTGCCTTGACAAGATGTATTGTATTAAATGCTAAAAAAAATTCTAAATGCTCAATATTTTCTACTTCTAAGCAAAATATATGCATGATCAATACATAGATTTGTCTTACTTAACCTTATTACCTTCAAGTTTAGCCAAATTCTACGTAAGTTTCATTTGAGTTGGATATCGACCCTAACAAAGAGCTTTGAGCATACTTAAAAGATAATTTACTTCGTCATATTATCATTCAAAAAACTTTTGCAGCTTTCTTCGTTTAGGTCGTGGCTATGATTTTGTATATTTCAGAAACTCAACTCACAATAGCAATACTGTTGCGTCCCAGGTGATCGTCTCTAGCAGAGTGTTTTCGCAGTTGGTCTTCGAATATCTAATCTGATTGCTCTTTCCTTCGTCTGCACGAGGAACCAGCAGCTCTCAATTAGTCGTAATGATTTGACAACCTTTCTTTTAAGACAATCATCATCCAGAGTACAATGCATGATCGGATGACCAATGAAAGCGCTCCATTCTACCTGCATGTGCCCAAAATTAATTAATTATATTCATTTCTTAATCTTTACGGTGCAGCTCCATTGGTCTAATTGAAAGGCAGCAGGTACCAATATCTATTGCTATTATCATCAACTTACTTATTGATATTGTCTATAGTGCAAATTACGTCATTAGGACAAATACATATTATTCTGGAAGTAATGCATGCATTCACTTAACCCGTTTCGAAACGCGGTAGAAGTTGTGAAGAAGCGCTTCTTGAATCGACCGCTGTTTTGCTTAAGCGTCAGCAATGAACAGTTGCAGACATCTTAAAGCTATTTTAAGATTTCACAGCATCAGTAACCTAAGCACTAGGTTTCTAATCTCCATGACGTATCTTCAAAAAGCATGCTAATTCCATACTTTCCATATGGGCTCTTTATTCTTCCAGCGTTTGATTTGGCTTGAGCTATAGTACCATATTACTCCACGTTGTTTAAATTTATATGCAAAACGGATCACAGTTTCTTGCACAAGCGATCTCGTTTTCATGTTTCCCAGAAATATCACTGAAGTAGAATCCTAATTGCTAATTTTTTGCTGGCATGCTTCACAATGATATGATTAATGAAACCTTTAAACGATATTTAACTAACTTGTTTTAAGTTGTTTTCAAAACTTAGAGTCAAAGAGCAGAAATTCAAACATTCCGACAGTAAATATTCGGCTATCTTTAAAGCATAGTTTGCTGATCCCTCAGGCGTGGCTTACTCGTCTCACACTTACCAGTTTCTGTAAACTAGGAGCTTTTGTTGAATCTATGGTTTCAATATTTGTAATCTTCCCATTCGATGTTCAATTCACGTCGCATTAGGATTTTGGAAATAACATATAATAGCAATGACGTGAACTATATTATAGCATTTAGGAGATTGACAACGATCACGAACATCGACAATTACTCATGTAAAGATTTCTCTTCGCTATTTTGAACAGACTGATTCTTGTTTAACATCCTTACGACTTTTCGCCAATATTCCTAGCAAAGAATAGAATTTGCTACAGCTAAAATTTATCTGTTCCATTCTACTCAAACGTATTTCTCAAGACCCCAATAGAATTCTAAGGTAGTTTATGAGTAATTCCATAATTCTACTTACTCAAAAACATATTTTTTATTTCTGTTGCAATTTAAGTCCGTATTAATTGCTGCTTTGTAAAATTGTTTGTATTTTATAACTGCATATGGTCCTACATTGCACTGTTGGGAGAAGATGACATTTTAACCGAGTAGCTTTATAGCTCTTCATTGCTCTTCTTCAACCAATCAATACTTTCAATTCTCTTCAATAAAATGAGATGAATGCTTCTCAGATTAAAACTTTGAAAACCTTTATGTTTCAAGTTTGGTAGATTCATTAAATTGGTGATCTGCTGCAAACTCCGTTCTTGTCAGCTTATTTCCTAGATAGAGCTTTGCTAAGCTTCCTTTATCCCATTTGCACTCTTTTATGCAGTATCTTTATGGATATACTTTATGTATGCAGTCTACGGAGGGAAGAATGATGCGTAATCAACTGAGGACAGTGTTTCAAATAGAAGTAGTGGTAGAGGAGGTGATGAAATGAGCCTTACAAGAAAAAATGTATTTTACTAGTGATGATTCAATTATACCATCTGTATAGATTGCCTTCCGTCATGGCAAATTTTTAGAAGCTAAAAGAGACCTCAGAATGATTCTTTGAATGCCTCTTTTCACACGTTTTTGCTTTCATGGTCGCATAATTCTTGTTTTTCTGCGGTTTCCTTCGTACAAAGTAAAAAAGTTTCATTTTTGAAATTTGGTTCATGGTTTTGTAATAAGAAATTTGTTATTCTTTTTAGTGTTTTGTTTGACACACTGGAAACTCATAAAAATAATAAAAATCGATACTAATTTATGAGATCGGTGAAACAAGCAGTGACAACAAGTATACTTAAGCTTAGCCTGGTACCTGCTTGTTGAAATTGAACTTGAGATGCATTCATAAACTTACTGCTGACCTTTAGAAGCTTCACATCTAATCACAGGTAGCTGATAATATCCAAACCCGCTATTGTCCTCTTATGGATATGAAATTCCCATACACAGAATTTCAGACGATACTTAATGGATTTTGTTGATACCTCCTTCACTTCCTACCACTTCCCTGCTAACATCTACCTATGCATTTTTCATCAAAAACCATAAGTTTATCTTCTTTATGATGGGCTAGGATGTGACGATGGACCAAACTCATCAATTTAGGCACAATTTCATTCTCTTAGCTTTTATAATTTGTCACATTAGGCCACTAAAATTGATAATATCAAGGTAGACCTCTCATCATCCTGCTTTGCACTACCAGTCTTCTCCGTATGATTACTATTCATCTTCCCATAATTAAAGTATCAACAGCGCCATGCAGGTAAACGTGGAGTTATTGCTTCTATAGCTTTAAGTGCGAAAAACTGGTATCCAATTGTAAATTTTTACGCAAGAGGTTCTCTGCTATTAAAAGTTTTCTGAAGAATGGACTGCATTGAATCTCAATTAGTGAATGTTTCGTCCACCTTCCCTTACACAAAATAGTTAACCTCCGGTCTTCTATGAAAAACAGGTTTTAAGGCAAAATTAAAAGATAAGTTTGAGACCACATGCCTTTATGACCCTGGGGCAAAGCTTAAACATGGATTCTTTCAGTAGCAGATTTTGATCGTGGTTGATTCAGCTTTTGAGCTTGTACTTAGAAGCTAAAGAGCAAGGAAGAATAATCAACACGTACTGCTTTAGTGCAATGTATAGGTATTATCTGATATTGTACTTTAATCTGAAATAGAATTACTTTGTTGGTCTCGTTATGCAATTCGTATTTGATGTATTTGTCTCAAAATTACTTCTATGCAAAGCACGTGGCATTTCAAAAACTTGTATCCAGCTACAATAGATTCTTTTGTTTTGACAATACACTAGATTCGCTTGAGGCTTTTATAAAACCTATCTGGTACCACTAGCAAGTTTGTTTGAAATGGGCTGTTGAGCCTTAGTTTGTTTTATCTAGCTTACTAAAATAGCGAAGTTTTGAGCCTTAAGGTATGCATTAGACAGGTTGTTAGAGATCTTTACAAGTAAAAACAAATTTTCATCTAGAAGCTTATTCAACACAATCTCTTTGGAAAATAGCAACACTAACAGCATATATTTTGTGAAATAAAATGCATAGATTTTTCTTCTTAATGCAAGTTTTTGGTAAGTGAATAAAACTTTGCCAACAAGCTACAAAAAGGTAGTTAATTGTGCATGCATTACTCTTTCAGAGTGTGCTTCTAGCACTTTCTATGTGTGGCAGTTTTCTATTTAAGCAACTTCCAATTTCACCACTAGTGATAAGCTCCCATTAAACTTGCATTAGGTACTGTAGTCACCACCAGTAGATTTGTCGAAAATATTCTATCTCGTGTTTTTTTCTCTACTAGCTTAAATCGCGAACTGAATAAGAACAACAATTCTTTCGTACTCTTTCAAAAGTGATGCTGTAAGATTGAGGAATGCATATCATTAATGTTGTCTTGTCTTGATTAAAATGATATCTCATGATTGAGACAGATAGGTATAAGACTTTTAACTTTATTGCCCTGGAAAATATAAACAAAATCTTTAGATTCAATCTTTTAAGCCCAATTACTAATGGTTGCTTCATCTCCTTCAGCATGCACTAGTTGAAAATTGTTTACGTATTTCAGAGCATAGCTGCCATGACCCCTCATCTTTTAGTAGTACTGCTTTCCTAATATACTAATGCAAGTATTGAAACATCTGCCTACCTTATGGCTGCCAAATCGTATTAAAAAGCCAAGTACACATTGAACTTTTGCGTTTGCATTTACAAGTATTGATAATGGTGGGATACAGCCTTGGGAGATATGTTTAGACTGTGCATTGCGTGTTTTGAACCATTCAGTCTTTAAGGATACCTCATACAGTACTCACTTTATACAAATATATACTATAAAGAATTCTAAGACCCAAATTTGTAGAAACTTAAGAGTAATTTTAGAATAATACAATGCTAAAGAATTATTATGACTTGGATCTTTTATTAATTTGATTTTATTTTAGACTACCTTTTTTATAAAAGATGTCAAATCCATTAGCAGCTATCACATTACCAAAGTGCTAATTTTTTATAGAATTTTCAGGTAAATTTACATCTATAGTCCCCCAAGAACAAAAAGAATAATCTTTGACTCAAAATCCAACAATTTTGCAAATATTGTGTTTCAGTAAAAATTTAGATATTCTGAAAAAAAATATACAGGAATAGGAACTCAAAGTTTCTTCTGTGTTTTTAGCAAGTATTTTCTTCATGTTTGAATTTGAGAAGTAAATTAACAACTCTGTTAGTGACTCACTGAGCTTGGTTTGTTTCCAAAATTGTGCAGAGTTTGGAGAAAATATTTGAGTTTACAACAAGAGCGAAAGAGAATTGTAGTCGAAAGTAAGCCAATAATTGTCTCAACTCTTTTATTTTATCCCTCACATCACTCATTTTGTGAGGACCTACAGGCCTTTGGCAAACTGATGATGGTATTGAGCTTGGCGTCTAGGGCTAGAGGTGGGCACATTATTATCTAAGAGGAAGGTTAAGTTTGTTCAAAGTAATAGGAAACTTTAAGTATGGCAGCTTCCTTGATATTCTATATGTTTTTATGATCTCTTGAGATCCAGGATACCTAGAAAAGTGAATGTGCTACATCCCAATGTTACGATATGTGTATTTTTTGGTGGGGGACATAACACTAAGCTATAAAAGTACTGTAAATTTCTGCAATGAAGACTATTCTGCTTGGTAAAAGCTCGTGCTTAACACTGAGTTAGAGGTGCATAGGGGCTTTTGTATTTAATTTATTATATGGTGAAAAAAGTTTCCTTGAGACCAGTTTTGCACATTGTCATTCTTTGCAGAGATAATTGGAAGTAGCTATCAATACCAGACAATTTAAAACAATTACTTGCAGAATTCTATAACAGATAAAACGGAATACTTCTGACATAAATTGCAACAACTAGATGAGGAATGTTAGCTAAGATTTACAGTACTACAAGTAATCATGTACAATTTTCTTGCTACTTTGAATTTAGTATGGCTACTGTGGTACAATTCTTAGCTTCATGCTCTTAGTTAGAGCTCATTCCGAAGGATAATTGCTTCCGACATCGTTTTGATATCCATTAGCCGGAAAATAATAAAAAAGAAAATTCTTTCGGCTTGAATTGCATAGAAATTCCTGTATTTCTTTCTGTAAACTGCAAAAATCTTATTTTCCTTAACAAGAAATGTTAGATATGAAGTATGCAATTCCAAACAAGAACACTTGGAATACTATTTTTGCCATGTGCCATCCCACCGAATGAGATCCATCAAAACAGGCCTTGTTGCATTACCACACATTTTTAGTGATACTTTGGTTTAATATAACTTGCTACAGCTAAGCTTAAAATGGAAGTGCGTTTCCAGAGACTTAAGTATTTGTGTACATGGAAGCGCACAGGCCTAGCGTATAAGCTGCACTCGATAATGCAAAGTATTTCACATTGCCATTACAACAACTACTGTCAGATACTTTCCGGCTCTTTTTGTGACTAACTAGCTTGAGTCAGATTGATTAAATATCTCCTAATATCATTCCTTAGACCTCATTAGATCATTCATCGTACTGGGAATGGTAAACACAAACACACATCACACACACTCATCACACACAGATTCATGCTCATCACACACAAAACACACACACACATACACACACACTCAGCTTCAACACTGGACCTTCCGATGCATATATTCATAAACTAGCACCGATACTTTTAAGTGGCATAGTTATGAACAGTGAAGCTTCAAGAAGCATCAAGACCTAATTGGCTTTCTACTGTTGTTTGACTCTTGGCATCATTCTTTTAGCTGTTCAATAAAATCTATTTCTATGATGTGCAGGACATGTAAAGTGGGTGACTTGGCATGAGTACACATTCTCCATTCAGAGAAAGATGCCTTTCGCTCAAGCAAGAAAATTTACTGATCAGAACGTATCTGCTTCGAGCTTTCGATTGCTGGCATTGTCAGTGGTCTGCTCATTCATATCTGCATCACATTGGCATTTAATCAAGAGACCGTCACGCGAGACGATGAGTTTTAATTTATTTGGCCTTTGCCGTTTATTGAATATATGGATAAACGAAATTGGATAGAGTTTGTCAATAGGTAACGAAATGAATAGAGTGCACCGTAAAATACTTACTGCAACCCGATTAACAAACAAGAGTGTGCATAAATGGCTAGGAGTTTTCAACATCCGTACTATTTTCTAAAACTATATTGTAGCAGTGTTGTGCTAATAAGTAAACTAATAACTTCATAACATTCTTCGAGCTAGACAGAAAAATACTAAGAATTACCTATAGATTGTGCTGTTTGCAAGCTGTTTGTTGTTATCCCTATTTTCAAATACTAGGCATTTTACAATACAACATTGTCAAACAGTGTTTTGTAGTTCTTACTACTTAGTTACATCATGGAAGTGATGAATATTTACAAACCATAGCAACTCTAGGAAGCTGAAAGCAGTGTTTACTTCCTTCCATGTGCCAGGTTCGTTTTAGCAATACAGCACTTGCCTGCGTGATTCAATCATATAGACTTTCTTAATAAATTGTTCGTGACTATAATTGGGGTACCAGGCTAGTAACTGCTAAGACATTCTCTTCAGACATAGTCACTGATTAATTAGCTAATCACTTATCATTATATTTGCTTTGACTTCTAACGCTCTTCACAAGGTGTCCTAAATGGACACCCGTTAAGTCCTTGTCATTACGATATGAATATGTCTAGAAATTTGTGCTGATATCTTTTGATGAGCGTATTGAATTTTTGACCGTTTCAATGCTATGTACAAATTAATCGTGATGCTCTGTACCATCGATGAGATACTGGAATGAACATTCCACGTTTGCTGCATACTCAGAAAGTGAATGCCTTGTTTCAAATTCGCATACAAAACTACAATGCTTTGTTTACACTCCACCGCAGTTTCTCCCTTTCACCTGCACATTTTCATGAGCAAATATTGCCTCATTTCTTGCACATACCGCATAGAAATTTCCTTTTACTGTTTCATTGTACACATTAACATGCAAATTAATTTTGTCTCAAGATACAGTTTCTTGATCTCTCGCATCGGCCAATGGATTTCTGCCTAATTAAAATTCATTCAAATATACCTGATATTCTTGGTTCCACGGTTGATCTTGAATAGATTTACGGTTGTTGATCAATGCTGACCAATTGTATTCCTGCAAACAGGACTGCGTTTTTGATCTGCAACACTGAATGATAACTAAGTCAAGGTTCCCATTATCATCTACTTTATCTTAGCAAACTGAAACATGGACACGAGGCCAAAATCCATCTTTTATCTCTAACAAAAGTAGGCCGGGGGTTATTGCCACGAAGCGTGATAACAAAAGCGGTTACTCTAGACATTTCTCCAGAAGCAGGATAGCAATAGTGGCTCCCGTGACAGTAGAATGATATATCTCTGCAACATAATGAGAAGCAATACACGATAAAGTAGTTTTGTTCTGTAGAGGTCGTAGCAGAGGTTCTAAATCACACAGTGAACGCAATAGGGAAGGAATTTTGGTAGCTTGTATGACTTTGCATAACTTCTTGCAAAATAAGACTCTGTATCGAATAGTGGAATTCCATGCCAGTGATAGCTTTTTTGCACTGGTGACATTCAGAACCTGGTGTGATATCTTTCAATCTTCCAGCATAGGAAAATAATGACTCCTCACCAACCTCATGAGATTTACAATTCAGATTTTGCATACTCAAAGTGTTAATAACTACTTTTTAAATAGAATGCTGATGTAGTGAAATAAAATTTTCATACATTCCATTTACAGCTTTATCTATGCAACGTTTGTTGTACAACCGTATGTACTTTTCCGCTTTTCTGGACTAAGTGACATTTAGACTTGTATCTGCCTTGTTTCAAATACAGCACTTCTCGCTTGACATTGAAAGTGGTAAATATAGGAAAAGTTATTCCGGTAAAAGATTAACTATAGGGGTACTTAAAATTATACTCTTCATACATAAAAAAGGCAGTTATTCCCTCCTTCCTGTTTACGTCTGCAGCCAACATCGAAAGGAGTTAATGGAATGATTATTTTCAATTGCATTTCTTAGAATATTTTCAAAACGTAAATTTTGTACATTTTTGAATAACTCTAATATTTTAATCAGAGCAGCATGCTAACCCAACAAGACTCGAAGCAACTGTCTTAGAAATATAAATCATTTGCCATTTTTTGCCATATTATTATGTCTTATCAAACGTACATTATGCAGCAAGATCATAATATCATAGAATAGACTCGTCCAACTCAATAACTCGACATTTGTACCTATTGTTCTCTTAAACTGAACAAAGGACTAGCTAATTTGGAATGGCCATGTGTTTTCAGATATGTAGTGGCTTGAAAAAAGGCTCTTTTTCTATCTTTATTATTGACTGGAACAATTGCCTGCTGTACCGATCAGCTAAGTTCTTTTTTACTAATATACAAGGATCTATCTCGTATAGGCCGATGCTTACGTTTTTTAGTGCATGAAGGATAAAATATGTTGTTTTTGAGGAATCGTTCTAAATTAAGCTTCCTCAGATCCTTTCATCACTTTGAAAAGCTTTTTGGAAACATTGTTGTTTTCCCCAATTTTATCTATAAAACTTCTTATTGCCACTATCATATTAGCTGAGGATGACACATGATGTCTCGAAACGTCCTGTTTTTCATAGGTAAAGTCTTTCTGGTTATGTCTTAACATCGGTTATGTCTATATCTTAACATCGGCTACGTCTTTATAACATCGGTTCTTATGGTATATCGAACTAATTAACTCTGGAATTTCGAATTAAATATAGAAAGGAACTCCCTCTGAAATTTTTCTCGTCGTGGCTCTTCTCTTTCATCACTTGATGAAAGGTTTTGCAACAAACTTAGAGAAAGCTTCATTCTTCTTTATAAGCAAAAACGCAATAGCCTTGCTTGCACTCACTTGCTGCAAGCCTCTTTCGAATTTATGAGAATCTCAATCAATGAATTTGTCATTTGATTTCTTGGAGCAGAGGTAAGTACTATGCGCGTTTAATCCTATTTACTTTCAGAAGCATGCTTTTGATCTACAATCAATTTAATCTATGAAGAATCTAATACAGTAATACCATAGATCCTTATATAGGAAAGACTCATAGAAAGCTATAATAGTGTTTTTTATCTTTGCCATTATTTTGGCTGGTCTTCTCTCTTATGGCTTGAATATAGTGACATTTATCTGTATTGTACAGAGGAAGTAATATGCTTCTTCCCTAGAGATAATTTTTATTTAAGTTGTAATCCGCAGCTTTTGAATAACTTAATGGATCAGGACGACGACAAATAGAGTCCGCATAATTTTAGTATGCTTCTTTTGATATAGCCAGGTATTATTCCAAAAGAAGACTATTCCATAAACACTATTCCAGTGTGGCGTAAAGACTTTATAATTAAGACCATTTCGGTATAAGGGAACGTTGCGACTCGACTCGAACCATCATCAGTAAGAAAATATTAGAATGGGAGGGCATGTTATATACATACATGTTTATATAGAAGTTTCTAATCGAATTCTACAGAATCGAGTTCCAATGCAGATCGCCATAAATACGGCATCGAAATAGAGAATCTCTTCATCCTCACTTTTTCCTATGAAGAAGGATTTGAGAGCTCTCCTTTTCCTAAATTTTTCTCAATATCTGCTTAGATGCGCAGGCAAGACTTAGTTCTTGTTAAATTTTGAGTTGCTAATGAGGAATTCTTTAACGGAAGCGTTGTCTACAATCTTTTTAGAATAAACTGGTAAGTATTTTTGCATCAGCTGCCTCCTTGTAATTATCTACCCAAGAGAGTCACAAATTTATCAATAGTTTATCCAAGATATCGAAGAAAGGAAGCTTTCTGATGTATTGAGAAAAAAATTTGCTATAATCTGTAACATACCACCTTACTCCCTTTTTAATTTAAGGACACGTAATGCAGAGCTTCAGTAATGGGTGGCTGACCTCAAATTGCTTCTCAAATTAGCTATGCATAGACTATGGTTAACAACTACGAGCTTTAAGGAAGTCTCCAATGCTGCATTTGAGGCCAGATATCGAATTTGCTTGACAAAGAGGCTTTCTCTAGTGTATATGTTCTTGCATACTACAGACAGCTTCATTAATCCCTTTACCGTTGCATCAGCAAAGAAAAAAAACTTCTCGTTGATGGCAATGCATCGGGTTAGTTGGAATAGCCTCATTTGATGCAGAGAAATCGCGTCTTGTTATAGCTATCTCTATGAACTTGCCGTAGCATAAAACTGCATTTCATTCACCTGTTACTTTAGTCTTCTTTTAACAAAAATGCAAATACTCATTACCGTATGACAAGCAATCAGTTAATACCACAAGATGCCGTCCTAAAACTGTACGAAGGGGAGCTGTGTTGCAGAAAATATATCAACCACGCCTTTGGTCATACCAATTTTTGAATTTTTGGAAATAGTTTTCTTGCTAATGCTGTGAAAGTATTGACAGAAGGAGAAAGCCAACATAGGATTGCATTCTTCTGTTGATAGCAGCGTACCTTTCCTCTCTCCTTCTTTCACAAATGTATAGCTAAGAACCTTTCCAATCTAACATATGGTCGATACAAGAAGGCTGACCCCTCCAAAAGTTTAATGATTTTAACAAGGAAGGCGGAGCTCTCTGAGCTTCCCTCTGTGACACTCTTTGTTAATACCCCTATGAATTCAAACGTTGGTTTGTATTACACCTGAAACTACCGTCAATAGGTTTTTGTAAGGAAAAAATAGCTGGCTTGTTTACATAATTGCTTTTATATAAAACTGTGAATTGTATCCCGATGAAGATCAATTGAATATCAAGAAGCTGGTGTAGATTCTCGTATATTCCTTGTTCAATGTATGCCATAAATAGGCACCCATTTTCAGAGTTGAACTCAGCACTAATCTGTTTCATGTAATATTACGTGAAGTTCTTGTGTGAATCACTGCAACTGGATTCAAGCAACAATTTTTAGCAAAAATGCAATTCTTCATTTCTTTGGAATATTTTTGCAATCTGTATCATACAGTTCAGATTATAGTTTCGCAATCTATATCTCTCTTTCTATGCTCGGTGAACTTTTTGGAACACACAAAAGTCAAACATTATTATTTGACATTTTCTTTACACTTCACCCAGTGAGTTAGAGGTTGATAGGCTTAAATTTAGCACTTATTTTATAGTTTCAATTTTGCTTCTCACTTCAGCTAAATTAATTAATTTTGCACACTTTAATTGCTAAAATCCAATCTTACTTAAAAGAGTTTAAGGGCATTTTAAGAGGTGGCGTAACGTCATGCTTTGAGAACTCAAAGTTAGGTTTCTAGTAATTTTTGTCTAAGCTGCCTTAAAAGTAAATAGATGGTGTATACTTCACTGGTTTGATATTCTTTGCCAGGATTAGGGGCGTTCCCCAAATTTGTGGCATATGCCAAAGTCATACCTATTTCACAACAGCACTTGAGTTTTGCATTGCTTTCTCTTCAATCTCCACCTTGTTCTCACTCAGCTGTCTTTAATATACCTTATGTACCCAGAGAATACTCCCTGCTTTTCTATACGGGGGGTCTATGTCGACAATTTCTTTTTGAACACCAAATATTAAGTCTAAAAGTCTTGAAACCCTAAATAATGTTATATGTGTTGGCCAATCACTTTCGTAAATTGTCTTGGAATGTCACAGCATTTGCGATAATGTCGTTATTGCAGAATTTATAGTACTAAAACTTTAGAATTTCGTTTCTTTTTGCAACTTTGCTTTAAATTATTAGTGCAAAAACATTGAATTTTTCTTAAGCAATAATTCACAGACCCCAAATATTATTTTTTTTAAAAATCTCGGACCCAAAATATTGACACGGACTCTCCCGTATAGAAAGGTAGGGAGTGCCCCCCTGGGCTTCTGTACTACTTTTTGTACAACAGTTGGTGCTATGATTGAGCTATGCTTTAAATCCAAAAGTAGCATTAATGTATTGATATTCTATGTCTTGCATAAGTTCATTAAAACACTGATGAGGGAAAATATTCTTTTGGAAGACAAGCATGATCTGTTAATGTTTTCGTAATTGCTACGACTTGCATCAACTAAATAATATTCCAGCAGTGTCCAGCATTACTTGTGCTTCTCCTTTAAGAGCACATTCTGCTAGTTTAACTTTATGGTGATGTCAGAAATTTAATTAATTGCAAGCACCACTCACAGTTGAGACCAGGTGACATATTATATTTCCTTTCCTTCTGTAGTTGATATAGATAGAAGAGATTTTCTTCTTAACTCTTTACGTACACCTTGACTATAGTAACCTTCACTAGCTACCATTCATGTTTTTTTCTCTAGCCTCATTTTCGACACTCTTTTAACTAGTAATATAATTTATTTGAGTAGTGTATTTCGTTCTTTTGCGCTAGTCCACAAAGTATATGCATTAACTTTTGCTACAGCTGCAATTTAGGACTGGGTTTTGAGGCTGTTAGTTATTTCGTGACCATGTGGTTTTAAGCTTGCTGGAGACGAAAAGTGAGCAAACGTGTGTATTTACAAAAATAGTGAGGGTATATCGAGTCAATGTATACAGTTGGTGCACTTGCCTAAGTCATACACTTCTTTATGCCCTGCGAAGGTAACAGATTTGTTTTCTCTAAGAGACCTTAATAAAAAGTGCTTTGCACTTAGTTTCAATTCATGAAGTTATTCTGACATTCTTCCTATGTTGTCAATACCATCAGTGACACTGACAGCAAACTGAATACCATAGAGCTGAAGAAAGTAGCCAGCAATCGTTTTCTATTATCTTCTGTGCTTCTGGAAAATGACATTGGATTTGAAGCACAAGCATCATGAATTCATTTAAACAGTTCTATTTTCACTACTTTAAGCAGAAGAAGAAACATTAATTTCAATGTTTGAAAAGGAAGAACAGCAAGCATAAGATTAACCAGATAATACTCTTCGGATTATTTTTGCGAAAGAGAAGAATAGAGCACCATAGTGCACCTTGGACCAAAATCTTGACAATCATTTTTCAATTCACATCACCGGTCTTGCAATTAGGAATTTGCAAAGGTGTGCTTTGCTTTACCCTAGATAAAGATAGAATAATATTAAGTATATTTTCATTCACATTCTCATTGTTTTCTTTGGAATTGCACGACTAAAGAAGTCCATGTTTCACATTTCTGACCTTCCTTGCCGTTAAGATAGCTGTTAATGGCTTCCTTCCTTATATAAATAAGTTAATTCAGGATTATAATAGAAATAAGAGGATACCACTGAATGGAAGTGGATTGAAATGAGTGTTTGTTGGATAGGTCTGGTGGAAAGTCCTGCCATAAAGTAGCAGCTTCGTGCTAAGCTTTAGATAAATAGCTAAATTTAGCGGCAAACTGCGCTAAGATTCTAAGAAAGAGAATTCCTAAGCAGCAATTCAACGTCAGTTTATGAAAATGATATGATATACTTGAAACTTGTTTCAGAGAATATAGATAATTGCATCTAATGGAACTTAGCACCTGCCCATTTACTGTTACGCAAAGGACTTCAAAGAGAAATGTTTTTGTAAATAGAACATCAATTAGTAATAGTAACCTAGAAGACAATAAATAGAGGGCATAAGATGAACACCATTTGAAGCTTTCATTTTATGGTATTTTCCATCCAATTTCTTCATGTTTACTATTTGAACTACCCTGGCCTATCAATGTGCTGCCAAATGTTAACGAATTCTCTTTATGATATTGATTAATCAATATAGGTTGTTATAGTTCAAACGCACTCAGCTATGCTTCATGCTTCGGTATGCTTGTTGACGTCTAATGCAAGCTTTGCATTGTTTGTACTAAGACCTTGCTCAAATCGCAAATATCAAAATTTGAGCACGTTAGTAAATGTATGCAGTTTCCAGTAGAAGCATGGCCTTGGATATTTACTTTTTAAAGGGAACTTTATTGCAGTCATAAATACACCTATTATTCTTTCCAAAATTTAAAAGTGTCTTTTATTATGAAGGAGCCAATATGTGACCGTGCTCTCACAAAAAGTAGGAGAGTCCTCGGAGGTACACCTAGAGATGACTTATCCACACCGTGATGCAATATCTGAATATTTGCTTTAACCCACCTCCTTCGAGGTGCCTAGCCGTATGTATCCGCAGTCGGCTACACTTTAAATTTGCAGTTTATATGCATCACACCCCCTGGTTTACAGACGTTTATCATCACGTGATAGCAGTGGCGTTGATGATAATAAAAATAGAATAAACAAGACATTCGTCTGCGCTTCAATTGAATCTCTGGCCAATCAATTATCATGAACAATGATCCTTGCCCAGCTCGATCAGGCTCAAAAGAGATTACAGCTATTGTACCATTGTTTCCAGACCATACTGGCCTCTCCCCTACACTAAATCGCTGTCTTATCGACAGTAATTATCTAACCAGATTAGTAGCCACAATTAGTGATGTAAAATAACTCACTTTGTTCATAGAGTGGATGCCCGCCTTCCTAGTTAAGACTCATGGTTAGTGACCACATATGAGCAAGCCCTTGGCCACGTAGTTCTCCTTTCCCGTAGGGTAGTTTGAGTCATCAAAAAAGACATTCTTTGCCCATGACTTTATCGTGGCTTTAGTTGAAGGTATAAAGTTGCATTGCCATTTGAAGGTATAAAATTGCATGTGGAGTATGACTAGTAAAATAATAGAATAAGCTGAGGTTATTAACTTTACTTAAGAAACCAGACATGCTCTTAGATATTTTTGTTAGGGCTTACATCCTAAGTTTTGCTGACAGAAATTAGATTTGACTTCAAGCAGTCCATTGCACCGTAGCCCTACAATCTCCTTTTTGGGGTTACTAGGTAGTAAAACATCAACATAGATCGTCGACAAAAGTGGCAAAATTGATGATTTGATAACAGAATTTTATGGGGGCTATGGTTCTCTTGTAGAAACAAGTCTGCAGAACAGTGACTATTTTGAAGAAAGTTAAGGCAGTATTGGTGCTGAAGTTCCTGAGAAGTTTACAAACAACTGATTGTTTACCAAGCATTTAACATTTAGTCAGCTAGATTTGCGGACTACTTTCCAATTCCAAGATACCATGGATACTGTCCGGGTCGCCCTCGAATGATCACCGCTGCTGTAGAGAGTTCTCTCTAAAATGCAAGTCTTGAAATTGTGTTACTGTTTATAATGCCCCTTTACATGATATGCTCCCTGGTACTTATGGTATTCCTGCAAGATGCAAATGCAATCGTCAGTGGTGTGCCGAAGAGTTTTTGAGTGGGGTTGTTGTACATAAAACTTATGAGCAGCCACCAAATTTTCAAGATTTGATGACAAGTGATGGTCCCAGCGCCAACTTTTGCTGACCAGCTAAAGGTTTAATGAAAGCTTGGGCGAAATTTGGGAGACACCATACCCCATACCCCCTATTTCAGCATGCCCATGGCAATCGTCAACTAAACATGAAAGTCATAGTACATGCATAAATTAGGAAATGCTTACTGCTTTTCTACTAAAACAAGGTTTAGGCTGGCTTGAAACTAAGCCAATAGTGACACAGTTGCTCTATAACTACAAAATTGTGGAGTACCTGCGCAGCGGATGACGGCTGGGGGCAAAATGAGCTGGAAGGCTTAAGATAAATTGATCGGCCATCAAATTAATATGCTTGTTAATAATTCAAACGCTATTTAGCCTTAGAGGATGAATAATGTAAGCAGCATTCGGTCTCGCCATAGCATTGTCTATTAGCTATAATAGGAGATATGTCTTTGTCTTTTCATTGTGAAATTTCTGCGTAACATGCTGAATTGATGTTTGAATTTCCTTTATTCTGCAAGAGAAGCATAAAATGTAATTGAGTTTGGCGGGAAAGCTTCTAGCGTAACTTAAACTGCATAGTTGGCTATTGCATTGTTTCGTGGCAGAACTTTGCCTATTAGTGCCTTTGACATCGCTTACCATCAGACGCGCTTGAATTAACGAGCACTTTAAAAAATGAACTTATAATTTCGGCATTTTAAAATGTATTAGTCTATGAAGGTGATGTTTTATCCGGAAAAAATAGTAAGACAAGTTGCTCCTTGCCATTTTCTGTTTGCTTTTCTTTCAAAGGAGGTCTATGCAACTTGGTATAATGGACAGGGTTAGCTTCTAGGGGGCTCAAGGGGACAGACCCTCCCTCATTAGAATTCTTATCCACTTTGAAGGCTCAACCCCCCCCCAACAGCTTTTTATATTAATCTTACTTTTCAAAGTTCATTGAACTTTTTTCTAACATTGAGCTTGTTCTATATTGCTATGATGAATTTCCGCCCTGTTACATTACTGTTAAGAAGGCGTTTCATGGCATGGCACCACTGATTATAATCGTTACTGAACAACCACTTGCGCATGCATAGACGCGCGCGCGCGCACACACACACACACACACACACACACACACACACACACACACAGATAAAACACGCATAATCATGAGTGAAAACACGCATACATGCCTACATACATGCACGCATAGACCAGAACCAGAAGAAATTTAATTTCTGCGTGAGCATCAGTATCAGCGAGATTTCATTATCAAGTTGTCCTTACTTATATGCACATATTTATATACTAACATTTAATATTCGCTGAGCCTTGATGTTCTTAAGTTGTTTGATTTTGAGTCTCAATTTATTCTTATATCCTTAGGCGATAAAATGAAATGTAAATTCGTCTGAAAATCGAAGGACACATTTAATTTTCTCTTGGTGTGCAAATTCCTCACAAAAAACAAAATAAGAACAAAGCAGAAAGTTAAGTATTGGAGGTACAAAGCTTAGCCTAAACTTGCTCAAATAATGTTGCTTTGAGCCTTGTCATGGTTTTCAAGCATTTTTAGCTTTCAGTACATTTGAACCTCAGTGCTCTTTTAATCTATAAACTATTTTTTAAATGGCAAAAAGTATGTAATTATTGGTTTTACATTACATTAGAAGTTTTACTCCTCTTCTAAAAACATCAACTTAGCAGAAGAGTAGCTTCATACAGAGGCTCATTTAACGTTGAGTATAGTATCACCAGCATTATCAGAAGCTCCATGTAGAAATGCATGCAACATTGTGTACGCCTATTTAATTCTTATGATAGTCAAAATTGTTTTGAGTGGGATTACAAGTATTTGTTTCCAAATGGGATGGGAGACAGTCCATTTCTTGAGCACAATTAGATGCATCTTCTAATATAGTTTTGATCAAATAAGAAGATAAAAATAGTTGGTTTCCTCTTCGTTTACAACTGATGACATTAATTGTGCAAAAATGACGGACATTCAAACTAATTATTTTTTATGCAGATGTGCAAGCTAAGCAACACTCATTAAGATTTGATTGGTAATAACTTTTGTTAGTCAAACAAATGCAAAATACAATGTTTTTCGTAGTTTTGATCATTGTATGTTGAAATTTTAAGGCTTGAATAACATTTCTGAAGTTTCAAAGGGTAGAAATTTATAAAAATCAACTGAATAGATCCTTTGGAAACCTCTTGAACCTGAAAAATTTGAATAGATCGGTTTAATATCTATAAGGATTTGTTGTTTTGATTGCCTATAGAATGGTGAAAGTTAGTCATGATTCAGTTTTGCAGTTTTCAAAGTCTCTACCCACCAAAAACAACAGAATTTCTTTAGGATGGAGTCGATATTTTCCTCGATTGATTATCGCGATTAGGGATTATACATTTCGAAACGCCAAATACTTGATTATGATTTATTGCGAAATAGGCACTATGGATTTATAGTTGAACATCTGCAGTGCTTCGTATGAAGAAAGCAAACAAGGGAAGTGTCTTATAGCGTCAATCGTAATTTATCCTATCAATCTTAACTGTACCCGTTCATATTTTGTTCTTTGTCAAAAAGCAGTTGTTTATGACTTAATCCCATAGACAATTCTTTTGATGAAGAATATATCTACGCAAAGCTCTAACCATTCCAGTCTCTTCATTGGTGTGACGTCACGAAAACACTATTCTTAGAATAGTTTGAATTTGGTTTTGAATTCTGAAAAGCGCTTTGAAATTGTTACTACTGACAAATTTCATCTCAATCTGAAAAATATTTACCATGATATAAGCAATTGAATGCTGATATAGTTCCTATCGAATTATTGTATTTTGAGTCTGGTGCTATACGTTTAGAACCAGGAGAAAAATACAGAGCTTTGTATAGCAATTCCTCTTCATTTAAATTGGCCGTATTCCAGCCCAATTTTGACAATATTCGCCTAAAATTGCCAAAACAGGCCTATTTTAAGGTGCCCTTTCATTCCATGTAGTCAATATATTTGGGACGTCATCACTAATGAACTTTATTCCAGAAGGTATCTTTATTGCTTCATTTTAATATAAGTTCCTGAATAAACTTGACCTAAAAAGCTACAATGATATAAATCTAACGGTCTGCAAGAACTAGAAATGCGTTCGATCTGGATAATGGTGCCATTCATCTCAACACATGTTTACTTGTGGTGATGCCACCACTTTCAACATGTTGTACCACATTGATGAAGGCAAAAGCTCAAAAGATCTAAATTCTGCTTTATGTTAAGCAGCCTCTGCGAAAACTTAATGTAGGAAGTGATTCCCAAACTTGTCCAAGCAATTACTTCACTTGGAGGTCCCTTTGCAGTACACATTCAAAAAAGTGAATATCATAAATGGTTCAGGCTAGTAAAACATGCCGGACACTACTCCATTAGAGAATTTTCCGCTTGCTAACTCCCTGAAAGCCTATGTGATCCGCCAATAGACCGCTGACCCCAAATTGGCATCCATTGCTCTATGACGTAACACATACTTTTTCCTGGCACACTTTTACCTGTTTTCAGAACTGCAACATATGGCATTAAGACAGCCAGGTTTATTGGAAATAAACCATGGCAAATCCTGCCGTCAGCATTAATGACTACTACTTATCTTGAAAGTTTCAAGAAAGATGTAATATCTTGGAGATCAAAGTAATGCGGCTGCAGAATGTGTAATGTTATTGATAATTTAGGTTTTGTTTAGTTTTGTAAATATTTGGCATTAATTAGTTTTTATTTTTAACTATATGTATGTAAGCCTACTTTAAATAAAATGTTCTCATTATGTTGTATTATATTTTATTATATTTTATTATATTTTATATTATATTATATTATATTATATTATATTATATTATATTATATTATATTATATTATATTATATTATATTATATTATATTACGTCAAATATCCTTTGACTTAGCAGCATTTGCCAACATTTAACTACGGTTTATAACAACTTGTGGGCGCTACATACGTTTGATCACCTGCGCTTTATTGCGTGCTCCAGAAATTAACGCTACAGCCCTCGCGCTTTACATCCACCTTATTGCATCATCATATCATTTTGACGCGCGAATGTTTCTATTTTTAGTGTCACCGTGAAATCTGTTTACGCGCTTGATCTGCATGAAATTTTGAATGGTATCATTATGAATTACGTCAGTAAACACCTTTCATTAATAATGTATTCACATCGCACACCCTTTGAAGTTCCTCTTGTGCCTTTGCGTGTAAGCAAGTATTGTATTTACTTATCATGTTCATTATCATGGTGGATGGCTAATTAATGATTTGCGAATTTGACTTCGATCACAATTCACTGTGTTAAGTGTTCATTTTTAATTCCCTTTTCGCTGCTCACCTGGAAGTAACTTCGTCTAATGCATTTATTAAGTATGCAATTCAGTTCCAACTTCTGTCGAGGAATTAATAATGCAAAGAATCTTGTCTTCTACGTTTTGGAATTCAACTTAATACAGCTTATATAATGCTTATACCAGATTTTTAGAGGAACTTAGATAGAGACAAAGAAAATAAGAAGTTAAAGCTCACATCTTTTCTTCCAACAACATCAAGCAATATAGGGAAATGCTTGTATGCTCACGGAGTAGTAAAATAGCGCCAAAATCAAGAGCCAAAATTTATGGCGTACAATAAACAAGCATTAAGAGACTGGCGGTTCTTTATGCAAATCAGCCTCTTTGTTTGAGATTAGTCTTTGCTGTATTTCTGTGCATGATGTGTTGGCTTGTGTGCACCTAGTAAAATTAATATTAACAACCAGCAAACTAGTCAAATGACCCTAGAAAATGAATTTAAGTAGTGTTGAGTATTAGCAAAAATTTTAGCTTTTGGCCATAGCCAAAAGAAGGGCGAATGCATCCAGGCTTGCAATGGCTTTCCTCTTTTCGCGCAAGGGCAGCCATATGATCTTTAATATAATCATATTTCCCAAACAATTACCAAATTACCAAATAGCATTCAGCTTAGGCGTGCCCATTGCTTCTCAATAATACTTACCAGAAGATTCAATGCTTTAGTCTTCTCATCACCAGAAGTAAAAGATACTTGTCAATTTTTTTGACTTACAGATTTCGAAATAATAGGAGTGTGATGGTTAACTGACATATTTACAGAAATGTAGAACTGGTGATACAGCCCTTGTAGCTATTATCTAAGGTTTTTGCAGCTTTTCTAGCCATGATCAAAGGTTGATGCAACCCTTTTAGATGTGACTTTAGGAGAGCGCAGCCTCCTCTAAAGTTAGCAAATGTCTTGGAAGAAAAAATTATTTTAGATGAAGTAATTCTTTCGAAACTAAACTATTTCCCAAAATATTTTTATAAAGTGATTAATTTATAAGATTCAAAGTACTTAAAGAAAATTTCTTTACTGAGCCACTTTCTCGGCTTATTATTTAGCTAGGTAGATGAAGTTTTTGTTTTTCATAAAAATATGTGTAAGAAAAGAGCCCCCTAGCTATGAATTTACTTTACAAACCTGCTTAGTAATTTATAGTAGTGTGTTGATACTTATATCAAGCAACGTTTCGTTATCATTCTAACATCATTCTCAATTAGAAATATTTTGCTTATGCATCTTATTGCATGCATTGCAAACCAAAGAAGCTGGTCATGCATGTAAATGTAAAATATACTAGGCAGAAAGTGAACAGACAATGCTTCAAGTGAAGGAAGTTTTGCCTACGAGTGAATAGACATGATTTGAGACAGAACTTGAACACAATGCTGTTGCTTTTGTTGCCACCCGTCGGCAGTCGACTTCATTACCTTGATTCCTCTTCTAGACTGAAGTGCTTTAACTGCTGTTTACTGCTACTGCCGGTGCTGTTTATCATGTTTACATGTCTACTTGCATTTTACTGTAAAAATGACTCCACCATTATTCTTTATTATTCATAAGGAGGCAGGTAGCAATTCATAGGTGAAGACATAGGCGTGGAAACCTAGAAATGACAATTCATGTCTCGTTTACACCAGCAAGAAATTGAACTGCCTCCTCATAGCTTATTGTAATTGCGCCCTATTTGAACGATTGAATTGAAGTCCATTGAAAAATGCTTCAAATATGTGCATTAGCACGACTTGAAGTTTCCAACTGAATCTCCATTAATTATTGTTTATCTATCTAGATCGTTTTATAGAAGTCCTAAGTTTTTATTTAAATCTCAATTCACTCAACAAATAAGAAGTCCATCCAGTCTGGATCTGTCCAATCTTTGTTTCGGTGACAAAATATGTAATATGTAGAACAAAGAAGAATGGTCATGATTTTGGAAACTATACGTTTTTAATGTATTTCTAGTAAAATCTAGGCCTTTAGCTGTTTTAATAGGGAAAAATAAGAATTATCAAGAATACCTCAAACTCTCATAGACACTTTAAAAACAATTAAATTCCTGATATGATGGTGACAATGAAGCAATTAGAGGCTTGTACTTATTCAACATCCTGTCACTGTTAATCTTAAGATTGCTCTCAAAACCTACTGTTCGGTAAAGGATATGTACTGTCTTGCTATGCCTATTATACAAGATGAGATCAGGTCTAAAGGTGTCTCCACTATTCATAATTTTTTGAAAGTTCTCATTGAATCTATATCACTAATTACAATAATACACCTCACAACATACATGGTAGTGTATAATAGTCTTGCTTGTAAAGAGCATTCAAAATTTAACATATTGTAAAAAGTAGATAAAAACAGATGAAAGGAATTGAGAAAGTTAAGTGTTAAAAGTTCACGATTAGTCCAAGGCTTATTCCGACGACAGAAGATATAGCAACTAGATCTAATTGAGATATTCATAGCTTTCGTCATGATTGTTCTTTGAATAGTCTTATCGGAAGTGTAAATCATTAAGCAAGGACAAAAGAGATTTACAGGAAGAACCCATAGCCCCAATAGCACTCATAAAAAGATTGGTACATTTGACTCTTCTGTAAGAGAAAGAGAGTTCGTTATTCAACGAGCTATATTTGACCTCTTTACGATCCCTATTGCTTTGCATATTAGTTTCAAAACCTAATGTAAGCTCAAGTATGTAGAGTACATTTTTGTCTGTAAGTAGAAGAAGGTCAGTGCCGAAAGATTCACTAGTAATAAAGCATGGATATAGAAAAGAGGGTAGATCAACATAACCATTGTATTGTTTAAGTGATGAGAATGTGTTTGCAAGAAATAGAAGAACAGAGTTGTCTCCAGGTGAATCTGCCCTCGTCCAAATATGACTTACAACTAAATACAACGTTTTGCAATATTTGCGACTGGAGACAAGAGGAGCAATTAGACAATTGGAAAATTGCCTACCTACAGAGGCTTTTGCGAGTAATAATAATAATAATACCTTTATTTACAGCTGGCTACAAGCGAAATAGTTACAACAAATCAATACAGGCCAACAGATCTTCCTCTTTACAATATTCATCCACATATTATACAGTAGCATGCGGACCCCGTCCAATCTTTAATTTTGTTTTTAAACTGTCAGTCATTTTTAGCAGATTTTGTCATGTCAGGAAGTGTGTTCCATAGCATGCTTCCTCTGAATTTCAGTGAATTTAATCCGTAACTCACTGTTTTCGTTCTTTGTAGTTCAACGAGATCTTTTATTCTAAGATTGTAGTTTGAGGGCCTACGTTCGAAGTTACCCCACAGAAAGGAGGGATATTTTTAGAGGTTAAGCATTTGAAGACCTTCAAAAGCAATTTTTGCAGATTTCTTGTATTTATTGCATGCTCACCTCTCATCTGCAACAACTCTTCAAAGTTAGGCCCATAATTGTCCAGTAGCACTCGCTAAGCCTCAAAAATCTAATAGATTTTATTCTTTTGAAGAGATAATGTAGTATTCACAACTATCGTTCAGCTGATGTACGATAGAAGACATTATATGGAAAGCTGATAGTGCTAAATTGAATACAAGAAGGTCAGTCGCTCCTAACAGTAGTGTATTAGACTCAGATTAATGTTGAATGGGTTTGGTGCCTTCGGTAGGCTACTGGTTGCGCTTGGAAGCAAGTTTCAATAGGCTTATCACTCGTAAAAATGGAATACACGATTGTTGAGAATGTTTTTGCCTATTTCATGATTAATTCTATGATATTTGGGATTTTTATAATCTTGTCACAAAGTTTGCAATGTTTTTGGAGTGATTTGACTCTATTGGCATCTTTAAGTCTTTAAAAGTCTTTTAGAGTTCTCAAACCAAAATCAAAGCTTCTCACAGGCACCTTCCAAGCCATCAAACACGGGGAATATGGAAGTAAGATCATAATCGAGCATGAGGGTATGTAAGGAACTTCTTCATCCAGATTTGGACATGACATACACACTTACCTTGTGAGAATATAGCCTATAGAAGTACTGAGGCTCATATTCGCTAAAAAATTGAAAACTTATTTGGGAATAATACAAGGCTCAAGCATTATCCAGTCTTAAATTTTTGGCTTATCTAAGTGTTTTTTAAGTTAAGTATTTTACATGCAGATACCAAATACCAGATTTATATATTCTATTTTACTCTTGCTTTCCTTTTAAGGCGAACTAATGCACTAAAAAAGAAATGAGCTTTCTCTTTTTCTTTTCAATCAAAGTTACTACAATTTTTGTCGCCCAGAAATTTACGAATAATTTGAGGCTCAAAATAAAAAACAGTTTTAAGAATATTGAGGCTCAGCGAAAAGGTTGGTATTTCTATGAAAACAGTATGAACTCTAGAGTGCTCCCTTTGTAATGTAAAGGTGTGCTTTAGAGAGCTTTCACTATACGATAGTTAGATGAATAGTGAAGAGGTTGCAGTACGCTTTACAGACGTCTTAAAAGCCCTTAAAAGATAATACAGTGTTGCATCACACTTCATCGACGCCAAAGAACAATTGCATATCAAAGATACCATTGAGGAGGAGGAGGAGGCTCTTTGAATGGCATGTTTCATATTAGATTTAATGAATTGGCTATATATACAATTCTTGCTGAAATTACTTGAGGAAACAGAAGTAATCACATCGATACGAAAGTAGGATGTTCAAGATAGAATAGCCATTACGATTAATAGCGAAATACCAACTGTTTTTGTCGTTAACTTTGGATTTAAGACAAAATAATTGAGGATTGAAGACGGGTTTAGTCTCGGCTTAGACCATAGAATTTTACGTTGAGCGTCAGTGTAATCAATTCGATAGCATTAGTCTGTTATATGACATAATGGAAAGTCACAAGTCTACTTTTAATCCACATTCAATTAATTCACTTTTGCAAAATGACATAATTTGTCACAGAGAACGAGGTTTTAAGGGGTCTGGAACAGATCATGATAAAGGAGGTTTCACCTAATCTATCGATTTGAGAGAATCCTTTGGAATTCTGAATAAATGCAATTTGCAATCTCTTTGATCCGGGTATTTATAATTTAATTTGAAAAGTAGGAGGTACCAAACGTAGCCATTGTCTATTGTATTATGCAGTTTAGCTGAATGGATTGATTTTAAAGACCCACATGCAATAATCACTGGCTTCAATTGTCGCAATCAGCATCGTAGCGAAGCTGTTACGTTTAGATGTCCATTCATAATGCATTATACAGGCAAATAGATCAGTGGAGTGATCGAAAATAGACGGTCTAGCAAGCTAACTTTGTCTGAATTGCAAGTAGGTAATGACATGCTGAAGAATGTCCAAAGGTTTTTTCTTAAATAAGAAACTAGCTGATAAGAAAGCAATACTAGGCCGGTCAAAAATATGAAACTCTAGTACTACGCTCAAGACAAATTAAGTAACTTTACAATCTCAATTTGCACAAAAATGATAGCAGTGACTTGTTCCGACTAGTTGATTTGTATGATTTTTGTTTGGAAAAGATTGTAACTTATAATTTTGAACATATTGGAACTTTTTCATGACCATAAGCGTATATATCCATCTGGAGCTGTTCGATTTTCAAACAATAAGATGAGCTTCGGTACCAAAAAATAAGAAACTAAGTAAGAAATATTCAGCACTAAGATTCGAGAATTTAAATGCTAAATTCAGAAATTTTTAGTACTAGGTGTCGATCAAAGCTTCTTATTAAAAACATGCAGTAAACAGTAGAAATATGTCTTGGTTTAAAACCACTTGAAACAACTTCTGATCTTTATCCTTAATGTTTGTTATAAATGAACCATTTTACATTTTACATTATCGACTGAAGTTCCAGCCCTTTTACCAGTTTTACCAAACAAAAGTGATCAGTCTTTCTGTTTGTTTAACCATGCTCTTAAATGACTGGCCTTGCCAAAGAATAAAAACATTTCCAGAACCCTTCTCTGGCCAATTGTTTATTTCTGTTGCAAAGCTGCACGAATTTTTTAAAACAGAACCTAGCTTAGGGTCTAGTTCCACGGGTTTCTTATTCGTAGACCTGTAATGATCAAATTGCAGTGCAAAAGTTCTATGGTACCGTAAATGAACATATAGTACCATTAACATGGTACAGACGCAAGGGATATAGCAAATTTCCAAATTCCGCTTTTAAAATTTTGGCAAGAAGTCAAGACTAAAAACACACAGAAGTAGGAAAGAAGTTTTGCAACTGTATCTAAGCAAAATTTGGCTGCAAATAAATGGAACCGGTATCATAATTCATGATTGTTATGACTATGTTTGTGCAAAGTGAAAAGTTCCCTGAGGATTTTTCCTTTTGTAAGTACAAATTCTGTATGTCTTTTGGTAGTCTAAATATTGGCTCCTTATAAAGTGATCCTTATAAAAAGTGCGTATTTTGTAGTGCCTGTTTGGCTATTAGCAGAAAGAAGCTGTAGAAGTCATTAATGCACCTGTGTATCATTCACTTCACTCTAAAATATAGCACCAATCCTTGGTCTTTGACGGGATAGATAAGAATGATCTGAGAGCATGAGAGAGAGAAACTGATAGAGGTTCAATTACAGATATGCTCGGACATGGAACAACAATCCCAAAACGTAGCAAGAACATTTACTTTAGTCATTATGAATGATACTACTATCAACTTCTGTTGAACTTTTGGGTTTGCCTCTTCCTTGACCCCTGACTGACACTTCTGACAATAGTTGATGTCTTGTCATTACCCTGCAAAAATCTTTGAATTGGTCATTACTGGCATCGCTTCATATTGTTTTTGATTCGAATAATCAGTACTTTTTTATTCTTTCATAACTAAAAAAGAAATGAAAACACCACAAAACTACAATAGTGTTTTGTTGTTGCACCTGCAGCAAGAAAAGACACACAATCACCGAGTCCTCACTGCAGATGCCACTTGCAATTTCTTTTTAATAACACCTATGTAGCCCAGGGTGGAGTCCATGTAAGCCTCACACCAGATATGAAGAAGAGAATCATGAAGTATAGATTCTTTATGAGAATCTTAAGCATTTCTAAGCATGCTATGAATGACAAACTGAAAGTCATAAACCAAGAATATTTGGTACAGGCAGCATTGTCCTTGAATCTGTTTTGTTTTTGCTAAAAGTCCATTTGTGCATCGTATGCTGTAAACTCTTGTTTTTGCATCACTTAAAGGTGTAAAAGAACTGTCTTTACTGCATTCAGCTTATCAAAGTAACTTTTGCTTTCTTTTGGTGCGTTTGGAAGAAATTAATTTGCTTCATGAACTGGTTGTCCCCCTACGTGATAGCATTCCCTTATCATTTAAGGCTGCCCTTTGGGAAGTTATGGTGAGCTTTGATTACGAGGCACTTTGAACAGTCATTTTTATACTACTAGCAACATAAAGTATAGCCACGCACATAAGAATCTTCATTTAATAAGAACCTATAGCCAGAAATGGCATATCCTGACTTAAAATAATTAGAACCTCTTCAGTCTGAAGTTCTAGCTAGGTTCTTATAAATGGCTCATTTCTTGTCCACTGGGAAATAAGCTCAGTCTTTTTGCCAGTCAGTACCTTACATTGATCCTCCAATAACAGTGTATCCATAACTGAGATCATACATATGCTTTGACCCACAAAGCTTTGGGTGGTTAAGTATATTGCCATAGTACTTGAATGCTAAACAGTGAACTATCCTTTTTTCTTGCATTTTTATTGGACCCTGTGTTAAGAACCAGAACCCTAATTACTGGAACTACTCAATCGGATAAGAGCACGAGCAGGCTCATTTCAAAGATATAGCTTCTTATGTGTGAGTTTTTACTGTTGTTGCGCCTGTTGGAGATTAAGTGCACTACTTGCAGAATTACATACATTGTAGCTATCCTAGATCATCTCTGGAATAATTACTGCATACTATATGGATTGATCTTGAATAGAAGCAAGTAATACATGCTGTCCTAATTGCTCAGACACATTTGAAAAACTAGTAGACTTGCAGCTTCTTCTTCCTTTTAACTTTTTCTTCTTTCTTCTCTGTCTTCTTCATTTGCTTCCCCGTTTCTTCTTTTTCTTCTGTCCTTCTGTTTTTCATGCTTCTTCTCTTCCTCGTTTTTCTTGTTCTTCCTCTCCTCCTTCTTCTTCTTCTCCAATTTTCGTTTTTTAATGTTCGTCTTATGTCTTTCCTTCCTTTTTCTTGCTCCTTTTTCTATTATTCCGTTGTTCCTTCCTCTTTTCTCCTTCTTCTTTTTCTGCTTCCTTTCATCATTCAATTTCTTCTTTTACTTCCTGTTCTCCTTCCTTCTTTCTTCCTCTTCTTTTTCTTTCTTTTTACCTCCTCTTCTTCTTGTACGTTTTCTCTTCTTCCTCCCTTAGGTCCTGCTCTTGCACAGGATCCACATTTTGGAAATGCTGCCATCAATGTTGCCTGTAATAGGTATCCTCCACTTTTGCAACAGGTCATCTTATATTTTCCTCTATGTTTTTTTATGAATGCAGATTTTTCAACTCAAATGTATATCAAACAGATATATGATACGTGATGGAAGAGTCATGTGTTTCAGCAGCATAGATTGTGGCACCCTTTCTGTGCGCCATTTTGTAGAAAGTGTTGTTAAGATTTGTTCAAGCGAACAGTCAATGTTCATAATCTGTTCGTTTGTTGTGAATTTCAGTTTCTTCTTATCCCTTTGCCACTTTCTGTGGATTCCCTTTGTTCCAGTTTATCGTGCTTTACCTTTACATCGCGTTTTAATTGGAGTAAATCTATCCTTGATGAGCATGTCTCTATGGTTTGAATAAATCCTATATAATGAGTTAGTAGATACCCACTTCTTAGCCACTTAATTTGGGCCAAATCACGTTATCGTGTTAGCAAATGAAACCCTCAATTCCATACATTCATCTTTTGATCGTGCTTCTTTTCCTAGTCAGTCCTTGATAGCTGATGAGCTTTTCTGTTGATTATGAGATTCCTCCCTTATGCTATAAACTTCAATAGATTAGCAAACTTTGAAAGGGATATCTATTTTCAAGGCGAACATAGTGTCAATTTTCTAAATTTGATGTTACTGCACACAATTTACCTGACCATTCCTCTAGTGGAAATATGACATACAGCTTAGCTTACTTATTAAACTCCTATTGGGAGTTGCATGAGCTTAACAAATGGAACATGATAATTCTGTACAAGTTAAATAGTTTCATCATATTTTGGAACGTAGAGGCTCAAAAGTCCCAATGATATTTTAGTCATGCACTTGAACCGTAACATTTGACATCACAATGTGATTTAATCATCTCTTCCATTGCTCTAGAGAAGTATAATTTTTTCAACAGAGAAAATGTGAGAGACCGTAGGATGGTCTCACATTTTCTTTGTTAAGAGACCCCTATGACTCTTGGTTCTGATATCAAGGCTCAGAAACTGCTCTCTAATGCTCATAGCCTCAGATCTTTGTGATGAAGAAAGTTTTTTTTCATCTCGCAAGTCGCATGAAGTTTTAACTGGCTGGTGTACCCTTATATTCCACTGCACGTGATTATTCTACACATAATATATAGTAAACCCTCAAATAAGCCCCCACCTCCTAATAAGCTCCCCCCTCGAATAAGCCCCTATGGGGATTTATTTGAGGGCAGCATTACTGCAAAATAATATCTTATTTCAAGAAAGCCACTGTAAAATAACTATACAGTATTACTTCCTTTGAATGGCGACTAAGAAGCAAAAAAACGCAACTATTATGATGATAATGAAGAAATCGTTATTGACTAATAACGTTGGCTTCCGAGATGACTTTTTTGTAATTGTTTAATTTAGTTGATAAAACTATGTCGTTTTTCTATGTCAACCTTTGAAGAAAATGTCAAATCTTGAAATAAGCCCCCCTCCTCGAATAAGCCCTCCCCTCGAAAAAACCCCCTCCCAAAAATTCACTTTTGCAAATAAGCCTTTGGAGGCTTATTCGAGGATTTACGGTAGCTAATAAAATGCCCACTAACCAGCCATTTGTGCAAACCTATAGTTAACTAAGCATAGCGCAAAATTCAGTTCTGCTCTGGACTTCATATGCGGAGCAGTAGACTTAGAACAAATGCACGTACGGGCTTTAGTTAATGAGCCTGATGTATCCAATTAAAATGCTCGTGATAGTTGTTAGCGAGAGTCTAGTCACATACATTTAATTTGTTTAGGATTTGAAGTTATCATAACAGAACTCCTAATGGCATGTCAAGAAAGACCTGGCTAATTGCGATCCTTAATAGTCCAACTATCTATGGTTATTTGTAAACCAACTGTGATATCTTCAAGCATGCGATCTTAGTGATTGTATTCTGTTCTTCCTAATGTTTTACTGTCACCAGATTACATAAATTCCAGTATTGCGTAATAATTAACTTATGATTACGATTAGTGATGAGTAGCAGTACATTGTTCGAATTCGGTACTTCAGCATCTGTGCTCTTGAACTCGCGAATCAACATAAATAATCAGTACAAAAGGAATGTATTTATGGCCAGAGTTAATTAGTGCTGTTATCCCAACGATAGTGTGTGATGAACTGGCACTGATCTAAGCAGCAAACGAGACATATTCTATAAATTTTGTTATTGTCAGCAAGAAATTACATACGAAAACGACAGTTCATTAGAATTTTTCTCTTCATTCCAAGTGCTTTCCCATATGATAGTATAATATACATATTCGAAATGTTGTATTTGTCCTTACAGTGTAATTCATGGAATGACTTGGAGTTGAAAGTTTCTAGATAATAACGAATGGAAAATTTATTTTGGAACTGAAACGACTACCTACACCTGACATTTGATGCATCGCTCTCACAGATTGTAGCTACCTCTGTCCTTCATTTCAATAGATTTTCAAGTCTCCCAATGCTATCCAATTATGCAAATGCAGAGTTTTGCAAAAGTTGAAATTGAAAATTAGCTTTCTTTCACAATATTTGCTATTTCATATTCTAATTTGTATGTTCTTACTCAGAAAAACCCACTTGTCTAAAATCTTATCAGAAATATCCTCCTGGCTAAGTGAGGGGAGAATATCGTTGAATACACGTTTTTTTGTAAGAAAACCGTCATTTTGCCTGAGCCTCAATTTTCTTAGCTTTTCCCAAAATTGAGCCTGAAATTTTCTTAAATTTTCTTAACTTTTACTAAAATACACAGACCAAAATGGTTTGCAATGTCATTATTAATATTGTATAATTGAATTTGAATTCCATCTTTAACATTTTAAATGCAATAGCGACCAAATATCGATTTTTCCCCGATAAAAACAAACACTTCATTTTGGAAATTGAGCCTAGTGATTTTCTTAAGATTTTCTTAAGATTTTGATATTTGAGCCTCATTTTCTTATAAACTTTTTACTTATAAAAGAAAACGTGTATTCATTTTTAGAGCTAGATTAATCAATGATATCTACTTTTAATTGTAAAATGTTTGTTTATTGGACGTGTGTGAGGCAAAATTTTTTTACAGTAGGAGGACTGTTTTTTGATATTCATAGCATATATTTTCTACAAAAATTAGCAGCTTTTTAAGATAGGGCAATAAAAAGAGTGAAAATGTATGTGACATCATTATATAGGCATCTGGATGGTATGAGGGCCAGGTTTTTGAACGTGCAGTTCCACACAAAATGTGCAGTTCTAAAAAAACTTTGTGCAGTTCTAATGAAAAATTTGTGGAATTGAATAATATATTTTTTATTTGTCCAAGGATGCAAGAAAGTGAATAGCTGTAAAAATTGTAGATTTAGGTATGAAATTATAGGCGAAGCACAGCCAGAAATGGAATTGTTAGAGGAAGTAGCAGTTATCTACCCTTTTGCTAAAAGCAGACAGTTCAATCCCATCTGTAACCAGAATTTAATTCTCCAACACTGCATCGATGGATTTTTGTGCAGTTCTAAATTTTTTTTAAATCGCTGGTCAACATCCTCCATAATCCTACACCCCCCACCCCTCAATAATCATATCTTTAATCCTTTCCTGATGCGTTGCAAAATGTAGATATTACAAATGTGAATCACAATAACCTACATGGCATACTTCTAAGAAGGTGTGCTAGATCTGTTGTTTTGATACAGTTAAAAGCAGTAGCGGATTTTAAAAGGAGAAAGGGGGACAAAGTGCCCCCAGGTGCCATCGAACCGGCAAATTCTTGGCAATAGCAGTAGAACAAAGGCTAAATGTAAACGTTTTTGATAAGAAAATCACTTTTTGCTCGAGACTCAGTTCCATGTAAACCCTTTTCGTATGAAGAAAAACACGAGTACACGAAAGTAATTCTCGAATATTTATCGAGTACACGTGTTTCTTCTAAAAAACTCAGAAAATTCAGCACTATTCCCCACTCCTCATTTCTCTTGAAAACCGCCGCTGATTGAAAGCATAGAACTGAGATTGTTAATTTGTTGGATGTTGTATTCAAGTGTTTCCTTTACAGGAGAAGATGCCTTAATGAAGGTGGGTATCTCAGACTGCAATATCTGCCTGACACAGCCTTGCAAGAACAATGGCATATGCCTTGCTTCAGCAAGTAGCTATGGATTCAAATGTGAATGCGAACCCGGTTTTTCTGGACCAATTTGCGACGATCGTTTCGAGCGCTGTTTCCCAGGAGCATGTGGTGAAGGAGTTTGTAGTGACACGGGAAGCTCAATGTTTACATGCAAGTGTCCACTTGGATCTTATGGTAAACGCTGTGAATTTGGTATGTTGAGCTAAAACTTTCATATATTGTCATCCTATACTTCAGGAATACGTGGTTGCTTATTTTTGTCTCAGTTACTAGCGTTGGAAGGTCCTTATTAAGTCTCTGTGTTTTTCCACGTGGTATACAATCATTCATTTCACCGATGCTGACTCTGGGAAAATTACCATCAGAGAGGCAAAAGAGTGGGTTTGCATGAGTTAGCATGTGTGAAATGAATGTATATATATGACATAGTATGAGGCAAAGCCAAAAACATGGAATTTTAGATCTGTGTATTTGGAGTAGACAAAGGCTTCAAAACCAAAGATGTTTTGCATTGTGTCACATTGAGGATACCGATAACGATAACTGCCCCTTTTATTAATACCTTCTTTTGGGCCTGTAGAATTCAGAGCACATCATTGGCTGGGAAATCTATTGCCGTGCGCGAGTTGCACTATTCAGCTGATGAAGTTAGGGACCTATATCATTCATGCGGGGTGCCTGTTGGAGAGGATACTTATTCTGGGCCGTCGGCATGTGAGATAGGGTACCCAGTTCCTTTCCACGCTGTCTTTATCCCCCCAGTGTAGTTAGAGAAAGAGCTTTCAGCCAAGACTGGGTTGTGGCTCGAACCATGGACCCTCCGCACAATGGACAAGAACTCTAGCCGCTATGCTACCCAACTCACGCCGCAAGCATTTCTTGATGATCAACGCCGCAAGGCCTGATTGAAAGCTACATAGTAATATCTCCTTGACTTCATCAGGATTAGCTATCCTTCGTTGAACTTTGGTTTATTTTCTTGTGACAGTTACTGCTACAAATACATAGCAGAATATAGCTAGGGGGCATATTCGCTCCTCTTAAAAGTTAGGTTCTTTTATTGTACAGCAGCTACGATTCTTTTCATTTCCCACTCTATATAATTAAACATAAAACCTCTGCTCCATATGATTCAGGTAAAAACCAAAGCGTTGTTTTCAGTCCTAGTAACCAGAACGGTATTGTGATTCTTTATCCCTACGCTCTTGTTAACCAGGTTGAGCCCCTTCTTGATGATACCTCAAAGCTTTCAAAATTTAACATTAACTTGCTAGATATCTATCAGAAGAGGGAAGGACTTGTTTGCCTTCTTGGGGACACTTTATTTTGAGAGGTGAATACTTCTGAAGAAGATCAATTCCAGCTTTTTCCCTCTGTAGTACTAATTTTCCCAATCTGCCACCCGTTGTACAACAGGAATCCCACGCTTAAGCTTAGAGTTCATTATATTTGACAGCCAATAAAGACAGCTAGAAAATGCAATCAAACCGTTCTGCCATTGGGGATCATATCCTTAAAGCTGCTCAAATTGCTTCTCCCAAGGGCTTTCAATACCTTTTTGGCAAAGCCTATAACTCTTCCGAATTTCTCACTTATGGAAGCCTTTTAATCATGTAGCACCTTCCATTACTTAATGTTTAATTGCCTTAATTTCCATTGACGCTTTTCGACCTAAGCTGTATGTATTTTCTATCTATAGTTCTCTCCTAGTATATTCCGCTTTCTCCTTGTAGTGCTCCCTTTTATCCTTGTGGTGCTCCCCCATTCTCCTTATGGTACTCCCCTATTCTCCTTGTGGTGCTCCCCCTTTTTCCTTGTGGTGCTCCCCTTTTCTCCTTGTGGTACTTCCTCTTTCGTTGTCTACCAGTCAATTTTGTTAACCTCTTACATAATAGGTCTACCATTAGGTGCATTTTTGCACTTTAGATTTCATTTTATTTCATAGTCATTATTTAACGTAGGTTTGATTCTCGCATTTTTATACTAATTAAAACCAACTTACATATCCAAAATGCATTTAGGTACATTTAGATGGACTAAACGTATGCGCTTTCGTACGAAAACGTATTAGTATCGACAGTAGCTCATAGTCGTCGGAATAGATCCGAAGTATTTGCTTTACTTCTATATCATTTGGACCACCTTGATCTTATCTCAATATTTAGGCAGTGTCCATACTAATGCGTTTTCGCTTGAAAACGCATACATTTAGATGCATCTAAATGTATTTCAGTGGATCTGAAGCGCAAAAACGTAGCAATTTGCATGCGTTTTCATACGAAAACAAATTAGTGTGGACGCTACCTTACTTTCTCAGTCCGAAGGAATATCTTGATGCAGGTTTTTCCTTGGACGCTTCTCAGTGCTGATTGTATTAGTACGGATTTTCGACTTTTGGAATAGCAACATCTGCATATAGGAATAGTTAAATCTGCATCTCTTATACGTGCATCACTCTATTCATTTCTTATGAAAAAATATAGTCTATAACAAAGTTAAGGCTTAAGTTTGCTGAAATTTAAGAGTAACTTTTAAAAAGTCCAAGGCTAAAGTCTCATCAAGAATTCAAATTTTTGCTTATCTGAGTTGATATCAGTTTTCTAATGTAGATGCCAAATTTATTATTTTGTTTTTGGTTTTATGATGAATTAGAATATTTTCTTCTGTTTTCAATCAAATTGCACAGTTCATCGTCGTCCTCATTCTACGATTTTTGTAAGATTGCTTTTTTACCTAGACGTCAACACGAATTCTGTCTGAACTAAATTTAATCACCTTAGCCATACTACTTTTATTGGCGTCTTGAGCAAGCTAAAAAAAATTGGGAAAACTCAAATGCACTAGAACATGGATTTCATTACTTATTTGGAGTTGTATTTTAAAAATTATTTGCTGTGCCTTTTGCTACTTTACCATAAAGTACTTTACCACCCTTAATTCATGTGAAGTATATAACCAATGACTGTTTCTCTCTTTGACTCTGGTGTTGATTTGGTTTATCTAGGTTTATATATTTTTCATTGCTTTCACAGAGGAGTCATTTGTGTTTTGGAATCTTAATGAACTTGTTAACTTCTGAGAAAGCTTGCATCTTTTCTTGGCACTTGAAATTCACTTCAGTCTAACCATAAGCTGATAATTTTTGATGGCTCGTTGGCAGCTTCAAGCCGTGTAATTGTATCACATTCTATGGATCTGAGAGGAATGGAAAGCCTCCAATAGTAGTTATCATATTTCTGTCTATGCTTTTTATTTTCTTTGACATTTTATTTGACTGTGAAACGCCTTCACCTCTGAAAATCTTGAATTTATCTCTCTAAACCATCTTTAATGAGCATGATTTTATGCTGTGGTGAACATAACTGGAGGACCTTAGTGCTCTTCCTTATAATGGTGTTTATTATATCTGCTAAAATCTAAAGCTCCTCCCCCTCCCTTCATTGCTGAAGTATAGAGTTGAGACTGGCTTGAGATATGGCAGTGAAGCAAAATGCCTTAGAATCAGATGATGAGTTAAGGATAACTCTGCTGCTACAATGTTTTTTGGAAGTGTTTCTTGCAAGCTCAGGCAAGCCTCTAACATGGTCAAAGCGATCTAGAAATGGTTTCTAAAGCGACCTAGAATTGACAAAATTTCTTGAATTGGGTACTATGCAAGTGAGATGGTTCAGAAAACTATTCACAATTCTGTTTACATACATACATACATACATGCATGCATACATACATACATACATACATACATACATACATACATACATACATACATACATACATACATACATACATACATACATACATACATACATACATACATACATACATACATACATACATACATACATACATACATCTTTATTTGGTGAAGCAGGCCAGGGGTCGGGCAGCAATACTTCTGATGTGGGCCTGCTCTAACTACACTAATTACAATATTAAATGCATGAACAACTTAGAAACGAATGTTATAAAGCAATGTATAAATTTCTTAAAAATAAATAAAATCTTTGTCCTTATTATGATTAAAAGATGTTTCCATAGCAAATGAAAAAGAGTTTAAATAACTGGCATTGTCTTTGTAACATAGATGTAAAATGCTCTCTGTTCTCAGTTGATTTCGGTTTATCTGTCAAGTAGTTCCGCCCAATTAGACTTCTGAGTCTTATTGATATCCTTCCTATCTCCTTGCTTGGCAGTAGATTCCTAGAATTGCTTGAGGCAGAAATGAAATCCATTTTAGAAGCGAAAGTTTATTGTTAAATGATTTGTAAGTACTTGATATATGTTCAGACAAGGAGAGATGGTCTGAACATATACCAAGTAGGGTTTACAGATTCCTAAGTAGTGGCAAATACAGAGAGTCTTACACCTTAACATCTCACGTTGCCATGACGTCAATTATCATTAATGCTCTATCCCTTTTGGTATTTCCTAGCGCTTTAAATTATCTTTTTCTTCTTGGTAGAGTGTGGTGCACCTTTTTGTAGTCCATACTATTCGATGGCTTTGACTTCTGTATATAATTTTCTGTTTTGCCACTGTACTCTACTATTTTCGAATGAACATAATTGCAACCTGCAATCAACTAGCTAAGGCCTTGCTCATTTGTGGCACTTCTTCCACACAAATGCTGTAATTTGGAGCTACTTTGGACCACTTTTCATTATTGCATGCCAATAAGATCTTCCCTATTACTTTTCATTTGCTATTGGTTCATAGAAAGATTGAAGAGACTTAGTACTTTATGACCAGATTGATCTGTAAACTGAAGGTGCGCCATATTTCTTGTATTTAAAATAAACCTTGCTTGTCCAGGTAACCACAGCTTGGGGCAACTTGGACCAGTAGCTGTATTCTCCCAGTTCCTGAAGTAACCATATACTGTGGTGGTACCTTGTACCACTTCCAACTTTTGAAGAACAGAGAAAAGACGAATAAAAACAGTGAGCAGAAGTTACATAGATGCTACGATCGATAGTAATGTTTTTATTCTCCAGTGCTACTATGTGGACAGGGATTTCTCGAGCCACTCGACTCATGAGCTAGATTTCTCCATCAACTTCCGCTTAAGAGAAAGGTATAAAGCCACTGCTGCACTGTGAAAATTGTTTAACTGCACATGAAGTCACTTCTCATATATTTTAAAAAGTAAAATAAACGAAATTTAAGGTTTTGTGACAGATCATTCCCCCATGATATTCGATAGCATAAGTTGGACCAAGTTACCCCCATTTTCTGTAGAAATAGCACTGGTGGAAATAAGCACTAAGTTTATGGAAGCCACCATCAATTTTTTCAGCTTTTGATTTGATACTGTATAATTTCATGTAATTCTTATCCACATTCCGTGACAATTTTTCATTTCTTAACAAATGGCGTCCCACATGGTACCCATTTTGAAAATGTTCAATTTGGACTGATGTTGCTGCTGACCAGTTAACCCCCTCCTCCCTCCCACAGAAGCAGCAAAGTCGATCAACTGCCTTCAAAACTTCTTTATTTGATAATTAGAACTATTAGCCAAAAATGTATTTGCTAATTCATGGCTTTCGATGTTACCAAAATTGTAATACACATTATTCTTCTTCATACTGTCTCGCCGGTCCAAGTTGCCTGGCTGGTCCAAGTAACCCCATATTACGTACCAATGCCAAAATGAATCCCTACATGACTGTTCTAACAGAAGTCCAGAGCCTAACATTCAGAACCCATCAATTTTTTTCTTTCTAGGAGAAGCAATAAGGGTCCCAATGTTTGCAAATACTTCATACATGACATTTGAAGGTGTCAAAGGAGCCTGGGAAGAGCTTCATGTATTTATAAAGTTCAAACCAAGATCTGGTAATGGTATAATAATGTACAATCCAGGCTCAGAATCGATCGCACAAAACCAAGACTATATTTTAGTCCAGTTAATCAATGGCTATATTCAGCTAAAATATGACTGTGGTTCTGGTCCAGCAATTATTACCTACCACGAGGAAGTTCTGCTTAATTCATGGAATACAGTAGAAATTGACCGATTTCGTCAATATGGCTCAATATCTCTTAATGGCAATGCAGCCATGAAAGGTGTTTCAGAAGGACAATCAATCTCATTGAATCTTGGAGCTTCCATGTTCATTGGAGGAAATGGTACACAAAGGAACGTTATGGTGAACTCCAGTAATACACTTAACGGGTTCAATGGATGTATTCAAGACCTGGTGATCAACGGAAATAGGATCGATCTCGTTAAAGGTTTTTTGGCAAACAAAGACATCATGGACTGTGACAGTAAATCATCTCCTTGCGTGCCGTCTCCTTGTTTGAATAACGGCACATGCCAGGTAGCCTGTTCAGAAACTATTATGTTTCCTTATACCATATGCTTTATAAAGAAAACTGAAGATACTTTCGACACAAATCTTTCGTGTTTGAATGCTCAAGAGCAAAATTTCAGCTTGTCGCTTTGTAAATTCCTGCTACTGATCTGCATTTTTTCATATCCGTAAGCCATTTTGGGTTATAGTCCTTTTAATGCTTCCCTATTATTTTCTTTATCTGGTAGTCTTTTTCTTATTTTCTTCTTTTGGCCTCTATTTTTGCATTACAATTTCTTCAACTTTCTTGAAACTTCTACAGAATGCTGCTGGATCGCATATAATTTTGAAAATCTACTTTGCTCTTTCGATCTTGTGTTTTACAGAGGAAAAAGTATATTTTAACTTAGTACTAGAAAGCAGAACAAGTTAATTGTAACTACTACAGTTAAGGTTCTCATGGGCAAGTACTCTACCACTTACATTTTTTGAAGATTTTCAGCGCTGTTACCTACAAGTGTATCTGCCCACTGAAGTACTTTGGTGTACACTGTGAATCTTTCAGAAGAGGATGTGGAGAAGTTGTGGCTTGCCAAAATGGTGCCAAATGCATAAAGGACAGCAAAAACATGCTAAGCTGCCATTGCAAACTTGGTTTTGTTGGATTGGCATGTGAAAAAGGTGGGTGAGCATTTTTGCTCTTTACCAAGTCAATAATACATGCATATGTAAACACACACACACACACACACACACACACACACACACACACATATATATATATATATATATATATATATATATATATATATTTATATGGCCTTCACCTCAGCCAGGGCAAAGTTTGTTCTGTTTCGGCATATTGCCTTCGTCAGAGCCAAGCGTATTTGTATATTAATTCAGTAGGCAATAGCTGACAGAGAGGCAATGGTGAAGGACCAAGCTAAGAATGACCTTAGTAAAACACTGATTATTTTATTGCGCCTCTGTGGGGCAGTGGGGTAGTCAGTGATTCTCTAGCCATTCCTCTGGGGTTCGAATCCTCGCCGGGGGCATAAAATTTTTAATTGTGGTAGCCCACTTACGAGTAAGTATACATATATACATATTACATATACATATATGTATATATATATAAATATATATATACATAAATATATATATATATATAAATATATGTATATATACATAAGTATATATATATATATATATATATATATATATATATATATATATATATATATATATATATATATATATATATATATATATATATATATATATATATATATATATATATATATATATATATATATATATATATATATATATATATATATATATATATATATATATATTACTACTATTATCCTAGTTTTGGGCCTCACGCAATTATTAATGCACTACGTGTTTTACAATGTAACCCAGTTTCTTCCACTCTGCGTCAGTTTAAACAGTTTGCTCAATGTCTGCGTTGCACTCGATTCCTCCAGATTGCTTCCGATTTTTCTTAAGTATTATCACATTGTTTGCATCCATGTCGTTTTTGGTCTTGTCTGCGGCCTTTTGACTTTCCTAAATTACTCTTCAAAGGCATTTCTTGCTGTTGTTTCTGGATATAGTCTCATCATACGCCAAAATTATGTTAACCTTCTACGTCCAAGGCACACATTTTAGTTTAAGCAAGCCCAAGGTACAATATGAGAGACATCATCACATTTCAGATGTTCATTATTTTTTTCGAAAATAATCTACAGATGACAGTTTTTCCACTAAATACTAGTTGCATATTATTACGTTATCATTTTAAAATTTTAGAACTAGAGCCAGCTCTCTTAGATGCTGAAAAGCAACCAGTCCCCACCGAGGAAAGTTTTTGTGAAAGGCTAAACAATTACAGTCATTAAATCTTCAATAGCAGCTTCGGTTTTTAAATGACGCTACTTGTAAATGCAACGCTAAATGCCAGATCTACGTTGGTTGATGGAACACATATAAAATGCCCGTAGGACGTGTTTTGAGCTACTTTTGCGTGGATTTTGGCGTGTTTTAGGCTGTTCGTGTGGGAAAGTGGAAAGCCAGCTGGAAGCACTCATGTATGCATTCATATACATGTTTCACGATTTGAGCAGATTTTTCCTCCCCTTTAGGTTTCCTCCTCTTTAGTCCCTTGTAAAACTAAACATCGCTAGCATCTAGTATGCATTCTGGAATTTTTGCTCACCTCAGATTCTAGCCGAAATTTTTCTAGGACAAAATTGCTTGCTATTTGAGCTGGTAGAACTTGGGCAAACTTGACGTAAATGCTGATAAAACTCGCCGATACTCACCAAATTACAAATGGCAAGAAAGGTTCGTGCTCGCCACAAATCTGGCGCATAAAGGATCTAAAATGCAATCATGGCTAACATTGTCTCTGAGCTTGAATTGCTGTTCGTTTCAGGAAGGCCATTACGACCAAGCGTTTTTCTCTAGCAGAAAAAGACGTTTGATTTAATGATCTTTTCGTTATTACGCTTGATCACTAGATTGCTAGCTTCAGAAGTCTAGTTGAGTAACATATATTTGAATATGTTCAATTTCAGCGTTTCAAATTCGCAAAGAAGCTCTTTTCAAAGGGAATGGATTCTTACAGTTTCCAAGGCATTTATTGAGGTTTGTTTTGCTTATTAATGATAGCAAAATAAGCGATCAAAATATTCAGTAATGGAGCTTGAAATGAAAATAAGGCATTTGTTTCACTGATGAAGAGTGGGCATAGAAGCTACACAGCTCACTACTCTTAAGTGCTTCATTGCCTTTCCCTTTAATGCTTAATTTTAGAAAATTTGTCCATACCCCCTGCTTATGTTAGGACTCCTTATGTATTACTTTTCGTGAGAAATGTTTGCAAACATGCTGGAAACAATTATTGTAAACAAACCTTCCCATCTGTCAGCAATTTTTTTGTGCTTTTGCATTCTCAAGGTCATATACGCCTGTTCTATGAATATAGAACGCGTCACAGTAGTATTTTCTTAGTTCTCAAAGTATTTATTCCACCCCCTTCCCACTTTATTCCAACCCCCGGCTAATTAACTATTTCTAATGTTTACGACCCCCCAAACAATTAGGCACGTAAGACTACACCGGTTGTCCCAACAAATGTATTAAAACTCGGCAATTTAACAAATGCAGATCTCCCTGATTACATGTTATCACAAACGCATTCTTGCTTAGATAGCTGATTTCTGCTTCAAGTTTCTCTTTTGCTTTCAAATCTTGTAGAGAATCCAGGGATAATGATATTACAGCGCAGAAAACCTATGGAAAAATATGTTATTTTCTAGCTGGTTTAACTGCAAGTACAATGCAATCCAATTAGAGTTAAGAACTGAAGTGATATTTACGTATTACTTTTAGGATTTGTATAATTCATCCATAACATAAAATGTCCTTTTCGCTCCCCTCCAATAGGGCAGGAGGGACAAAAATCCACGCTGCCCCCTGCTCTGGCACACCTGATTATAATTAACTCTTAAAGACTGCATTTCATTTCTTCTTGCTTCCTATGACGATTCATTCATTTTCTTTTCCCAGTGAATCTGAGCTAAGTAACTTGAAATTTGATATAAAAACGACAGCAAATAATGGATTAATATTTTGGTTCGGAGAGGTAAAATATTTCTTAGCTTTTGTGGTTCTTGCCCTTTCCTTTATTTAGATCATTTTTTCATCCTTGCCTCTTGATTCATGTTTTTCTTAGTCACATATTGCTTTAGTAAGAAGGGTACTGTGATATAAGACTATAGTTCATAAAAACATCGAAGTTAGAAAATGCGAAAGCTTAAGAATATTCTAAGAATGCATCATGGCTCAGGCCTCAGCACAGCTTCAAAGTTTTCATTATTTGAGTTTCTTTTAGAAATAGAAATAAGTGTGAGTTTCACTTCAAAACTTTTATACTATAGTTACCAAATTCATTGCCCTACCCAATATTAAAGATAAAGCAATGAATCCAAAAGATATGAATTTTCCTTGATATTCAGGCAAAACTTTACCTTTTACTCTCCAAAAATCTTAGCCTCAGACCTTAGCCTTAAAATAAAGCAAAGAGGAATGCTTAGCCTCAGCAAAAATTAGTTGTTCTTAGCTTGAAACATATTAACAGAAGATGCAAATTGTAAAAGATAGTTCCAAAAATTGCAGGCTTTTGTCTTGCCAATCCAAATGCAAATTTCTTGCAGTCTTCTTCAACAAGGTACATTTTCTGTAGTAATTTCTGCATAGTCGAAAATTTCATGTGAATGGTGTAAGAATGTTTCGTCTTTGAATTCTACAGATATTTTGCCTTCTTGTTTTAAGTACATAGGCAGTTATTAGTATTATTGGGACCATTTTGTTAGTTATTTCTGTAAGATTCACAAACCATGTATTTAGTAGGAAAAAATTTTGGCAAGCCCCAATTTATATAGACTTTCAGCTCATGGTCGTATTAACTTAGGCTAAGCATTATTTTCTTGTTTTTTTGTATTATGCTGTTGGTAATGTTTATTTGCAAAGTGTATTTGTTTCAAACTTCCCAGTTGCACATTGCCTTAGTATATTGAGGTTTATGACTGTATTCTTTCGCCTTGTTGTCATGAGCTTTTGAAACAATCTTTAAAATTATACGGAGTGTAGCCCATTCCAGTATCTCTGGTTTTCAAACCCATTCCAGTATCTCTGGTTTTCAAAAAGCCCTCTATCTAGCTACAATGATAAATGAATGAGTAAATAGATAAATAAGATTATAGTCATATTGCAAGTTACTCATACAAAATTTACAACAATTATTTAAAAGATTCAAATTGTATTACAAAACGTTTATGTAAAAGATATTTTTTGAAAATCTAGATCTGTTTTAAGGTATGAATAAGTGCATTTTTATTTTCAATATTAATTCTAGGAGGAAGATGATTCAAATAGAGAGAACCCTGATTTTCTGGCAATTGGCCTCAAAAATGGCTTTCTTGAGATAAGGTGGGGACAATCTTTTACAGCTGCAGCAAATAAAAGTAGCAAAGTGCATCTGCTAATTAGTTCATAACAAGTTATTGAGCGAAGCTCTTAGCTGTAGTTTCTCATATTTGCAGTCTTACAATACCATAAATCTTTGAATTAGCCTTCCCCCTTGAATAAGCTCCCACCCAAGCATGTGATGGTACCTATTTCAGAGTCTGTTCGTACTTCATAGTGCTAGGAAAGAGAAACGGTCACTAATTGGCAAAAATTTGCCTGTCACTTAAGAAGTATCCAATTGTTTGTATGTGTAGCATTGAAGAAGTAGTAGGAAAATTTCAGCTGGAATGTGACAAACTACCAGAAAAACTTTTTAAGCCCCCCTCGAATAAGCCCCTCTCGAATAAGCCCCCCTCGAGCCATCAGGGGATTAATTCGAGGATTTACAGCAATTAGGTAATTCTTTCCGCATTGCTTTTGATTTTGAAGCATAGCACTGCTCTGTTCCCAAAGGAGAGTCTTTGCATCTAGCCTGACCACACTCGTTGCCTTGAGATACCTCTATTCCTGAGCAAGTTCTTAGCGTCTGTTAAACCTTTACCTCTAACAAAACTCTTTGCCATCCCCCAAGGAAAGCCTCTACATCCAACAACTAGACATTATCTGTAACTTTCAAACCTGTCCACTTGGCATTGTCTAGTGCGTATTGCGAGAAAAGCTTCTTCACCAAGCATTGTGTCCATTGCTCTAAGCTACGTTAAATTTCCATTAGTTACGAACTGGGAAGTGGATTGGCAGTAATTCTAACTGAAAGACCATTGAATGATGGAAACTGGCACACAGTTTACATTGCAAGGTGATTGCTACAATTTTTATACTTTGATGATCGTTAATACTGGTTTTGTTCACATTTTTCTTTCGGTTTTTTGTTTTAACCTCATGTAGGACACCTATTGTAATGAAACACTTGCTAACATAGAAAATCACCAGCATCAATTGCTTTATGTCCCATGTGCTTGCTTTACCCGTAATCCTTAAAGTATGATTTGGTTCAAGGACTTATTTGGGATTAACTATTCTCAGTTAGTCCCAAATAAATCCTTAAACCAAATTCATTCGTTATTATTCATTTTATTCATTATTCTGTTGGTACTGAAATGTATAATTATCATTCGAATTTGTGTCATTACTCTACTAAACTCACTTATTCTTATGCAAAGTAGTGATGCATATTTGCAAATTAATACTCTCATTATGCAAAAATATGCAGTGTACTGCTAAAATTATGCTTATTCAAAAACGTCGAATGTGTCTAACTTCCAACAACTGTACACAAAACTGGTTTCCAAGAATCTCATCTTATTTGTTGTTTATATGGTAGGTATACAATGAAACAATTCTTGATAGTGCCAGACCTACCTTTGCTCTCCCTTAACCTGTATAATGTATCCTGAATATGCAGACCCCAATCGTCTTTTATGCATTGAAATCAGCAGATAATCAAGACTCTTTTAGAAGATGAATAATGTTGGTTAGCCAAAATACCACCTACATGTTGGAGCTACCAACACATCATCCCTGGATAATTAACAATGTCTTGAAAGCGACGAGAATTATGAGCATGAATGATGATTCAAAACATATTCATTGAACGAAAGACTTTTTTATTTATTAATCATATAATGAATTACTCTAGTCTTTGGAACGTCTGCCACCTCCCAAATCTTTTAATTCTGGCGAGTGGCGAGGCTTTGTAGACTTTTGATTGATTGTTTCCCTATCATAGCCTGTTTTGGTGCTTCGGGCTTTTAGAAAGATCAAACCAACTTTGTGCCAACTTTTTACGCAAATGCCACTTTAATGAGGTATAATTTGTGGATTCCTTTAGATAATAATGTAAGTGCAACAGCAGATTTATTTCTAACACCGGGTTCACAATATTCACTCCCTCATAAAGGACACCTAGATGTGGTGTTATTCATTGAGTCACTTTCTATGTCATCTGCTTGTGATATTTATCTATACTAATTGATACTCGCTCACTACCTATAGGGAGTGATGTGGCTAGAAATATGTAGCATTTTCAGTTGGTAGTTTGGTCTCAAAAAACTCTACTATTGAAAGCCTAAAATTTTTAATTAACAATTTCTTTCATTTCTTGAAGCCATTATATGATAGAAAGAATTTGAAATGAATTAGATTAAATGCTCGGCTCATTTTGACATACTGTTTCAAGCACTATCTGCAACCAAAAGATTAAATGATGTTGTCCAAACAAAATTTTAGGGGAGAGGTGCCATGGCGATTGCAGCCCCCATCGGTAGGACAGAAATCTGTTGCATTCGGGCACTTGTTTTGAAAGATCAATAGGGGATTTTCTGACTGATCTCCAGATCTTTTTACTTATTTGGGCAGAAGTTTTACAACCCCCCCCCCCCGCTTAAATTTGAAATCTTCCTACACCTTTGTGTCCAGAAAGTCGCCACATTTACAATTTTTGCTAATGTCAATGCTCCACCTTATACATATTTCCCAAGACTTTCAATAACAATAACAATCTATAAATATACGCGTATACGAAATTGCTGCAAATCTATGTGATTGATTGACTTTGCTAAAGCTAGGAGAATTTAGCTATAAATATCTTGATATTTCAGCTTGATAATGCTTTGGAAGTTTTTAGCTGTAGAGGTTTTATTATGAATTGACTGTTGATGGTCGGGAATCAGGCAGATTGAGTGGATATTTATTCCTTTTGATTTAAAGTGTATCCAACTAAGCAATCTGTTTAAGCACGCATTGTTTCAATTTACCACAATTACAATTCACTAGCTTTAGAGAAACTCTATCAAGGCCTCAATCCAGCTTCTTGAAACACTTTGTGAAGCATCATAGGGTGACTGACCGATCTCATTTGCAAAGCAAGTTAGCTAATTGATGCCACAAGATACCAATTTGCATTAAACCGTTAAATCTTTTTACCAGAACTTACACACAGAGTAGATTGGGGGGGGGGAGGGACGAAGTTCTTCAAGTTTCACTGAACCCTCCAAAGGTAACTAAATTTTCGAAGATATCTATGCAAAGTCAATATTACACTTCCCTATTTCACGCCAATATGAAAAGAATACCCGAAATACTTTCTCACTTTTCTGACTATCTGCAATTTGATAGAATTCGACTCTTCCCTCGTACTTTTCCCTGGGGCCACCTAGGCTTCTGGTCTAATTAGAATTCTTTATATCTTGAACATGGATATATTTGTCTTTTTATATTGGAGGTATGAAGGGAATTATATTCTAAGAGAGTTTCGTTATTCAATAGACCAGGATTCCTACCTGAATAGTTTATAGCTGTGTACAAACTGAAGATAGAATTTTCAGCTACGCAATTGGTCGCTGTAAATATCACAGTTGCTAAGCTTCAGCAAATTAGATGCGAACTTTAGAATAGACGACAAAAAATTGCGATACATGTTTCAACTTATACTGCAAATCATAGTTACAGATTAGTCATGTTATATGGGCAGTTGGCCATGTAGAAAAAATATCTATTGAACGAAGAGTGCAGTCCAATAGAAGTGAAAATTCCAGGCGAGAAGATGCGTACAGCTTTGCATCATGAATTCCTAAAAATTTTGGGAAGCTTTGTATTTGTATTGCATTTATAACAGCCCTTTTACTCCCTGTTTTCTTTGAGAGGCATTTAGAAGCAAAATTTTCAAAGCTTGTATGCTTTCAAGTTGTTACCTGTTCAATTCTGCATACAGATAATAGTTTGCATCCTATGTCACTAAAACAATGTCAATGTCTTCCCATGCTACGTCTATCAACAAGCAAGCAATGGGAAAGACGACCTACAAGATTGAAATATACACTTTCAGTCACTCAATAAGGAATTTTGAAGGGCAGGAATCGGAACAACAAAAAAGGGCTTACTAAGCCTGTTTTCCAGATTTATAAACGAAGGAAATAGTGTGGGAAGTTTACTGGCATGATTACTTCTGAAATCAAATGATCCACATTGCAACCTCTTTTCACGGTAACAAAGAAAAAATGGGCCACTGGGGCAAAGCTCCCAAACGTTTTTGGACCTACCCCTCTTCAATCTAAGGAAGACACCCTTGTTGATGCATAGAGGGCACTGCAAAGGAGCACTGTCGTTCCTGTGCTTAAACTCCGAAGACCCCAATACCTAACTTTTAGGTGAGGATATTCTCAAATTTTTCTAGTTTTGAGCCTAAGAGTAGTCTTCATTATTTTTAAGTCTCGAAGATATAACGTCATCTTAAAGACAAAAGAATATATTCAAATATTTGTTAATGTCTTACTTCATCATAAACCACAACAAAAATGGAACAGAATAATGACTGTTGTATCGATGTTGCAAAAGTTAATCTAAAAGCAATATCATAACTAGAATACACAGAATTCTGAATCGTGATGAAGCTTGAGCCTTGCGTTATTCTCAAATTATTCTTGTGTTTCAGCGATTTTTATCCTTAATACTCTTATAGACTTTATTCTTGCAAAAAAGCATGTAGGATACTATCCTTTTGTTTCCTTTTGAAACTTGTGTGGCCTTACGTCAGTCAGTAAAGAAGAAGGGATGATAGCATTGCTTAGTTACAGAGCTTTCTGAGCTGCATAGATAACATAGTTATGAGGTTCTCAGGTGTGGTCGCTTGAGACGTTGCATGGAAACACACTATACTTGATTTACTCGACCGCGCTAGGAATAGATATCAAAAACACAGACTTTCATTTTTTTGGAATTTTTTTCAATAGATCTCTTAATACATAATCAACAACAACTTCATCTCTTCTTGTAACTGGTCTCCCTAGTTTCCACATCTCTTATATACCTTTCACACTTTACTTTGGCACCTTTTTAAATTACAGTCATGGGCTCATATAGAGTGTAAATTTTACTTTTTTTAAATGCCAAAAATCAAAACATCTAGATATAAGCCCATGGGAATTTATTCCCGGGGGTAATACGGCATTTCTTTGAAAGTCTTAAGCTTTCTCAATAAGCTCTTCAAGTCGACTTGGGAATATTATTATTAAATCTTGGCCGTAAACTCTCTTGTCTGAATCTTCTGAGAAACCGCCTATGTAGGCTCATTATTCAAAGCAACCTCTTTGCGAAAGACTAAAACAATAAATTTAATTCAAGGTCATTTTCACAATTTTTTAGACTAAACAGGCAAGAGCTTTTATCTTCTTTTTTATTTTCAAATTTTCATATATTTTCTTTACTTTATATAAGGTTTATTATATGTTCTTATTATATTCAGAGGTATATTGTAATTAGTTGTCATATGTTAACAGGACAGTTTGTAAATCAGACTTTTGTAACTTTATCCTGTATAAAGAGCTTAAAAGGAAATGAATGAAATGAAGGAGATGCCCGCATAACTTTATACGACATGTTTACGACACTTGTACGGCAGCATGTCAAAAACGATTGGTTTGTTAAGAAGCAAGTTTAAATACATTTCTTTTAACAAGAATATCTAATTTCTTTCAGATCTTCAATATTCTTAAATTTTCTGATCTTGAGTCTAGGATCTAAGATTATTCTTAAGTACTAAAGGTGTAAGTCTGCCTTAAACTTAATGCAATACATTGGAATATTTGCTGATGTTTTGCTTCATCGTAAGACAGAATAGTAGTGGAACAGATCAATAAATATTATATCGATAATGCAAAAGCTAATCTGATAGCAGCATTTTAACTGAAATGCAAAAAATTCTAAGCCGTAATGAAGTATGAGTCTTTTAGTATTCCTAAAGCATTCCTAAGTCTGCGCTGTTGAAACTTTCTTCTTGTAAAAAAGAGTGTATAGTAAGTCTCATTTCCCTTTGTATTCTCTAAAATTTTTCGATGTTGTAAGAAATAAGTACTGCTTTCAAACGGCATACATCAGAGTATCAAGTGTCAGATTATTACTAAAGGTTTTCAGAGCATTTGTGACCTGAGCAGACTGGGCTCACTATTTCTCCTGCCGCGTACTTTTAGATCCTCTACTGTTCAAAATATCCCACAAATTTTAGCTAATTTCCGATACTTTACAACCTGATTATCGTTAGGTGAAAATCGTTCTTTCATTTAGCTTCCATGTTATCACCATCCTCCAAGTTTTGTGGCACACAAAAGCTATTTTGTTATATGAAGCATATGTATGATTTGAGAATGTTATTTTCAGATCTTCAAAAAATGCATCTCTTGTTATTGATGGAAAACTTATTGGACAGACGCAATCAAGTGGAATGAATACTCACCTGGATATTGAAGCACCAATCTTTTTTGGTAAGAACAAAGCCCTTGTTATTACTTTCATGTCAAATTGAGGACATGTGTAGTTGAAACTGCATAGGCATCAAATCTTGAATGGCTAACAAAGGAATCACCATCAAAAGGAATCCTCTTCATGATTAGCCAATGATGTTGATGGAATTTGTTCAAGTGAAAGATCTCTTCAAACGAAGAAGACATGAATGTGAACAAATCTCATGTGGTCATTTTATTGCTATGCTAGTATTTTAGACAGAAATACCAATAGGCGACGTTTTCGTATCCTTTTTATTGTAGGAGATAATTTAAGAATAGTACTTTGCTTGTCCCTAGGTGGTGGAAAAAATGTCGAACTGTTGACAAGACAAAAGTATAAGGACTCATATTTTGGCTGCATTGGCAATGTTTATGTTGAGAATCGAGAGGTATTGCTGCAAGATATGGCCGAAGATGGTCTCAACATATTTCCTTGCACAGAGGACAGTATATGACTTACACCATCCCAGACCAGCTCTAAGATGGTATTTCGAACTACATTAAATATCGCACCTTAGAACATTACAGGCAGCATATGTCTTTATCTTCATATATATCTTTTCATTTTGTTAAGGTTTTTTTTAGCTATTCAGCGCATTTTTCTTAAGTCCTTTTGTTGTAATGTTTAAGAGCTCTTCAAGCTATTTTCTATGCCTTAGCAGATTATTCCTTTGCTCTGGAGAATGGTCATCTTTCTTCTTTATTTGCAGCAAGTACTGCGATAATCTCAGACTTTACATTATCCTGACTTAATATTGCAGCATTGTTAAAGCAAATTTCGTAACAGTGTGATAACTAACTTTTGCTGATCACAAATTTCTCAATCATGCAAAAGTCAGAGAAGCTTTTAGCGCGCTTAAAGTACTTTTATCTCATACCCACCAGAGCATGAAATGTCGTTAAATGGCCAAAACATGCACAGATGTCAATAGCTACTTCTGTGCACCTTTCGGTTAATTTCTAATTTTCTGTACTCTGAAGAATATCAGAAATATGGCATGATCAACAGAAATGGTGCTATGTGCTTTTGAAAATCTGAAATTATTGTATTAGAATGGCGATGGTTAAAACTTACTAGCTTTTAGGTTTTATCGTAATCAATACTTTCTCTACAACCTTTAGTGATGACGTTTTCCTAGAGTGTAATTTACAATTACCGGATGAAGAGGACAGAGTTTTGCCCTCAGATTTGGATCAATACTTTTCCATCTTCCAATATCTGATTAAGGATCACCTTTGACAATTGGATCACCTTTGACATTTGCTCCACCTTTGACATTAGGATCACCTTTAATATCTGGCTCAACTTTGATTTTTTGAAGAGCAGGTAAGTTCATATTTTCAGTCATTGTTTGCATACAAACTTTTCCCTGTTACTGTTTCATTTATTTCAGCAGTAGCCAAAGCTGTAGACTGCTTTTTCTCATTTTTGTCTCATAAACACCCTACCATATGTGGGATCAAAACAGAAGTTCTAATTCCATTTAAGGCACTGTTACACGTTAGAAATTCAGGTGTAATCTGACCCGATAGTGAGCAGCTTTTGCTTATTAAGGGTGAAACATCTTGTGAATAATAACAATGTGATTTTGTGTTATTTAAAATATCTTAAAATATGGAAAAACTGCCCATAATCGGTTTAGATTACAGTTAGATGTCTAGTGTATAACAGGGCCTTTAGAGTGATTAAAGAAAAATTTTTAACTGCATGATTTCATGTTAGGATCTCGACATTTCATCCACTAATCAACTTTTACTACATTGAGAACATGTAGGCAATGGTTTATAATCACGTGTCTCCTGGATAGAAGTACCAAAAAATACCGCATATATATCTTGCCAAATTGAATTTCTGAACTTTTCGAGGAATTCGATCACTGCTCGGCCATGTTTGAAGCAGCAATTTCACACCACCAAAAAAACAAACTTCTAATAAACGCAACGCTCCAAATTGTAGTTGTACAGAGAAAATGCCACCTATGCAACTTTAGCCAAAAAAAATGTTTTTGATTATGTTTATATAGATTAGTTTTAGTAGTAAACTATATGCTCAATTTCTCCTTCACTTCAAAAAACTAGTTCCAACACATTCCATTAAAACGTGCCATTTCTAGTTTCGGATCTTGAGAAGTGTTATTTCGATGTAGTAGTTGTTGAAATTGCTACCAGGATATTTATGCTATTCAGCAAATGTGCCACGTTGCTTCCAAGGCATCTTCATATAAATTCTGAAACTGAGACAACAATTTTCGGGTCCGAACACCTGTGTCATTGCTTATGCCATTGTACAACAATTACAGCCCTATAACTAACCTACAATCCTATAAACGGTTGGACCAGAGAGCACAAAAAATTGTTGCTACAAGGTGAAAGTCTCGATTTTGGCACGGTTGCTAAGCATATTTTGTGACCTCTACGGCAACTGCTAATCTTGACAGAAGTAGTACCAGGAGATACGATAAAAATTTGCCCACTTGCAGCTTCTTGCTTCTTATGAAAGCATTAAGTGCAATTTAAGCATAGACTGACCGTAGAAATACGTTAAGAATATGGTTTGGTCTTAGCAAACACGTATTTCCAGTCATAATCTTGATCCCAATACATCTTTGTTTCTAGCCTACTTTGTCAGAGAAAGTTATAAACGAAATTCTTAACAAGCAACGTTGATAGCGTTGCTTGCAAGATAGCATAAAGACCAATTCGTCTTTCCTGAGAGAAACACAATAATATAATTTTAAAAATTATCGTAAGACAATTGTGCATAGTTGCACTTCTAGGCCATAGAATTAACAATCATGGTTCTTCCGTTTATGTTCTTGCAAAGAAATGCTTGATTTTTATCAAGCGTGACTTCTACCATCATCATAACGTATCACAACAAACAGTAACACAAAAACAGAGCTCTGAGACCTGGCATTATATGATTTAAAACCAAAACTTCAATTTTTCTCCCATAACATAGAAAAATAGACGAAATCAACGGCCTTAGATACATTCATCAATAAATGATAAAATAAACAAAGGCAGCTAACATGTAACTAACAGTTAACCCAGATTTACTGTCGTATCTACAAAATAAGCTTAGATCGTACCCATCATGCACCATATTTCCTCCTGTAAACACCGCAGCGTTTATGGCCTGTATAAGGTTCGAGATATGCTGTTTTACTGGATTCGGATACATAAAGAGGGAACGATCTGTTGTACAGCTATAATATCATGGTAACTCTAAAGATGTCCTGTTTTGCAAGCAAGAAAGATAAACTGCAGGGCACTATGCTATTTATTTAATCGCCCACTATGTATATGCGGCGATTATTGGAGGATGGAGTTCAAAAGAGGGTAGCGTTAAACAGAGGAAAAACGATACACACTTTCTTTATAGGCATACGGGTGAATTGGGCCTAAGCTCAATATGCTTAAGATTTTCCCAGTTTGAGCCTGAAACTATGCTTAAAGTATGCTTAACTTCAAAACTCATTTCATAGTCTGATATTACGTTTGATATAAACAATATAATGTTGCTTGTTGTGACTATAATTCTCAAAGATTATTTTATCCAACAATGCTCTTTCCTATCACTTAGCCTTCTCCTTTGGGCGATACTTGATTGGTAAAGTAATGCAAGTGAGGGAAAAAATTCCGAGCTTGAGAAATATGCTTATTAAATACTTATTTTTTAATATGCAAGTTTAACTTTGCTGATACGCTTTGTGCTTAAACAAAAATGAGTATAACTGTCCGAGGTACTTCTAGCAACTAAATCCTTACACAAAACTAAATACCACGGTTGACAAAACATTTCAAAATAGAATAAAACGTAGTACAATGAATATATCAGTAAACTTAAGCCATTAATGGCTATAATAATTGCACTGCTGAGGCTGAAAATAAGTTTCAAAATCACAAATGGTGAATACAATAAACAGTTGGAATATACATTTGCAAACATAATCGTAAGAGAGTATTAACAAAATGACGTCACAAATATCGCCGATATTATGTGACGTAACACCACTGTACTCTAAATCAATACCACAAATACGCGACTTTCTCCAACAGCACGGCAGTTAAGTTGTTGTTTGTCCTAAAGTACCATTTCTTACCCCCAGAGCAAAGTTGTTTTTCTAAAACTTCAGAAAGACAAAACTAATACGATAGCTATTTGAAAGTGTCCAATAACATAGGACAATTGTAAAAAAGCATCTCACATGCAAAATTAAACGTTTTTTTTACATTAATCATAGTGATTATAAATATCGTCAAAAATAAGATGGTGGATAGGAGTATCCTAAAGTTTGGACAGCAACACACCCTAGTCAGCTGTTTCCGAATCATCACTGTTTGAAGCAGCTGGATCACCCTGTAATTGCTGCATCCACATCTCTGCATACAAGCCATCCATGTCGAGCAGTTCGTCATGCCTGTAAAATGTTTTGCATTAAGTGAAGCAATAACCCAGATGATGATGACGATCACTTTCCTATTACTACGCAGAATGAAAATGCGATAACCAATGCAAAAATTCGAGGGAAAAATGCAGGGAGACAAGCAAGTGAAAGAATGAGCAATGAGTAAATACGAGAGTGAGTGAGCATATCGTAAATAAGTGAGTGAGAATAAAGTAATGCATGAACAAGAATAATACAATACGTGAGTGAGCAAATGAGCAAATTAGTGAGTACAGGGATGAAATGCATAACTATATATGGAAATTAACGAACAACCACTGATTGAGCTGAATATTGATTGCAAAAGATACTGACCGATTGAGTGTAAATGGAAGAGTGAGTATATAATGAATTTGCTAGTGAGTAAGTGAGTGAGTGAGTGAGTGAGTGAGTGAGTGAGTGAGTGAGTGAGTGAGTGAGTGAGTGAGAGAATGCATTAATGGGTGAGTTAGTAAGTGAGTGAACACATGAATAGGTGAGCGATTGACTGAATGAGATAATGAGTGAATCATTGAGAGAATCAGTGCGTGAATCAGTTAGTGAATCAGTGAGTCATTGAATGAAATTATGCTACAGTGAGTGCATTTGAGTGAATATAAAGATGAATGAAACAACTAACTGTAAGAAAGAAGTTACCTTCCACGCTCGACGATCTCTCCATCTTTGATAACCAAAATTTGGTCAGCATTCACAACGGTAGAAAGCCTTAAGTATGAAAATACAGGCATCAATGGCTGGAAAGATTGCCGGAAAAATAACAACAAAGAACTTCAATATTCCTGCTTACGGCTGGCATAGCAAAGTCATTGTTGCAAGGATGCTAAAAAAATTTCTACTCCTCAAAGCTACAGAAAAAATCTATCCCGTTCGATGTTTTCAAACTAATGCTACAAATCAAGTAAACCAGGTACACTCCAGTGCGTAGTAGAAGGGGGTGGCAATAAATAGGCAGGGGGGTGGAGCTGGAAAAATCTCAAATGAAATAGATAAATAGTCAGGGAATTGCAATAAATGGGGGAATGGTGGTAAAAGTATGTAAGTAAAACTAATAGAAGTCGGCTGCAACAGATCAGAAAGAGGTGACATACAACATAGATTAGTGAATGCAAACTGATAATACTTTGTCAATGCTTCTGACGGAAATTGGTCTCTTTTTAAGCTCCCATGTAACGACGTTAACTCTGGTTGTGGGTCAAACAATTTCATTTTCATTCATAATTAATAAGCAGGAGGGGGATTGCAATAAGAATGTTCTGGTGTGCATTCTCTAGCAAATAAATAGTCAGGAGCGCGTCTATACCTGACTGGAGGGCAGATGAGCGACACAGCGAATGGACAACCTATTAGGTTTGACCATTTCTTAAACCGCGACTCACAGCAATACTGATTACCTTTATGTCCTATACTATTATCTAGTTAACAAATTGGCCTTAGCAAAACAATAGCACTGATCGAGTGCACCAAAAATCTTGGAGATGTTGTACACAAAGGCAATATCATCAAGTTAAGCCAACCTATGAGCTACAACGATGGTGGTTCGATTGGAGCAAACTTTGTCAAGAGAGGCTTGGATGTTTCTCTCCGTTCTTGTATCCAATGCTGATGTTGCCTGAAATAATCACACCAATGCATGAGATGCTATAAAAACGTGTACAGGAACTTCTTGAATTACAATGAATTCAATTCAGAAAAGAGCCTAAATATAAGAGCATCGTTCCCACAAAGTTTGAATGTTGACGACTATTAAATATCCATAAGGATTCTTAATAAAGGACAGTAATACTCAAGTGGAGTGTGAGAGTGAAATTGGGCATTACTTTCCACCATGTGGCAAACAGGAAGTAGCTATGGGCTGTGGGAAGATAACTTTACATATCATCATTTATTTCGTAATTGAGAGGGGCTTGCCTAGTAGATAATGGGGATGTTTGATATCTTCAAAAAATCCATCTCAAATGTTTGTATGCATTGCTAATAGCTACGTTCAAGACAAATTTCATTGATTTCAAACAAAAGTTCCAGCTCTTGTTCGATTATCTACATTAAAAAGACAGGATGATTTGCCAGGGCAATAAAAATTCTAAATCATCTACGAAGACTTTAAGTTAAACTTCGTAGCACGAAGTATCATTTCAATGCTGGTTGAGGTTGGTTTATTTTAGTTAACTTGTTAATGGTACATTTTATAATTATTGGAAGTGGCTGTCGTAGATGGAACTCGCTGGCAGGATGTCCTTTTCATCTCTGGCAGTCACAGGAGATGTAAATTTTGTTGTTAGTTTGTGTGATAAAAAAAGGCTACACATCTACGAAGTTGAAAACAATATCAGATAAAAAAATGACTACAAGCAAGCCATACTAATAATAAAGGTTAGACGCCACTTTTAGGGATTTCAACATTTGATATCAAATTGATTACTAATTGAACAATACCAAACCAGCACCAAATTCAAATCTATCATGCTGAAGAGTTTTGCATGACAGTCAATTGCAGTTATATCATGAAAACGAGTATCACGGATTTGCTACAACTAATCTGTTGGTACTACAGGCCTTTACTACAGCACAAAAAAGCGGCAACATTTTTAGGCATACTACGTTGAACTTCTAAAATACATTTTCTAGACATTTTTAGACATTTTTCGTGCTGTAGTAAAGATTTATTACAAACACAAAATGTGCTTCAGGTATAGTATATTGATCACGGATTTTGTAGAAACACGTAATATGCTTCGGGAATAGCATTACCTCGTCTAACAGTACAATAGATGGAGCTTTCAGGATTGTCCGAGCAATTGCAACCCGTTGTTTCTCACCGCCACTCAATTTCAATCCGCGCTCACCGACAACAGTATTATATCCTAGGACAGAAAATAACAATAGAAACATCTTGAAAATCAACCAAAGATTGAATGGAAAGTACTGGCGTGGAATGGCCCTTTCAAACAACCGTATCATCATGAAAATTTCAAATGTTGAACTTCAATCATACATTAATTCTTTAAAAAGGTCACAAATAACAAATAAACTGACCAAATATGGAATGATTCTCCTACGGACTAGCTAACTACAGGTTATATTGAGGCATCAAAATGAAGCAGGAATTATATTTTGGAAGACAGCAGGCAAAAATACAGCTATGTGTAAAGACACAGAATGCCCTATGCAGAAGAATGCGAAAAACATAAACACAAATATTCTTCTTGCTATTTACTGTGATTATTACTTATTACATACTACTACTTTACTACATATAATTAACTTAGCACTACTACAAGAACGATATCACTGAGTGCAAGATGTCATGACAACTCTGTGGCCATTAACATGAATAAAACGTAACACGACCAGAATTAAAACAAAGCTTCAAAAATACATATAAATGCATTTTTGCTAATAAATTCTTAGGTTTGTTTCATGTTGTATCCCGGGCTAGCCTAGAGCAATCAGATCAATTTTGCTTAAGGTCAAACAGAGGGTAGTCTAAAACATTTATTTATTAAAGATTATTAAAAATTTTTTGAATTTAGATTCAATGTGTATGAAGCCACAAAAAACAGACATATTGCCATTAGCACTCTCATCTCCCAAATAGACGGGGACATCGGCATAATAGGGAAGGTTGGCACATTATACAAAAAGTAATAAACGGGAAGTATGGAATAAAAAGGGAGAGTGGGAAATCAAGAATGCATTAATAACATTGGAGCTTGGAGCAAGCGGGGAGTTCTGCAAAACCAAAACTGATAAAAAATGCTGTCAGGAAGGACGCCTAAATTGTAATACATCATTATCCAGTGAACAAAAGAATTGCTGTTTTGTGCCATGCAATTACATCAACCCATATTCTGACGCTTGCTTTGCATTTGTTGCGTAGCAGATTTCCAAAGATTTAATAATAGGGAATGTTGTAATAAGAGAGAAGGTGGGCGAGAATACTCAAGTATAGTAAACCAGGAGCCCTCAATAAGCATGGGGAGGCCGGCAAAATGTCACAAACTGAATAAGCGGGGATTCCCGTTTATTCGGGTGACAAGAGTGTATGCTGACTTCCCTAACTCCATGTGCACAACATACTTTTATATCTATCTAGCCAGACAGTCTATTATGTAGAATTCAAAATAAAATGCCAATATCACATACCATCCTTCAGTGTCAATACTTTTTGGTGAATATCAGCAGCATTGGCAGCCTCGTCAACATCTTCATCTGGTGCATTAACTTTTCCATACCTTATATTGTACCTAAGGAAAAGAGAATTCGTGGGTGATAGCATTCAAAGAAATACACCAGATGCTATTAGCTCCACTTTAAAACAACCTCAGAATGCTTTGGAAATTTCTCTGCAGTATCTGTGATAGAACTATATGCTGCTAAAGTAAACTTGTAAAAAGCTAATTGGTTAAGGGGAAGAAACATGAATTGAAAGACTATACCAAATATGCAAATGTGACGCTTACCAAATACACAAACTAGGCCATATGGAGCTGTAGAGAAAAAACAATAGAATTCACATAAAATACTATACCTTACAGTGTCATTAAACAAAACGGTATCCTGAGGAACAACTCCGATGTATTTACGCAACGACCTTTGTGACACCTGGAATGAACAATTAAAGCAGTCAAAACTCCTTAACGCCATAGTTACAAAATAAAACATAAATTCACAAACTAATAACCAGATACATCATATAACAAGGCAGTCAAAGGATTGCAAGAATTTACTATACAGTGCTTTATATTTAAGAGAGACTAACAAGCATGAGAAACCGCTTTCCATCTACACTTGGTATATTCCAACAAAAGACAAGCTGATAATAACCTAGCTACAGCTAAAGGATGTTTATGGCAATGGACGTTTCGCCTAGTCCTGTGTCAAAACAAGTATTTTTCAGGCTGGTGCTAATATTTCATGTATGAAACACCGCAATAATTTTGCTGAATAGCCAACAGGCTCTAAAATATTATCTTCTGGGATAAATTATAAATGTTAGATGCTCTAAGCAGGAATACAGACTATTGCATACATTACATACCAGTTCAATATTCTGGTTATCAATTAAAATTGTTCCAGATAGCAGATCATAGAACCTGAATAGCAGACGAATTATTGTACTTTTGCCACTTCCTGATGGGCCAACCTACAATAAAAGACAGTAATCCAGTGGTATAAATAAAGGATGGAAAAAATCCTTCCCATGAAACATCCTAAAAGCCAAGCAATCTGTGGACACCAAGGCTTATTAAACCTAAGTGAATCAGCAACAGAAAATCCATTTTTGTATGGAAAATTACTTCAAAAATGTGCTGAGGCAAGGCTCAAGTTCTAGATGATATTCTTTTTCATTCTAAGACAATTCTTTGTCATCAAATGACTGGCATATTCGAGTGGCCAAAATAAATTTACTTTGCTTTCTCAAAAACTATCCACTTTCACAGCACTGATCTGGCATTAGATCAACCGGAAAAAGCTCCACTGAATTGAATTTGTATTTGAAAGACTATCATGAAGGTGAAATATTCTACAGAGGAAAATAGTTAACTAATTATAACATACCAATGCTAGGGTCTGCCCTGGTAATACATCAAACGAGATGTTCTTCAGTATGAGTTTGCTGATGAGGAAGACAACAAATCATTTAACTCTCAAAATCAATACAAAGCAAAGAGATTTAAAAAAGCTCAATAATTCCATGGATTTGCATGAGTTGAGGACGTCTTATATTAGCACTTATGCATGCCACATAGGGTAAACACCCCCAACGATAATAGGTTCACATGTTGAACGAGACCTATCTTAAACGCTAAACTCTTAGATGAAAATTAAATACTTACCTTGCATCATAACCAAAAGTAACGTTTTTGAATTCAACTCTTCCATTTCTCAGATCCAGAGTTGTGGCATCCTCTTTATCTTGAACCTAAAGGCATAATCTCATTAATCTCCTAACGTTAAATGCCTCTTCATTTATTCATACGACCTCCAATGGACAAAATTGATCAGAGGGAGATTTCAGTAATACAAATGGGGATATTAACAATATCAAGATGGGGGACTTTCAAAAGAATGCAAAAGGAAATCATATAGGAAACCACCAAAAAGCTAACAAGGTAAGAAGTATAAAGGAACACCGTTCTAAATCACATACAGAAACACCGTTCTAAATCACATACAGAAACACCGTTCTAAATCACATACAGGAGCACTGATCAAAATCACATACAGAAACACTGATCAAAATCACATACGTGAGTAGAGAAACACCAAACATCAAGATGAAGCCTATCATTAGTGACGGAATATATTCTAGAGACGAGTAACGTACCTCCACATCTTCTTTCAACAAGTCAAACATATTTTCCATATCAATGAAAGCAGCTTGGATCATGCTACGATAATGGTTTAAATATCGACTTGATAATTTGTTATCACAAAATACCCTGAGCTATAAATATCCAGATAATGAACTTGCTCAAAGACGTTTAATATTTCTGAATAATTTGCAATAAACAAATAAAGAATTTTCTTAGCATGCGATGTTCATGCATGCTTCATGTTCCAAGCTCTTAATGGTAGCACGGATCTTCAAAAAAGTTCAAAAGAATAAAAGCTGATTATAACGTTGCTAGAAATTGTCACATACTCTGGTGTCAATCAAGTAATGCGACAAACTTAAAATTTAAAGTAGGAATGGGACTGCCTTACATACTAAAACACGATCCTTGAGAAACATTTGTTATAAGAATACCTAATTTTGAGCCTAAGATTATTCTTAAATTATTCTGAAGTCTGAAAGGTGTAACTTTGTCTGAGAAAGCAAATCAAAATAGTAACAGAATAACGAATATTGCATTAATAGTGCAAAAGTTCAACTTCAGACAGTACTATAACTCAAAGACACAAAAATTCATAGTCTTCATGACCTGGCTATTATATGTTTAAATAAAGTCCTTAGGAAGGAAAATTAAGTCGAAGAGTGTCCTCATACCGGTAATAGGTCCCGAAAAAGTTAAGCGGCATGTACAGCTGACGCATGTATGAAATGAACAATACAAAATCCCCGACCTAAAACAAGGCATAGTGATTGGCTTTACGAGAAAAATTACAGGTCAGTTCAACTAAAAGGTTCAAAAAAACCATCATGAATTGACTTTAATAATCTTGAAAAATACCTTCTACATCAACTGCCCTAAATATTTTTTCCTTATTCTCATAACATTTGCAACCAATATAAAATTTGCACGGCAATAACACAGGAAGCATGGGCATTCATAGCAACACTGTGGCGATTACAAGTAACAAGTGAACTAAAACTGCAAACAAACAGAGAAACCTATCTGCATAGCATGCAGGGGCGTCATGGCTGGGGGACAGGGGGGACGATGGCCCCCCAACTTTTTCGACATCGTCGGACTTTCGGAATTTTGCTGTCTCGTCGGAAAATGTTCGGACTTTTGCTATTTGTAAAGATAAAGGTATCGAATTTTATCGAAACATCTTTGAACTTGGTCCCCCTACTCTACAGGTGCCACGACACCTTTTTTGGTATGGCAGCTGGACGCATGAGTCTTCACATAAGCATAAATACCTATTTTATAAACACCCTTCAACATAAACACTTATTCTATAAACACCCCTAATCAAAATCACCTATTCTGTAAACACTCCTAAACATTAACACCTATTCTAAGCTAAGCGCCATCTTCTCTGCTTCCGCTGCTCCATAGTACTTGTCTTATTTTGATTTTTATTAACCTACACTTATAAAATGTCTCTAAAGCACACCTTAAACCGACCAAGCATCACAAGATGGGCACAATATATTGTACCAGCAACCAATCCGGCAGTAATGACAAAATTTTGGGCTGTGTTTAATACGTTGAGTGATGCAAGAGCTTTCCATTGAGAATCCTGTAAAAATGAGAACATTACAGTAAATGCCAAGAAAGACAACTCAGATAATAGTTTTAAAATAAATAACATGCATTCTCAAATGAAATAGGAGCATTTAGATTTTAAAATACTCATATTAACCAATAATGACCATCTCATATTACCATAATCAAAATAGGGCATTCTAGAAATTTGACAGTATGACAGACTCTCCTACCACAGTTGGCAGTGCAAGGGAGAACGTTGGCAATACTTAAAGTAAACTTTGATTACGATAATAAATTGAAAATAAAACTAGATTCCTTGTACTTCACTTTGATTCAGTCTACATTACTTGGATGATGTCGACAGAAGAGCGCACTCTTCATATTCAAAACTAAGTACTAAACACATGTACACACCATAACAGTACTTATCATCCAAAAACAACTCACGATTGTCTCCTGCAAATGGGCATCTATTATTTGGAAGTCTCAAGGAACATCTCATAACTACTCTAATTAGAAGGGGAGAGACGTAACACCAGTTATTTGAGTGAAGAACAAACTATTTCGAAGGAGGCAAACCTGATAGGACTGGATAGCTTCAGTGTATCGCTCCCCCTCGAACAGTTCATTGTTGTAATATTTCACCTGCAAGTTAAAGAAAGAGGGTGCAAAGAACATTTCACGTTGGCCTAACACATGACAATCAGCTTACTTAATAAGCTGAATAGAATCATAGTAAATTGAAACACTGTAGGTTCAGGCCACACTCTACTGTTAGCTAATTTTTCTACAAATACATCCACAAAGTGACATCAATATTCCGTATAGCCAGCTACGTTTCAGACAAACTAGTTACCATCTACATCTGTATTTTCCCTCGGTCCCATCAACAAATGGCAGTCTAAAGTACAGAATTGATTCTAGGCCTACACATTTAAGTTAAATTTGCTTCAATTATTCCCAGAAATGCATACATCTTTGGTAGTTGATAATTATAATAAACTTGAAGTGCCTATGATATCAAAAAGCTAATTTTTCATGGCTACAATGTCCTACAAGTTCAAAGAAAATTATGATGAGAGCAAAACTCAGATTTCAATTATTACAAGCCGTTATTATTTCATAGCATGTCACAATTTGGCTTTTCTCAACTTGAAACGGCTTGATTTCGGTAATAAACTGACAAGCAAGGATAAAATTTTAATAACAAGAAAAAACTATGCATTGAAAAAGTAGTGCCATAGACACTGCATCCACGATCAAAGAGGTCACAACAAGACTAGGTTGAAATAGAAGACAGATGCGATGTATTCCCAACAATAAACACAATCAGGTCATTCGTGCACCTCAATTACACGCTATATTGTTGGTAGCTACACTTTCTTTTATAAGAACCAGTAGAATTGAGGTTCAGGTTGGCTGTTCGTAATTGTTCCAAGATTCTGAGGCTGAATTATTCTGTACTTTTTCTTAAATTAGTAGGGTGTAGGGAATATGTCAATTCACAGAAAAACAATATACAAGATAACATTGGATTGATCGACATCCTATTAGCTAAATGCCATGTAACATTTGGGATTTTCTCTCTTGCGTTTCAATATTTTTATTGAAAATGTTTATAAGCAATTATAGATAGAAAATTCTAGCACAGTATCTAGTTTCTCTAGGGGCAACTTATTCGCGAAAGTCAAATGGGAGCAGTGACAATGTCGTCAATTCTCCTCAGGTTAGCAAGGTAAGAACATTCCATGTCAATATGTTAGTGCAAAGTTTAAACATCGTTGCCCAAAATACATTTTATGACAGTGCATCAGCCTTAGGCCTGTTTTTAATTTGTTCTTAATTTTCCATCAAAGTGCAGGAGGCTTGTGTTCTTATAAAATTGCTCTTATAAAAAAGAGTGCATTATAAGAATTAGTCATAAACAAACCAAGATTCAAAAGCAAATATAGGATATTGAATATGATACAAGATGCTTCGATGACGGGTGAATCAAATAACACGCGTCTTCTATCTAATCCAGAATTACCTACCATTATGAAAACAGAGATAAAAAGAAGTAGAGCATAAATACTAACTGTTTCAAAATTCAACAATGAATCTACTGCTTTAGCCTTGGTGACATTGTCCTTTTCATTCATTTCTCTTCTGTATTTGGTCCTCCACTCAGTGACAACCACAGTTACGACTAAGGAATACAAAAATCTGACATTCAAAAATTCATCTTAGACTTTGCTTCGGATGAGGAGTTCAGAGAAATAAATATCATAAAATGTTTTGCTGCACAAATCACATTCTGACTGCGCAAACCACATTTTTTGCCAGGCTAAGTGCTCTAAAGCCAAGATCTTGATAACCTTGGATACTATGAATCTACGGCCAGCTACCCATAAATTAGGTTATAGAGCTTGGCAAATATGAAAACAATTAGACTCAGTCATGGATATTGCAATTGGAGGGTTGTACATGGTAGTACATTTCGAATATGCATTTGGCGTAAGTTTTCAGGTTCAATTTGTATACAAGAAGAAACAGTTTAGTTTGTTCAGGTACTAAAATTTGTGTTGAATTAGTACTATGCTCACAAATCTCATACAGAGATAAGAATAGCTGTTTTTGTGCATTCACATTGGTGCCATTCGTCGAAAAACAGAATGGCAGCCGAGCCTTAATTACTAATGAAATGAACAAAACCAATAAATTGAGTGTTCGATTGCTTCACACCAATTTTTCAACAGCGGCCTCTGTTTTTATAGCTCTGGCTGTGCCCAGAGCTACGTTTTTTCTGACGAACTTCATTGTGACTAACTTTTGCTAAAACAAACATGTTTGATTGAGCCAAGCCTTGTGTTCGACATCATGCATTTATGTGAATTGATACTCCAAGCTAAACAGCATAGGCGTCAAATCTTGATTGGCTGACAACGGAATCACCATCGAAGGATTCCTGCCAATGATCAATCGGGCGCTTAACTTCTCTACGTGGTTCTGACGTTCTAGAGAGACGACTATTTAACTTTTTCTGGGGGGGGGCATTGAGGAAGATCGTGAAGACATCCCTGGTTTCAAAAATACTGAATAATGAGTAAGAAGCTCTAGTGAAATCATTGAGATTTAAACATACGTAGATAAAACACCATGGTTCCAAAAACAATAAGAGCGAACCATCCATTGAAAGCAGTGGCAAAGAAGACAATAGCAACAATGATGTCAGCAATCGTTGGCAATATTTGAAACAGTATGTAGCTACAAGAAAATTAGACTTGATTAGTTACTTCAGAGTATCTGCTGTGACAGTAGAGCAAGATGTGGTGTAAATCAATCAATCTGAAGAAAACATAATGCAAAAATACAAGCGTGCAGGAATTCGCATAACACTGCGTATATGTAAATCATGCCTCACCTTAGTAAACTATCGATGCTGGTCGCACCCCTATCTACCATCCGAATAACTTCACCAGTTTTTCTGCTCAAATGCCACCGCAATGAAAGGCTGTGCAAGTGATTAAAAAGTTGAACTTGGACAGTCTTGCTTGTGTATTGCTGGACATTTATCCATACAAATGATCTGATGTTATTCAAAATGCCCATAGATCCTGCAACAATATTGAACGATTTAACATGAGGGGTTTTGAAAATTTTCAACAAGTTTCTCTGCTTTTAATTTGTGAAACTTATATGGCTTTGAAGAAATTTGGGTGATTTATGTAGTAAAACGAAAGTAGTATGGTGTGAAAATGTAAAGAATGTACTCATAGTCAAAAAAAGCAGAAAGTGTATAAATGTCTGCAAAAAATTAAACCAAAAGGAGTCTATTAACTTGAAAAATTGTAATTTATGATGTTTTTATTGCAACTGTAATGTTTTTGGAAAAAAGTAAAATGGAGAAAATAATATGATAAAAACCAACAACAATAAATGTCTTTCAAAAATTAACGGCTAGAAAAATTGTTTCTTCACATCTATAGATTTTCATCTCCATTTTCCCTTAGGATGACGATTCCAATAATTTGACACTATCATGTCGATACAATCAAGTTAATTCCAACACACTAAGAAAACAAACATTTCAGCCCAAACTTGGGCCATCTTCAGTGCTATTATCGTAAATCAGATCAACATGTTTTACATGTAAACAGGATCACATAAAATCAAGCAAACGAAATAACGAGATTGGGGGAGGTGCATACCAATACTCAAGGTGCAGTCTATGGATGTAGTCAAGGGGCTTCAAAAATGACTTCTTTGTACGTTCAACTGAATTTTTACCAACCAATAGACAGCAGGATAGATACAATACAAGAATGCACTACAGACTGAGATTCGTTCCCCTGGGAAATTCATTTCAGTACATGCTAGATATGTCTAAAAATACAACAGGTCTCTCTAGTCAGGGCTGCAGCCATATGGGTTATGGGCATGCCACAGCAACTTATGTTTAGATTGTTGGCAATTTCCTGCACATCAATAGAGCTCATGAACATTGTACTGCTGTTAAAGCACAAGGATAGTCCTGTCAGCAAATTAGGCTTGAAATGAGTCTGATTGTCAGCAAACTGAGGTTGTGCACCCAACCTACAATCTTCTTTAGCTTCACCCCTTGCCCTGGTAATTTTATATTAATCTGAATTAGGTTAGTACACACTATTTGTTTGCTCTAAGGCAGGGGTGGGCAATTAATTTTTACTAGGGGCCACATGAGAAACATGATTTTTGCAAGAGGGCCAACAATGTTTCTGCATTGCAAATTCTCTAAATTAAATATTTCTAATAGCTGTTATTAATAGAAGAATAAAGAGCTCTCTCAATTTGTATTAGGGTATATGAAATTGTGGTGTACATGTCAAATAAGAAAGCAAAAACAATTTTTGAATCAGTGAATTTAATTTTTAGACTCTTAATCTCTACAAATAGTGGAAAGTAATAATAAAACTTCAAATTTCAAAATAAAAGTGAAAAAGACTAATGCTTTTTTGACTTGTGTCATTTATGGTTGGCGTCACACAGGCCAGACAGGGCTAAACAATGGGCTGGATGGGCTCTGCAGGCTTTAGTTTGCCCAGGTCTGCTCCAAGGTAGCCCTTGGCTTTGAAAGTTAAGTCCCTTTGATATAGAACTTAGCAGAGCTAGCTAAATCTCCTGCTTTCAGGTTGTGAGGATGCCAAAAAAAATTGACTTAGGGCTGGGGGTAGTTATACTAATAATACTTGACATCTTTGTTGGGATTAAGAATGGACAGGATAAACAAAGAACAGATAGGTGCAGGTCATCTTGAAAGATAGTTCAGTGAAATTGTTTGAGGGTGCATGTAGGCTTCAACAGCAAATTTTGTTTTCTTTTGATGTAAAAGATAGTTTACAGCATGAGACCTATGCATAGAAAAAACTGGAACATCCTAAAACTGTAAATAAGGAATTAAGACTTTATTTTTCATATTCTGCTGTACATCAGAGCCTCAAAATATTGTTGTGATTGCCCCATTAATTTATCAGTGATGCCAGATGGAATTCTTTCAAAAATAAGACAAAAATAAGAAATAAAAATAAAGCATTTACAAGTTGTGCATGATGAAAAATGTCAAAACAAACCACCTCTACCAGTCACCATTTTGGTGTAGTTTCATATGCTTTGAAAGCTATATTTGTACTATCTAATGCCTAGAAACTTCTGCAATATCCTAAATAATGTGTAATTCTTTGCACACTAGACACTTAGATATTAAAATGATCAAATTAAGCTATGAAACTCTGCCAAGACCTTACCAATGCCTCCGCCTTGTAGAAATGACAAAATAATATAGACAGCAATCAATTTGTATGGAGTTGAATCATCAGATTTGGTAACTCCACCAAGGTAGTTTACTAAAACAGCAAAGTGCAAAAAAGTACATTGATATCTTATTAAAATACTCATAATGATAAATAAAATTGTTCTCTCTCAAAAGTAACCTCTGACTTTCAAGATCCATAAAGAAGAGCTGAAATTTTAAGAAAATTTTATAGATCCTGTATTGACCCTTCAGATATAGTTAGCTACAAACCATTAAGGTAGATGTTAACCTTGAAAAGGCACTTTTACATTTTAGACTATACTTCCAGATGTACATAACTTGCAGAGCTCAAACTTTCAGTAAAGATCACTCATTTGATAAGAATTGTTTTTTTAAGTCTACATTTGGGTGGGGCATCACTGTTACCATGTAAAACAACATTTTGTGATGCAGTTACCACATTTTGTGGCAAAGTTAACTTTAAAACTGCTTATGCAAGTGACTTCAAATTTGCAAGCTAAATGAAAATGATGTGTTATGCAATGAATGAACCTTTTATCAATATCATTTGTCTAAAATATTTTATTATCAAAAAACAGATTTTGAGTAACAACCCCCAGATTTTGAAAAGGAGGTATGGACATACATATCAAATCACATATACCTGCTTAATCTACTTTTAAAAACAAACAATGAATTTGCCTGCTAATGGAAAAAACAATGTTCTGGCTTCTTGTTGCCCTGGATATCAATACTTCAGTTCTGTATGCGTGGCCTAATCCCTAAAGTCTTCTAGAAGTTGTCTTGTTCCTTCAGCTTTCAATCTTTTTTCTACTCAAGAGTAGATGTCCATTAATCCAAAGCCTCCAGTGATGTAAGATTCTTTTTCTTTCTCATTAAAATGGTTTTGGCTAGCTCCAAGCTGTTTGTAGCAATCTTTGTATTTCTTGGATACTTTGATTGCAGCATTTCAAAGTCTATTTGAATCTCTTCTGTCAAAACCATGTTGGTCCTCAGGATTTGTTTGCTGTTTCTTTGGCAAGGTGGCCAAGAATTGCAATAACAGTCTTTTTCGACCCAAAATAATTTGCTAAGTAAAAAACTTCTGCAAACTGGTAATCTCAAGTGAAACTGAGGGAATGACAGTTTGTCAATTCTATTTCATAGTCATATCCTTCACTGTACAATTGATGCAAACTTGTCACTGGTTTTAAAATTAGCCTTATTGTTGCAATGTGAACAAATAAATACCAAATGCTCACCAGTTTTATTGTTCCTTATCCCAATTATCTTGATTTTGAAGTTTGACTCTCTATCTCTGCATACTCTGCATAGAGTTTAACTTTTCCAACATCTATCTGAACAGTTGGCAGGTATCATATTACTCAGGTGGAAATCCAAATTTCTGTTGCCTGATGCTGAACTACAGGCATACTGGATGCACAAAAGAGTGAATATACTACAGTTTTAAAAAGGAGCATTGGCAGCTGATGTTTTTGTATTGTTGTTGTCACCTAATTGACCATCCACTTGTTTGGAGTTGCACATTTTAATTTTGTTAAACCATCACAAATACTTCTTTAAAAGGATCTCGTACATCACTTTCTTTTCTAATTCCAAAGAAGCTTTTCTCCTCTTTCCTATGTATAAACCTGAAGCTTGTTTGCAAGCTTTTGATGACAATCAATCATTGTATTCAAGTTACATTGCGAATCTTCCGCCAGCCATTTTCAAAGCAAATGAACTTCCACTGGCACAGAAAGTAGTTGTTGTTGTGGTACAATAGTCAAAGTGGGAGGTGATGGTTCAAACAATCCATTTTTGGGGGGAATGGGGTACTCTTCCTGGGAATAAGGCCTTAACAACCAAATAAATATGGTTGCCAAGGCAATTGTTTCTCACCTAGTCTCACTATATTCCTATATATAGCTTTTATGGTAGAGATACATGATAGCTAAAGGTAAGAATAGATTCTATGATAACTGTTGCTACTATTTCGCAAAAAATGCTTTTGAAACTTTAACGAAGATCATGAATTTTCAGGGATAACATCTGCCTTAATCTAGAACTAGTTGGCTCATTCAGCCATACCCAAAAATAAAAAACATATGTGCTCTGGCAGAATAAAATGAAAATAACAGAAAGTTAAATAAAGGATGGTGAATTTATATACCAGCAAGTTCTCAACTTGGAAAAATTTAAAAGATATTTTCACTGAGCTCATTTTTTCTATGAGCAGTATGCATTATATTTAAGAGATGTATACCAAATGTCACTAACAATAACTTAAAAGCATAAATTAGCCAAACAGAAAAGGTGGTGATCCAATACAAAATAAACTGGAGCCACATACCAATTTTTTTGTATTGCAAGGGCAAAAGCACATTTACTCCTCTTCCAGCACCAAGAAGAAGCAAACAAAAGAGGACACGAGCTTGCAACCACCTCAAATCAAAAAAGAGAGATTTTTCACCTGCAACTTTCCATGCAGTGTGAACTAAAAATAACATCTGAAATCCTAACAATCAATGCTGGGTGATGATGTGGAATTTCAAGTAGAGAATTTAAAGGATATAAATTGTATAAATGTGGGTAAAATACAAGTTCTGTCACAAAAACATATCATTTTATTTTGTTTGCACCTTCAACTTACCCTCTCTAAAAAATTACATGATTTCCAATCAAGAGCAGCCTTTATTTATAATTTAAAGAGAGTTAAAACTGGTGTGGTATATATTCATGGGCAGCTTTTACTTAGAGGCAGCCTCTCTTCAAGAGAATGCAATACATCAACCCACTATCAATAATTCAAAAGTTTAATAACCACCTGTTCTTGGGCCAAAGGAATGGCCATAGCTGCTTGCTCCTCTCCCAGAAGTCACTAAATGGTGATTTCTGAAAAACAAAGCATTCTAAGCTGCATCTAGACGCTATGGTGATTGTACCAAGTAAGCTACTTCAGAAATAGAATCATAACTATTGATGGCTTTAGTTCATAAAGGAAAGACAGTCAAAGAAGTGTAAAAGAAAAGAACTATTCAGATAACTCTGATAACAGAAGTGGCATGCAGAAAGAGTTTTGGGTGGGGGAGCCAAAAGAAATTTACTGACAGGCTACCAAATGTCCCAGAAATGAACAATTACTGACAGGAAAGGATTACAAAGCAAGCTTTTAATGACAAGCTATAGAATTACCCATGACTACAGCAAAAGTGGGGGTGTAATACCACCACACCCCCTACTTTGGTATGGCCCTGGGTAACTATAGGTATTGCTATCAATACCTATTGTTATCTTTATGGTATCAATAAGCTCAAATTGAACATTTGCCTAAAAAAGTAAACAAAATGACATGTGTTTCCTCAATACTGAATATAAATACCTTTTCTTTCTTCCTCTTATCATGCTCTTCCTCTTCAGTTATGATTACTTTCTTCCTCTTAAATAAACCTGGTGCAATAAATCCAAGCAAAAACAAAATCATATTGCAAGAGAATCGCATGCTGAAAATAAATGTCTCCAACAACTTCATGTCATCCTTCTTGCTTTCAAACCACCATAGACTGCTGTTCCAAGATACCAAAGTCAAGACATCAACTCCCAGTGACATTGACCAAAACATGATGAACAAAACTGAATGGTGCCTTATTTGTGCCCTATAGAAGATCTTCCTTTCCCTCTGGAGATTCCGAAGTGCTAGTCCCCAGATAAATACAAGCAAGACATCCTCATATAGTATGCTTCCATGAACACATGTTGGGCAGAGGATGACACGACTTACCAGGTCTGCAGCAGGCAAAAGCATCAATGTTGCATGGAGCAGCCACTGAACAACATATAAAAAGGGCCTTGGCATTTCTGAGAAAGCAAACCCTTTAAACATTTGCTTCTTGCAATGTGGCTCTGAAAGAACATCAAACTCTTGTGCACCATTCTGCAATTGTAACTTCCTGTATTTCCTTTGCTTTTTGCATTTCAGGTATCTTTTTAACTGGATTGTATAGCTTACAAGGATCAACAGCAGCAAAAAGCTAGGAGACAATAGTTCTATGAAGCATCTTGAGAAGCCATTGTCATGCCAAACTTTGGACAAAGTGTCATTTGCAGGGCAGAATGACAGCATGTTGCTAACTTGATAGGGGTCTTTTGCTTCTTGTACAAAAAACAATTGAAAACATCAATAGCCACCTGAAAATCAAGCAGATCCAATCAGTGAACATTTAAAAACAGCAAAACCTTGCCCTAAAAGACTTTTAAAAGTATTCTGTTGCTTGTCCTGTGTTTAACTAGAAGTAGCTGAAGTCTGAACTAACTTTTAGGTAACTTGACATATATAGCTTCTGACGTAGTCTGCAATGGGGACTACAAAGCTTGCTCATTAGATTTATGACAAACTGTATATCTTTTAACCTTAGACACAATATACCATACAGCACTGATTCCTGCAATCCAGCATGTGACAGTAGGCCAATGCTTCTAAAGTGCAATCACACCTGCAATCTGCAAGGTGATAAACTGATTTAGGAAAACGGTCTATTTGAAATAAAACAAGGAACTTATTCAAGAACTACAATTAGTATAGTCAACAGTTTAAAGAGAAGCTCTTAAAAGCACCAATTACACGGAGTACACTTTGCCCACAGCCAACATGCTTAAATAACAATGCGCTGAGCATCAACAGATGTCTTATCAACAACTGTTTCGCATTCTGGTGCTTGTAAGGCCTTTCCTTGATAAACTATTATGGGGCAACTTCATTTTGTGCTGAATGTGAGTTACATTAACAGAATGAATGATCTTTTGCCATCACGTATCTACCTTCAGCGAAAGTTAACTCAAAGAAATCCAAGAGAAGACCAGTTGAAGTTCCAAAACGTTTTTTGACAGCGATTTCTTCCTGTGCTACAAAGAAGCCAGTACCACTATAATACCACACCAATAATGAGTACAAAATGCTGATGTCATTGTTTACCTTTACCCAAAGAGCTTCGGAATGCTGATGTCATTGTTTACCTTTAGCCAAAGAGCTTCGGAATACTGATGTCACTGTATACCCCTAGCAAAAGAGCTTGCGAGATTCGTACAGTCCGTTAAACCCTAAAGGTTATTAATCAAAGTCTGTTTATCTTTAGCCTCCTTTAGGTTTCGCACAAGAGTGTCCTCGTGCGTGAAGTGTGCTTCCCAGACTACTGTGAAGTGCAGCAAGCACTCCCCACAACGTAGGGAGATTGCTTAGAAAAATGTTTTTTTTCATTGAGACAGCATAGTCTATAAATTTTTATGACATGACATTAATTATAAGATGCAAATAAGTAGAAGCAGGGGGCGTAGCTAGCAGGGACTGTGGGGGCATCACACCCCCAAACCTTCGATAATCTTGTTGGTAAATTGAAATCCAATGACTTTCATCGGTACATGACTGCATACTTAGCCAGTGGCGGATCCAGTACGTCGCACAAGCCTTACATAAAGCAGTCAGAAATTCTCTATCTGTATTTTTGTATACCATATTGCAATCGTCATGTTTTGTTCATGATCTATTGTGCGGCACAATTTACAATGGTAAGACAGTAAAAATATTGTGCGGTAGAACGAGATGATTGTGCGGCAATCAAACGTTTGAACAATGAAAGCGGTGAGCTTTAGGGGTTTACAGTACATGTTTACGTAAACCCCATAGGAATATCCAATAGGAATAATACTGCACTATGTAATACTGCACTATGTAACTGAAAAGAGTGGTATAGGTATTTGGTATTGTTCGTAAAGCATGGCCAATCAAACGGTGATAGGAACAGCTTTGAATAATAATGTGCAATACAAGGCAGAAGTCATGAGACTGTAAGACAATAAACACACATTTTGGCAAGGGAAATCTCATTCAACTTCTGTCAGCAGCCTGCAGAAGAAAATAGGAAATCAAAGTAGACAGCTAAACCCATGGAAAAGTGAAATATTACTCTCAGGTGCCAATAAATGTCCCCCGCATATCCATTTTCCATTTCTTTCCAACCCCCCCCCCCCCC
>OLMO02000009.1:18563666-18626729 GCA_900291935.2 Cassiopea xamachana | reverse complement strand
CCCCCCCCCCGAACTTTTCTAGGAACCCCCGTTTATCAATTTTAAAGAAAATTGCGTTTTTTTACAAAGTACTCATTTTATTTCCGCCCACTTTTCAAGGGAAACTAGCGTGCTTCCTTATATATTTTAGCTTTATGCTTTATGACAACCTTTTTTCTTGCTCTTTCCATCGCTTACAATCATTTTAAGTCGCATCTCAAATTCTGACTCCCCCTTGTTTATTTGTGTATTTTGACGACCCCCCTTTTTACTACGGAGCCCTAGTTTATTTGGCACTTGAGAGTTGTGGTAGGATTGGCATTTATTTTATAATCTTTTCCTCTGAGCAACACCGAAATTGTATCAGAAATTGTGAAATATCAGTGCTAGGATTACTGTATATTCTACATTGTTTTAATCTGCGCAACATTGCGGGCCTCCGTGCAAATTGCTTTAGAAATTGCATTTATGAATGCTTCAGTTACTCCATCTCCAGTCTTTGCAGATACTTCAAACATATCAATGCCATCCAGGTGATGGTAGCACTCAGAGCGAATAGTAGGCATATCGTCTGCTGCATCGACTTTATTGACAAAGACCGTGGTATGAAAGTTGACACCTTTGTCCTTTAGTCTAAAAATCAAAGGTGCTACACTTTCTAGGGAACTTCGATCCATGGCATCACTTACAACAATTAGGACTGAATGACTATCAAAAGCACGAGGCAAATGTTCATAAGTCTGTTCTTGTGGAATACAAAAGTCCACTAATTGTATTTCAATTTTCAATGTCTCGCGCTGATTGAACATATTAGGGCCATCTACTGTCAACGTCTTCAGCCCCAAATTAAGCCCAACAGTGTCTACTTTTGTTTCGGAAAATCCTCCATACATAATTCTATTGAATACAGATGTCTTTCCAGAATTCCTAGAACCAGTGATAAGGGCTGTAACGCGAACTATGTTTGACGTGAACAATGCATGGCTACCTTCAAATGCAATACCACTGGATAAAGTTGTGCAATACTCATCGTCATGTTGCCTCTCTTGGTCTTGTGACCTTGCCACCACAGCCAAACGATATGCTTCTTTGGTTAACAGTCCAATCTCTGCGAGTGCGTGCATGTGTAACTTTTCCAGAGATTGTTTCAATCTAAACTGTGAAGACAGGGTCATGATCCCCTTCCACATCGCTGTTTCGAATTGGGTATTGCTATCATTCAATGAAGTATATTTGTGTTTGCTACGCAGCCAAACGAAGGCCACTTTCAATGTGTCGGCCAAGCTGACTAGCAAAACGATAGCGAAAAATACCTCAATGCAAACGAATACCGGTGTTCTGACATTCTTTTTCTGAAAAGAGAATTCTGCAAGGAGTGTATCGCCATTTGCCCAGTATACTGCCAGTACAACAATGACGCATATAACAGCGAGGACAGCTAGTACTCTAATAATGTAGATTGTGTTTCTCTTGCAGCGGTGATACTTAGGTTGATCACCTCTACTTTCAGAAACATTGCAGTCGCCATTAATTGGCATTGTTCTATCACTTTGAATCTCAACTACAGCAACATCCATCGTTACCTGGCTGCAAATACATGGCAGTCCAGAGATCCTATGTCTGATCCCAGACTGGACTATTGCGGAAGGGCAGGACAGCCGGAAATACATTATCATTCAGTTTTCTGTTTAGGCCACAGATCAGCGGTTTTCGATAATAGACAAACATTGCGCAATTCATAAGTATGAGGAATGCCAGAGAAAGCTGTCATTACGTCATAATATAACATCATGAGATTCGAAACAAGTCGAAGCAGCCAAATAAGCATGTTCTGTCCAGGAGCGGACCCACAGCTGAACTTTGGGGGCCACTATTGTGTTTTTAATGCAAAAAGTTTCTTAAAACTATTATTTACTATCGGAAATGCTACCGTTTCTGGGGCTATGGCCCCCGGCGCCCCACTGGGTCCGCCCCTGGTCCTGTATATTAGTTTATTTCATAAAAGCAATGGATAATGGCTCAATCCCTTTCGTTCTGGTCAACGTCCAATGGGCGCTCATGTCAATAGCACAAAAATATTGAAGAAAATAACAGGGAGTGGTATGAAAATTAAAGTGACTATTGGCCACGCCCAAAAATTTCATGCGGTGCTGTACAGGTATGAGTCAAGATTCTTCTTTTCTTCGATTTTACCTCCGTTTCCATCCAATTACTTGGGCCTTGGAGGGTGCCTCTGAGAGCACTTTAGTTCTGGTAAGAGCATTTTTGGACTGGATGCCCTTCCTGACGTCACCAATGGCCTGCGTTGGGCCTCGAACCCGGGACCATACTGGTCTGAGTCGAGTGCATTACCGCTAGGCCTCGGATGCTCAAGGTATGAGTCAAGATATATACATTAAACTAGATATATGGCTGGAACCTATCACTATTTAGGGTATAAACATCAAATTGGTAAAGTAACATAAACGCTACACCTTATAGACGTTAAAAACTATTTTCATGATCTTTTTTATGATTGTTAACAGCAGCTTTTAAAGTCCATAGGGTATAGTATACGTGTTACATTACCAAATTGAGGCTTACTCCTTAAGTAGTAATAGGTTCCAGCCATACAGGCGCGTGGTGGAAGGGAGCTCAGGGGGCTTAGCCCCCTTCTTAAAATTATAATACTTTTTGGGGGCTCAGCCCCCTTTACCAAACAGTTTTTAGGCTGGAAGCTCCTATCAATAGAAGAAAAATACTAAAACTCAACTGTACAGTAGAAGTAAGCAAATTATTGCCAGAATTTCAAAAATGGGCTTGGCCAAGGGCGTTACTAATATATTTCCTACAACACAGTCCCCCTTATTGCAGTGTTAGAACGACACCACTGTAGCCATATATCGAGTTTGATGTATGCATCTTGACTCGTGCCTGCACAGCACTGCATAAAATGTTTTCAGCGTGGTCAGTTCAGCTAATTATCAGTTACTTTTACGAAACATGGTACTTTACAAGATCTGCTTATTGACTGCTCTTCCACCTTAAAGTAAATGACATGAAAAATCTTCTTCTTCTTCTCGTGCCATGGCATCACTCGCCGTTGGCGAGTTATGGTTTGCTTTTTCTTCATTTTTCTCTGTCTCTGGCAATATCTTCTAAGTCCTTTGCATTGCCCACGTTTAATCTCGTTGTCATCCAATCGAACATCCTCATCCTTTGTCATCCTCCCGTTCTCTTGCCCACTATTTCAGTCTCTAATGTGAAGCACCATTCCCTCTGAGAAGATGCCCCACAAAACTCCACTGTCTCGTTCTAATGATATTCAGTAACTCCCTCTTCACCTTTATCTTTTCCAAGACTAGATCATTGGTCACCTCCTGTACCCACGAAATTCTGAGCATTTTCCTGTAAAGCAAAATTCTGTCTCTTCAACTCTTCTTTCCATGACTTTGCTGATTGTCCAAGACTCAAATCCATAAGTTAACACCGACCAAATATAACACTTGGATAATCTTCTCATTACTTCCATACCAATTCCCTTTGCACAGAAAAGATTTCCCATAGCTATAAAAGATTCCCCATAGCTAAACCAATTCTACGCTTGATATCCTTATCTGATCGTTCACATAATAATATAGAACTTCACAAATAATCGAAACTCTCCTTCTGCTCAATCTCAGATCCATTGATCTTCAAGCGACATGTGGGTATTTGTGCTTTTTTAGTACAAACCGTTGAGAAAGTTTTCTGGCAATTAATCATCAATCCAAGTTTTTCACTATCTCTAAACACGATGCTGGCCAACTCTTACTGATTGCTAAGGCTTGCCCAGTTGTTCTTTCGCACTGCTTTTAAAAGGACAAAAACTAGATATTGAAAGTTTGACGATGGGAAATTTGTGTACTGTACAAGCATAGAGTACTGGCCTATTTTTCTCATACTGATAAGGGAGTGGTCATTCAAGTAGTAGTCATGGCGGAGAGAAGACTTATTCTTATTTTTAAACAAAATTTGCTACCCCACCCTACATCTGAAAGTTTACTTTATACCCCCTAAGCAGATCTGAAAATATTTGATACCCGTCCAGAATTTGGAATTCGGAAGGAGATATGAAATATTTTTTAGATGTTTTGGGAATCAAGCAAATTTTGAGCTGTAGGGTGGGGTAGCAAATTTTATTTGAAAATTAAGCAAAAGCTTCCACCCTCAGTAATAAAATAAGAAATTCTGACATCTTTTAGCTGATGTCAGAAAAGATATCAGAAAAGCTTATTTGGTTGCTTCCATACTGAAGAAAAACTTGCTACATTTATTCAGGTGTTAGCATTGAAGTAGGTCACCAGATAATGGCTGATACTTTAAACTATTTGACTAGTTGAATTATTAATAAAATCTTCAAGTATAGCTAGTTTCTGTGTTATACCCCGTCCATGTTTTTGCAATTTGTTTTGAAACCCTTCCTCAAAATTGGATTTTTGCTACATATCCCCAGTGATATGCCAAGGCGCCTCCTGTTGGGGGGCGTTTTGACCAATTGACCAACTATTGTTGCTAATAAAAGCAAACAAACAGGTCACAGAAAATACTGTGGCCAATCCTCTTGCAGTACGGCTGACTTTTGACCAACTTTCTTACACATTTGAGAGCATTGGGGGATGCGATGCCCCCCACTCCCCATCGGCACATCCCTGCATATCCCTCTCAAACGGCAGCCGCCACACCATTACAGATGCTTACAGACCACTCTCTAAGGTAGAAAACAGAAATCTGGGAGCCTTGTTCCTGGAAAGCTTTTAAATAACGCTCTTTATACATTGAAAAAATGCTATTTGAAAGATAGATCGGCCAAAACCTCAAAACCTAGTATTACAGTTAATGCATTATTGTCAGCACGTCTTCTGTAAGAAACAAACTCTCTGGCTTCAGCCTGGATCTTTCTTGATATTTTGCCTAGTCAAATCAAGTCTGAAATGTTTTTTTAAAACTCTTAAGACTTCTAAGGGGCCATTCATTTTTATGCTTCAGGTTGGGACTGAAGAGATATGTTTAATTTGGTGATTATTTTTGTTACCCAACCTTGTGCACTATAAAAATGATAGTTACCTAACCAATACAGAGCTAAAAAATATGCTACCCAACCTTTATAAGACAAAAAAATGATATACCGAACCTTAAAGCTATCTGAAAAATCCTTTACCCAACCTATTTCTCTTTAGCCCCTACCTGAAGGATGTATAATGAGCGGTCCTTAATGAAAGCAAAAACCCAGAATAGGCAATGTTGATGCAAAAAAGAATGTTCGGGTTTTGTGTGGCATGTAATGGATATCAATTCCATTTTCTTTCTAGTTTGATCAAGAATTTTCTTGTAAAACAGTTCTTTAAAGTTATTATTTGAAACTCAGCCTTCTTGTCTTTCTTAATTCTTGCCTAATTCCTTCCTCATGTTTCTTATAGACATGTTCCTTATAAAAAACGTATTCAACGTGCAAACTTGAAGTGTGTACTGCACACACTGCACATATTGAAACTCAGGCAAAAGAAATTTTATCCAATTGGACCGTTATCTACTTGACTTTTTGCAGGAGGCATCGACGCCACAAGCAGAAGCGTCTTGCGTTGGTGTCTTGGTGTCAGTTGCAAAATAAAATCATGAAAAGTTTGCCCCAAGAAAACTAAAATTCTAAATACTACGGCATATAGCAAGGTCTGGTTTGTGGAGGACGCTTCCCATCTAGTTGACCGTGTCCCTGAAAGCTAACATTTGCAGAATTAACTCATTCTAAGAATGTGATGGTTTTATTGGGCTGGGAAGGCTGAATCGCAAGGAAACCAAGAAAGCGATTCAAAAAGGAGTTCAGCACTACGACAGTTACATCATCCCGGTGACAAAAGATCTTATTGTGACCGTAGCTATGGTCGTCAAGCATATACATGTTGAAAAAGCAAAAGCTCATTTACAAGCCTTACGTCCGGTGGGGACATGTACTTGCACAAGACAGGGCTCTAAAGACTGGACTCTACCCCAGTGGGGTATATACATGCACAAGTATTATGTTATGTACTCCCAGGACTAATTTACTCTTGTGGAAAAATCCACGATGTGACACCATGAGAGCTTCAGGATTTAAATAAAAAGATAGCTTTTACCTACAGAATTCATTTTCAATAGAGCTTCTATAAATAAAGATTTGAGGAGATTAAATAACAAAGAAAACACACTATAATGAACTATTATACAACACAAGCAAATAATTTCTTGCGACAATGCTAACTCTAATTACAGATTTTGAGTTTGAAGCTTCCTAGGTACAATTAAAACATATTTAGAATGAGTCTCGATTTGCTTATCCAATTCGTGTAAGCATTCAAATTCATGACGATCAATGACAGTGGCTTGCATTCCCCACTGCCACCCACTGTAATTCCAGTTAAATATTTCCCAGTTTTGTATTCGCAGATGAGAGGTGACCCAGAATCTCCAATGCACGCACCATTGAGGTAATTTCCTTTTGGTCCAATGCTACCCATGCAAAATTTTCCGTAATCATTCAAATTTTTACAGTACTTCTTGAAGGGAAGAAATGATACATCAATCTCCTGCAATAAGTTGGAAAGCGTATAATTTCCTGAACTTACATCAGCAATAGACATCTTTGAATGACTCCCCCAGCCTAGAAAATGAGTTTGAGGTAGCATTTTTCTCTTCTTTATGCTGCAAAAGAAATTCTGAACATTGAACAGTCATTAATCAAGACTTAAACTAGTTTCCTTCCTATGGGCCTAAGAAAAGCGTTGATCTGATTCACTTTGTTCAGTGTCAAATCTCAGCTGCAGACCTGTAGTTGGGGGGGGGGGAGCAGGTCAGGGCTTCCACTCATGGCACATCTATGTACATATGTGCCTCCATAGGTTCAGATGTTGGTCTCAAGTTCTCTTCTAGAAGGAAAATGTTTAGTATATTGTCTCAATACCTATATCATAGTAATATGGGAGTCTGGGAGCGTGCCTTTAGAAAAACGCTTTTAACCACACTGTCTACAACGCTGGAGAATGCCTATTCAAAATATAGGAGAGATGGAAATGGGCATGAACTTGAAGAAAAAGAATTTGGTATGAAGGGCATTTCCTGTCCCCCTGCCCCCTATGAAAGATATCAGAGGGTGCAGTTGTCCATCTTGCCCCCAGCGTAGGCGTCCCTGTTGGGGGGAATGTAGACTTGTAAAACGGAATATTTATTTATTACAATCATTTCATTAAGGCTAACATTAGTTAACTCTTAAAAATTATGAAATGGCATTCTCTTGTATGGCGTCTGCTATATAACTTACCAAAGTGGCGCTGCCAGGGTTACATCTGTGGGAAGGGGGGCAAAGCCGAGTGGGATTGAGAGATGGGCGGACAAAACAGGATGGTAAAGCAGAGTGGTATAACAGTGTTGGTGCAAAGGGTAACTTAGGGGGAACCAGTATGCATTCTTAGATTTTTGCTCGCCACAAATTCTAGTCAAAATTTTTCAAGAAACATATAGCTAGCCAATTGAGGTGGGAAAACTTGAGTAAACCTGGCGTAAATACTGAAAAAACGTACCTAAACTCGCCAAATTGCAATTGGCGAGTTTTCTAGAGAGGTTCATGATCGTCACAGATCTGGCACAAAAAAGGTCTTCAATGCAATCTGGGGGGAAGGGGAAGGAGTATGGCTTACAGTCAAGGAAGGCTAGCATTCAGGTTATAGAGCAGAGATTCCCAAATGAAGGATTTTATCCACGTATATTACCTGCAATTTTGCAATTCCCTAGCTGTGCTCTTGTCCATTTAGAACCAAAAGAAATTCTCCGTATATCCGAGGACACTTTGTCTCTTAGTTTGATCAGAGCAATATCGTCGTCAAACATTGTGTAGTTTGTGTCATGTCTTTCACTTGCATTATATGGAATAGCTAGTTTCGAAACCACGTATTCAGTTATTTTGCTGTATCCATTTTCATCACCTAGAACAATGCAATTGGATAGCAAATATAAATGACTTCAGGCTAGTTCATATGTCATAAATCCTCGAATTAACCCCTGGGGACTAATTCATGTTTTGAATTGTTGCCTGCGTCTTCTATGTGTGTGCATATGTATTTTTGTAGCTTTGCTTTTGATTCTATTTTGCTACGTATTCTTCATGTTCATGTCCTCACCCTTTTTACAAAAATATCGAAAGTTTTTCTGGTTTTGAGCTTACGACTATTCTTAAATTATTCTCACGTGTCAAAGATATAAAACTTAGCCTGAAATTTAAGCCTGGTTTCTATATAACTTTTTACTGCCGGCGACCCACCGACGACATAGCTACTGAAGCATGTTTCCATATACTTTTCACTCACCGGCGACCCACCAGCGATGAGCTCTCCTCCGTAGAGAAGTTAAAAATAAAACTGTAATGAAAGTCATTTTTAGTGATATTGACGTCAATCGAATTTCTGAAACTGCCGGCAACCCACCGGCGACTTATCGCAGTCATGTTTCCATATAAATTTCTCGAGGTCGCCGGAACCGCAATAGAAAAAAAGTTGCACAAGTTTAGCTTGGTTTCCATATAAATGTCTAGTGCCAGCGACCCACCGGCAAAATTGAATTTTTTAATGGAAACACTTCATTTCAACTGCCGGCGACCCACCGACCAACCGCAGACATCGAGGAAAAGTTGAAACTTGCTCAAACTTTTTTCTATTGGGGTGCTGGCGACCTCGAGAAATCTAAATGGAAACATGATTGCGGTAGGTCGCCGGTGGGTGGGTCGCCGGCAGTTTCAGAAGTTCAATTGACGTCAATGCTACTATAAATGACTTTCATATCAGTTTTATTTTAAAGCTCTTTACGGAGAAGAGCTCATCCCCGGTGGGTCGCAGGTGAGTGAAAAGTATATGGAACATGCTTCAGTAGCAATGTCGCCGGTGGATTGCTGGTGGGTCCCCGGCAATAAAAAGTTATATGGAAACCAGGCTTTTCAACTTTTCTTCGATGTCTGCCGTGAGTCGCCGGTATGTCGCCAGCAGTTAAAATGAAGTGTTTCCATCAAAGAATTCAATGTCGCCGGTGAGTCGCCCGCACTAGGAAGTTATATGGAATCCAGGTTTTATGGGAACATATTCATATCTTCATTGACGTCCTACGTCATCATAAAGCAAATCAAAAAAGGAACAGAATAATGAATACTGCATCAATATTGCAGAAGTTAATCTACAAAGAATTCAAATTCTAGATAAAACTTGCATTGGTCTTAAATCAATTGTAAATTTCAGCGAGTCTTAGTCTTAATAGTCTTATAACTTTAATTCTTACAAAATAGTATATAGCAAGTAGCTTGTAGTTGTAAAATCTTATTTTCAGCAAAAAAGTAAATTCGAGTGGTGGGCTAGTTTGGTGTGTGTGTGGGGGGGGGGGAATTACTTATGAAGATGGTCATAATCGATTCGAAGTCCTTCTATTAACAAACTAGTTCTTTGACGACAAAAATGCAAAAAATAGCTATTTTCAAATATAAGATTTTTCATTGATTAATAGCTCCTAATTCATTCGTCTAGTAATGTAAACAGTTTTTCATAAAAATAACAACTAAATACAATGGTAAACCTCACTATTACAGGTAGTTTACTATTGGCTACTTAAATTGACAAAACGTGGTAGAAGCTAGTAGTTCATAAGTTCTGGGTTACACCAATCTTTATTACGACAGCAGAAGATAAAATACGAGGACCTAATTGCGATAGTCATTCGTCTAGTAATAATTTTTTGTTCAAACTTCAATTTCATTCTCATATAACTAAAAATACAATTATACGTCTCTCTAAAACTAGGCAACGCACAACTGACTGTCAGGTTAACTACTGAACTAAACAAAATGAAAAGAACATATGTCCAGGTATGTTCATTCAGACTTCATATATTTGAAGGATCCAACATAGTTAAAAATCTTCATAACTAGTTCGGTGGCTATTATAGAAAAAGAAATTGTCATATTTGTACACATAGTTTTGTTTTGCATGAAAAAATATCAAAACCACCAGAGCTGATACTGGTTTCATGAACACGTTCAATCCATTGTGTCAGCTTGATAATTCAGGCCAAAATTTCCATCAAATTAGACAAAGCCAAGCATGCAGAGCTTTTCAGTATGCGTGGTAAAAACTCTCCAAAACACGTGAAATTGGCCTACATTTTGCTGCGAAGTGGTGGTCTCCTATTGGTGGAAACGGTAGCGAGTATTAGCACAGTTAACCAATAAAGATTTGAGCGCTATGCTAGTAAGGGACTTTTGGCAAGAAATTAACCAATAGAACATGAAATCAAAGTCTCAGTTTGTGGTTCACCATTGGTTTCAGTTCATATTTATATGCTACAAGGAGCTAGATTTTCTCCAGGCTTCATTGCAATTTAAATGTATACATTTTTGATAGATCTTGAAAATGCAAAATGTGCTAATATTAACTTGTGTACTTTATGGCCATGCAGACAGATTTTGCATTGAAATGATATTTTGTATTCAGAGAACACAAACCTACAAGTAAGAACTATGATAAAAACCAACTTACCAAAAGCAATCACAAAATCGTCTGGCTTTATTAAGTTCTTATTAACATCTTGAAGACAATGTGCCGCCGTCAATAACCATTGGCTGCCAATTAGAGATGCAGAGCATATTTTCCACATGACGTTCGCTTTTGGCTTGTATACAATCTTCGCTATAAATCCCCAATGTCTTATGTTGGCTGCTCTTCCTCCAACCAGCCTTCGACTTCTTAGATTTTGTGCTGGGCACCTTCTGGATGAAGCAGAACAATGCTACATATAAGAAAATTCTTTTTATTAATACTTGGGGGTACATGTTATCTTATTATCCGATATCTAGGTAGTCCCGTATCCTTTCATACGCAGGGGAATGCCTGTTAGTCCCGTATCCTTTGGTACATAGAGGAGTGCCTGTTAGTCCTGTATACTGTCGTAAGTAAGGGAGTGCCTGTTAGAGAGGATACTTATCCTGAGCCATCGGCATGTGAGGTAGGGTGGCCAGTTCCTTTCCTCGCCGCCTTTATCTCCCCAGTGTTCCCACTGGATACCCATTTGCTGCTGGGTGAGCAGTGAGCGAGCGTTCAGTCAGGGCATCGAGTCGGGCTCGAACTTTAGACCTTCTGCAAGGGAGGCATGCGCTCTAAAAACACCTGTGTGGCTGCTAGTACAGTCGAATATACAGTTGATACTCGTCTCTGAAAGTGGAGCCTTTTGTACTTCTATCTATTATCAAACTACTTGCTTGAATAAGCATCTTTAACATGTGCTACTCTATGTCAATAATCTCCCTATATATGATTATGGTTTCTTAGCAGCTATGGAATTTTTATGTACAAAGCAAAAAAGCAAAAAATTTACAAATAAAAGAAGAAAAAACTACATAATTTCAAAGTCTAAATATTACAGCTCTAAGCTGGCCTCTAATAACTAATAGTAAATAAGACTTAAAAGACACCATTTTCAAGTAACTATCTACAAATATGATTTGAATTATGCCAGGGATATGTTGCACGTGTTTCTGGCCTCTAGCGCCACCCTGGGCTCTTTATACATGAATAAGAGGCCAGTCATCATTATTGCTGGGTAGGGGGCCGGAAAATATATTTTCATTAGTACCAAAGCTTTTTAATGACACCTAAATCTCCCGTCTGACAGATTTAATGACTCTCCCTCACTGGAGGAGTCATTAAAATTTCTTACTGTTGTAATTGTTCATTAAATTTCTAGCAGCTGTAATTGGAGGGGTCAGTAAAATGTCTTGCAGCTGTAATTGTTCATACCCCTCGTCCTCATATGTGAAAACTTTAATCTCATGTTCTTGAGCAACCATTCACAAGTTCAGCAGTATTGTATTGCCGTGTCCACACTACACAAACTCACCTAGATTCGCCCCAGGTTAGTTTAATCTAGGGCGAACCCAGGTTGTGTCCACACTGAAGTCGCCAAATTTACAGTGTTGACAGAAACTTGGGGCTAACCTAGGTTAAGAAAACACATGTACAGGAGAGCTGTTATTCTGAATCCTCGTTAAAAATTTGGACCAAACATCACCGAGAACAACGTGTATGATATTAACACTTGTAGTTCCAGTATTTTGCTAAAAATCCCAATGATAACAAAGCTCGCGATACTGTAGTTGACATAATGAATAATTATGCATAAACAAGCACAATTTACACTCAGAAAAGCACTCAAAAGCAAGGATCAAATTACTGAAGCCGCAACTGCACATGACTTAAAAGTGTAAACCTAACCTAGGTTCGCCCCAGGTTGTGTTCACACTACACTTTTCACAACTAACCTGGGGCGAACCTAGGTCGAACCCACCTCCGAATCTGGGCTAAACTAACCCCTGGGGCGAACCTAGGTTAGTTGTGTCCACACTAGGAAAATCTAACCTGGGTTAGTTGAAATCTGGGGCGAACCTAGGTTAGTTTGTGTAGTGTGGACATGGCTTATGTGATTAATCTATAATTATTTACATGCAGCTGTAGATAAACAGTGCTAATGCTGACAGTGCCAGTGAAACTGAACCTGTGAGATAAACTCTTTATCTCATACATAAATGAAGAATATTGCAGACAATGTGAATAAAAGTTTGAATGATTTAATGTATATAAGAAAGCACTAGGGTACTTTTGGTGACCCTTCATTGAAACCCAAAACTTCTCCAAAAATCCAGTGTCACGCAATAGGATTATGCATAACAAGGCGGTTAGGTTGGTTGGATTACTGATTTGTTGTGATAGAAGATTAAACTGTTCGATTCCTAACTTCTCAAATTGCTGCGCACACAAGCGTCATTCATATTGCAGCTTTTCAAGTACTTACGTATTTGAGGACTTTCTCGACACTACAAATACAAACAAATTTATAGCCACTGTGCAGATAATACTCTTCTAAGACCCTAAGAATCTGACGCTATATTTATTTATGTATTTTTGCAAATTGTGCTAGCAGTGCTGAAGAGGAAATCTCTCTTGCTCTTTTTCAACGGGATATTTAGGGTATGAGCATCGGGTTAAGATTTGCTTTTCTCTCCTACTGTTTACAAGTTGTAATCTTCATCTGTTTTGTGCATCCTTTGTTTTCAAAATAGTACAATACTTAACGAGCCTCCCCACATAGGCCTCTCACACACAAAACTAACTATCCACCCACACCAAGGATGTATGTAGCATTTGTCCCTTATAGCAATGCGCAAACGCTCGTGGTATTAGTATGTAAACAGACATCAATACTCACACTTCGTATGCAGCAAGTAAAGTTATGACAATCAACAGCAATACCGAAACTGCAGTTCTCCCTTTGGTGTACATTGTTGACTGTTTTTTACAAGAAGACCTAAACGGCTAGTGTACTGACGGAAAATTTCATTGCCGTCTCTGGCGAGTTATGTGTCTGTTTGAAACTGCAACGCGCTGTACTGACTGCAGTCCCACGAGGCTCTTTATCAGCGGTTTTACTTTTGTAGTGACTTTTTGATGAACGTCTGTCTACTGTCAAAGCTGTAGGGTAATGATTCATTGTAGATAATCCACACTGTGTTATGTATGGTTTTCTTCTATCAACAAGGTCACGATTCCATTGCACATTGTTCGTCCAACTTTTAATAATTCATGGACCTATAGCAACAGCGAAAGATATACCTCAACGGCGTTTAACAGTTTTAGTTCGAGCGTGCTAAATCACATTAATTGCCTCATGTGTCTAAAAATATTCCTTGTAAATGTAGTGGCTCCATGTTCCATGGTCCGTCATGGTATCCAGGCTACTAAACCCCAGGAGGTGCAAGGGAGATTAAATAGGAAAACAAGCTTTTTTTAAACCATAGTAAAAGAGTTAGCTTTAAGTGTGGGATTTTGCAGTATTGATCTTACTTTGGATATATCTGAACAAAAATAGTAGCTATCGCACTAATTTCCACGGAAAAGTGAACGACTTAAATGTGGAAGTGAGGTTGAACATGTGATATTCACCTGTTTCGAAAGCGAAGTAAAGTCCTTGGTTCCCTGTGCTTCTTGTGACATGTCTTTTGACAAGGACGATTCTAAACAGGGGCCTGGTTGGTGAGATACCGTACTTGCAAGCGTATGTTCTCTTCTACAATTTTGGTTGATCAAGATAATCACGCATATCTCAACACTTCTTAAATGATGTGACAGCGTTATTTCCTTAAGTAGCTCTTCAGCATTCTATGTGATTAAAGAGCTGCCTTGAAGTAGTACGTATATGAAAAGAAAAGAGGAAGGAAAAAGTACACAGTTTACAACTACCTTGTATTGAATTTCCAAGAGGAAAGAGAAGAGAAATTGCTGTTTTTAATGTTACTTTCATTTAGAAGCATGAGTTGTAGACGACTCTCGTGGTTTTTCTTTCAAACAACTGTGGCACTATTAGTCATATGTCAGCAATCCTCTGCCTTGAGGTGTCCCAAGAGATCTTCGACTGAAACAGACAGCCATAATGTACAAGGTAGACTTGACAAAATTATCCAGGATTTAGGGTATGTATGTCCTTCGAAAATTTCTTGAATTTTTGGATTGTGTTATCTAAATTTTGAAGTATGTAAATTGTCTGTGTAAACAGCGCATGAAAGAATGCTGCTAGCCTGGTCCTAGGGGTTATTGTCTGTGTGATGATGTCTGAAAAGGCATGTAAAGGATTGAAGGATGCACAGTTATACTTTTGCAAGCATCTAAATTCCAACCTATCGAGGTTCTAATGTAATACATGTTTTTTTATAAGAAAGCTGTTTGTAAGAAAGTAATACTTGGTTGCTCAAAAGTTAAGAATGTTCTGTACTGGATTTTTGAGGCTTAATTGAGTTTAAATTTATCTGTGTACAAATTGTCATGTATGTGATGTTGGCTAAACACTAACAGTTTAGCTGCTGTTATGTACTAAGGTTTATCATCATTTCAAGTGTATATGGAGCTTTTTCACTTTCCATTTATGTGCATGTGCAAAACATTGGAACTCAAGAAATTTTTGCTAAGAAAGCCTTAAGAAATTTTTGGTAGTAGAATTGTGCAAAAGTTAAAAAAGTGTCAGTACTGGGCAAAAAACATTTCTTATAGAAAATTGTATATGTTAATGTAGAAGTACAAAGCTATTCTAATGTAATGTAGCTTCATGTAAAACTCAAATGTAATATGAATTAATGTAGAATTAGAAAACTAATAAATTTGGTTGGACACTGAGAATCTGTTGCTTTGAATTTCACAATAATAAACACAACAATATGGGATTAGCATACAAGCATGAGATTCCCAATGCACATTATGTTACTTGTAGACACATTGTATGAAAAGCAAATAGCTACTGTTAGAACATCATATGGTCTCTCAGACTTACTTCAAATTGGACAAAGTAACAGACAGGACTATATACTTTCGTATTTTTTCAAGTATTTATGCAGGATAAAAATCTCAACTATATTACTAATTAGGAAGCTATCCTGTTCCAACAATATTTGAAAATCTTCTAAGATCTAGAAAAAAGAAGCATCTAACAATAAGTACAAAATATCAAATGAAACATGAAATACCGAAATACCACAATAGGATGGATACTATCCCTAAATATTTTAATGTCTTCTTTGAACATGTAATCATGATAGCTCTTGCTGAATATGAGGGAATGGGAATTGTTCAAGACAATTACCAGCATACATTAGGCTGATGCTGCTGTACATATAACTGGATCAATGATTCAGCTGGCAGAATTAACAAACACAGTACATTTGGACTGCAGACATTTCTAGACTTAACGTTAATTCAGGAAAAATGAAAGTTGTGGCAGTAATTGCTGATGAAGAATGTTTTGAAGATTAAAATCTGGTGATAGATGGTGATGAAGTAATAGTAAACAGTAATTATGTCCTCTTTGAAGAACTGACCATACAAGAATTGAAGCTTTTTAGTTATGAACTTATCACCAGCTTCTTGGTATCTAATGGCTAGAGATGCATGAAAGCAAACAAGTTACCAGTAAACTTGGAAGAAAACCATGTCTGCTACAACATGAATATACAGAAACTCTCTTTTGTTGGTCACATAGTTAGGATAAAGACTTCGATACAATATTCCCACTTGAATGGCTTTTGGAAAGCCAAAGCTTGGAAGACCCAAAATGAGATTTGAAAACAACATTTCAAACATAGTTGGAATTAATTTTGCAAGTGTAGTTAGAGATGCAGAAGACAGAAAATTGGAGTAGATGCTGTTAGGGTACCATGGCAGATCATCTCAAAGATCTAACCATTTAGTGATGGAGTTGAAATACATCAAGAGTAAAGGCAGGGTTAGGGAAAGGTTTGGGGAAGGGTTAGAGTTTGTGGTAGGGGATGGTTGGTAAAGGGTTAGGGATTGAGGTGAGATTGCTTTATGCATTGTAAGTAACCCATATTGTGTGATCAACAGATCTTGAAATCCACCAGCAATTTTATTTGCTTTGGTGATACTAGTTATTAATAGTCCTAAATCAATTTCAAGTCACATTTCATGTTGGGGAAACAGGTGCTATAGCATTTTTTGCCTGCTGGCCTCTGAATTTTAGGAGCTGACTAAGAACCAACCTGTTTTTAATTATAGAACTCTTGTCATGCACAGTTTTTGGTTGTTAGTTGTAGCTAGTGCATAACATCAGAATGATTACCCCTAGCAGATTAGCATGAAAGTTATGAGTGTAGGAAGCTGTGAACAGATTTTGCAGTATATGAAGATTACATACAGCTGCTATCTATCCAGTTTGTTGTAAGTTTCCAGTTTTAGTACTGGAAAACTATATTTCACTTGTGAATGTGTGAATTTTAATGAGTGGATTGACTTTTTCAACATTGATTTTTGTCTAGTTCTACAATTTTAACATCAGAGAAGCATACACATAAAAGAGAGGGCAGCGAACAAGCAGATGTATATGACTACACTTTTCAGCTATGTACTCCAGAAAATAATTTTGGTGCTGTGTACCAGATTGAAACAAGTGGGGATAAGAAGAAAACAATTCTAGGCATGAGCAATGCCTCTTTTGCACTTGGAGGAGGTGAGCCATTCTAGTTTTATGTTTTATGTTCATGTTTTAGCCATTCTGTTAAAGTTTCATTAACATCTTTGCTTTTTGGTTTAACCAGGGGTCTCCAAGCTTTTATTGCACTCAAGGTCCAAATGAAAAAGAATTAAATTAATGTTTTCTGTAGACAACTATTATCTGCTGTCTGTATGAGAAGATCTAATGAGCAACATCTGGCTGGCTGGCTGGCTGGCCATAAGACTCCTGAGATATTTCAAGCATGTTGATGGTCAGGGTTCCCATGCCTCCTTAAAATCCTTAAAAATCCTTAGAGAAAGAAAATGTCCTTAGAAAACTTACTTGATATAAAAATTTTTCAAAATCTCCTTAAGTCTCCTTAAAATTATAGTTCATAATGGCAATTGTCGTATTTTTGTAATTGAGATTTGAATATGCCAGTGTATTGCAAAAAGTTCTTATATGGAAAATCTAATTATGTTTTTTTGCAATTTCATTTTAAAAAATAGATTGATACAGTCAGTCTTGTGTATTTAGTTGGTATGGAAGGAGCTGATAACATGAAAACCTCCTTAGACTGCCTTAATTATTAACGATTTTTTGTTATCAAGCCAAATTCTCCTCAAAAGCTGCTAGAAAATCTCCATTTTTCTCCTTAAGAGTCCTTACTTTTTGTATGAAAAAATGCATCGGAACCCTGATGTTATTACAGGCCTTGTCATCAGAGCTCATTAATTTGTGTGAGCACCGTGCACCACTCACAGGCACAAAATGTCACACTTCAAATTTCTGCAGGCACTTTTCATCCAAATCTGCATCTGGCTATCTATTACAATCTATTTTTTCTGCAGGCACTTTTTCCTCAGATCTTTGTTCACAGGCACAAAATACTTTTAATGAGGCCTGCTTGTCATAAGCAAAATATTGTGTGTGTGGTAATCAACATGAGCAAATGATTTTGCATAAGTGATTGTACTGTTAAGACATATTTTACTTACGCATGCATGGATCACATAAAGAAATAATGCAAAAGAAGTGCTGCATGCAATAAAGATTGCATTTAACAAGCATACTTCTTGAACAGAGAAATAAAACTATTGCAGCTAAAACGAGAAACGTAAAGTACTTCATCATCAGACAAAATGCTCTTCCTGAAAGTCAGAAATAAATAATGATTGTGGTCAACACGCTAGTTCGTGAATTACAAAAAGAAAACGCAAAGGCCAAGGTCTTTCTAGACTGCCACATTAGGAGCTGAAGTTAGCAGCATATATTTGAGAAAAGCTGTTTGCAGTGTGATCAATTGGATGTGCAACTGGATTGGCGTGTGTGTGGATGCATGCACCTGCAATCGCAAGCAGTAAATGACAAGGCCTGGTGTTGATACTTTTTCTGTTGTGTCAAAACTGAAAAGTAATTGGTATGAGATCGGTGCTGTTTTTGGCATACTATATTTTTGCTATATGTCTGTTAATGATATTGAGCTAGAAAGCCTATTTCGCCTCCATTATGTCAAGTTGGTTCCAAGTTAAAATTGAGACCAAGTGGTCATGATCTACCAATTTGAAAATGGGCAATTTGTTCACTCTTTCAAGATTGAACAGGTTGGGTAAGCATGTGTTGTAGGTTGATAAGATATAATGGTTGTGTAGTCATGCACCCTTTCAATGTTGAAATCTCTGTGATTTCTGCCCCAAATTAGAAAACTAATAGGAACACTTTCAATAAATTTTGCTTAGATACGTGATGTAGAATTGTGCATGGGCAGTTCTTAGCAACAAGAAGAGTGTGAGCTGTAAGAGTAATTGTATTTATATATAGTCATATATATATATATATATATATATTTATTTTTATATATTCATATACCTATTATACATCAGAAGTTTATTATTCTTTTTTACTTTTTTACAGAAAACTGGATTTTGATCATTTATAGGGATGGTAAGAAGTATAAAAGTTACTGTGACATGCAGAATAGAGAAGCATGGGTGAAAGTTGTTTGTGACAAATCTGGAAAGGTGATATAGGATTTTGTTCCATCCAACCCATCATTGTTTGCAAGCTATCTAAGAAGCCTTGCTAGTTGAATATACCATTCAAAGTTTATCAGGAATAGTTTTTTGTGGATTTGTGTCAAGTCTAAATATTACCTTTTTTACAATCTCTCCATCCAGTTAGAATTGGTGTTTTGTAGGCAAAATATCATTAAAATTTACAGTGAGATTACTTTACTACTTTGCAATCAATGTGATATTTAGTTATAGGTGACTATCCTTTTCTGAACAAAATATAGCAAAGTAATTGAGATGCAAGGAGCTCCTGCTGACTCTTAACTGTTGAATGATTCTGTCCTGTCCTTTGGTAGGCCAATCTGATGATCTATCAATACTATGCTGGTGCTCTATTTTCCTCCATAGGCAGTACACTAATTATGCAAGTTTTGCAAACTACAAAATGTTTTATTCTTTTGCCTTATGCGTTACCAATACTTTTTTCACTTTAAGTTTATAAACTATTGACAATTTATTTATGCTTATATAGTTTTATTACATGGTTGCAACAGAACCTAGAAAACATGGAAAATTTCCATTTTTTAAGAAAGTCAGTGAAAACATGGAACAGTCAAAGATGAATGCTTAACAAAAATATAAGTCAGGGAAAAGTCAGGGAATTATTTATAGGTTACTTCAGATAGTCAACATTCGTGCAGTGAGATGGATGTGGCCACAAAAGGCATGACTCTTAATGCATGAACCCCTGGCTGATAGTACCCCTTTGGTCAGTAAAAAGTCAGGGGCTTTGGCTTTTCATTTTCTGTTGCAGCCATGCATAGATCCCAGCACTGATAGTAGTATTACACCTTTACTTTAGAGCACTAAATTGACTGTATTAGAGGAGAGCCGTTGGAAGAATGGCAGTCCTAAGAAGGGTTGCTACTATTTGTTTGAGCTAAATCATAAAGATGTATGTGCTCCTGTTGTGAGCAAAGGACTTAGTGGAGGAGTGATATTCATAATCATGTAAGTAATACACATTTTTATAACAAATATTTCTATTAGAAACATGAGGCTGAAATTAGGCAAAAATTAAGAAACATTTAAGAAGTATAGGCAGGCTGAGTATCAAATAATACCTCACTAAATTTGCTTTTACTAGTAAATTTTGATCAAATTGGCAAGAAAGTAGAACAAACATCCATTACATACCTCACAAAACATGAGCATCCATTTTCTTTCATCATAATTGCCTAATCTGGGTTGTTGTTGTCATTGGAAGTCTTCTTTAGGTTTAAGAAACATTTTAAGGTGGAATTTGGCAAAAATATTAAGAAACATCCAGACTGAAGCCAGGGAGCCAGGGAGCTTGTTTCTTATGTGAAAAGAAAAGAACATGTGGTTTTGAACCATACCTGTAGCCTGCTTTTGTAGGCTTATTGTCATCCCTTTCACACCATGTGGTATGGTATTAGGTCATAGTAAAGCAGTGTAATGATAACACTGTCAAATTAATTCTTGGAAACAACATGATATGCAGGAATAAAGTAGAAAAGATATGGCATGTAACAGTCTAACAGGTAGGAAGATTTGGAGCATATCATTGATTACTTAAGGACATGGACTTTGTGTTCTTGGTAATGGGTCAATGCTTTTGCAGAATGCTGTATTTTATAGAACTAAAATACTTTTCTACTTCTACATAGTTACCATTATAATGTAGTTATATTTAAAAGTCTGTGCAGTGCACTTTGCATCATAGTATTCCAGTCATCTGTGAAGTGCTGCCTAGCTATTGTCAGAATTATTCATTCTGTTGCCCTGCATCAGTATCTGTTGCATGACTATTTTCATCACACCCAATATTACATCATTATTCCACTCTATATTGTATTCTTTTTTACCAGATTCTTGTCACTGTTTTGTGCCTACCTTCTATTTGGGTTTTTGTATCAGAGATTTGTGAGAGGTGCTAAAGGTGTTGAACAAATGCCAAATTATGCATTCTGGCGTGCATTTGGAAATTTAACTGCAGTAAGTACATTTCTCATTGTACTTAGGTATAGTTAGTGCATTGATACAGTATTTTAAGGTCAATAATGTTTACTGGAGAATACAGAGCTTCCAATAGAAGACAGCAACTGGTGATTCATTGCTGGCAACTTCTGATAAAATTGTCATCTATTTTTTACTTTAACTTACATAAAAAAGTGCAATTGGTGGCCCTACATGGGACACAGCCACCTACTATTCGTGATCAGCCGCATACCCTAAATGTTATTGAAAGCTCTGAGAATAGGAGACACTGTGATAGACAATAAAGTATCTTATGTGTAAGCAAGATTTTGGAGGTACAAGTTTGTTTACTGTGTATCACAGTGTTTCCCACCAGTCCTACATGTGCATTCACTAAAATTCTTTTGTATTGGAGAAATAGAAATGATCAACATGAATCGCATGAGTCAGTTTGGTATCTTATCCTCCACCAAACCCCTAAGACTGACCCATGAAGCAGTTAGGGTTTGATGGAAACCCAGGTTGAGAACCATTGGCCTGTCAATAGCAGTGGTGACCCCAACCATCATAGACTGGGAGGGGGGTTGGGTTCCACACCCTAAAATTGGAAACAGTTTGGTCACCACACCCATTTAAAAGTCTTGTTAGAGGTTGCTCACTCCAACCTTATTATTATCTCATTGACTTTGTGCAAATTAGAAAATTCATCTTGGCAAGAAGTGGGGGAATGAGTCCCCCCAGGCCCCCCAAGCTCCCCCATGGCGCTTTCACTGAACAGTAAATCATGGTTCACTTTGTTAGTTTATTCTATTCCATGTTTAAGATCGTTTATGTGCAAGGATTGGTTTGCAGTGCATAATGGTTTTCTTCTAGTTTTTGTACTAGCAGAAGCATTGTCCCAACATTTTCTTCACTTGCCTTCAGCAAAATAAATTTTTGAAATGCTCTTGTGCATCATTCAAACTTAAAATGTTGATAGTAGGGCTTTTGATGCTATTTCCATTGTTGTTTTGTTGTATGAATTTTCATTTATTTATCTTCTCACTTTACCAGGATGGATGTGATTTTGTTTGCAGAAGACCAGATCATCCTACAAGTAGTTACAAGGTAGACCTTTGCTTTGTCTTATATTCTGGTGCAAAGATGCCCCCCCCTTTAAATATGCATGCTATCAATCATTTGAAAGAGCCAGATATATAGAGGTAGCATGAATGTGAGAATATTGGCTTCTAAATGAAATAATATTTCTGTTGGTAGATTATAGGAAATCATTGGTAGTTGGTACTAATGTTGTGAAAAGTATTTATATTCAAAACTGATAGGAATGCAATATACAATTTAGCAAAGAAAGGGTTTAATCTAAAAATCTTTTTTCCTTTTTGGATTTTGTCTTTCACTTTTGCTCTTGTCAGTTAGTGAACAAAAAAAAGTTTAATATGCTGGAATAATATGAACCATGAAGCTAATGGGAAATATGAATTTCTGTCATTCAAATATGAGCAGTTGATTGCATGGCTATCTCTATTGTTAGTAAACCTTCAAGCAACTACTCTACCCTCTTAAGATTTTCTGGCCATTTAGGAATTTTGTTGCAAATTCATTGAGAGAAAAAATTGTTTGCAATAGTCTATGGGAACTGTCATGAAAACCTGTGCATGAATTTTCCCTACACTTTTCTTGAAGCTTCTTCAATGTTTTTAACTACTATGTCTTGAAAAAGGCCTACCTTATCATCGTGTACACAAATGCTGTGAAGGTTTTTGTCAGGATAGTAGATCAATACAGACGAATTTACTTATAAACAGAGTTTGGATACCCGTAAAGAATGTAAAAAGAAAGAAGTTCAGAATTTTGTAAAAGCTAGAAATACCCAGAACTCTTGCAAAGTCAAGAACCAGAAATTCTATCAGTTGTTATTAGATGACTTGTAAAAAGGTTTCTTGTTTTAGCAAAAAATAAGCAATGAACAAAGGGCACTGTAATGTTGCAAAAGCTTTACCCTTTTCAACTGTTATAATTATCACTATAATAAGAACTCTTTGCACTACAAGCCTTGCAAGCCTTTGTTAGAGTTACTTGTTGCAGCCTGATGCCACCAAAAGCATGAGCATGAAAAAAATAACTAGAGTAGCTGAACCCCCAACCCAGTTCCTCAGCTCTACATCACTGCCTTATTGATATTTTATTAAAGCTGTGAAACCCCTGTCTCATAAGAACTTCAACCTCTACATAAGTGTGAATTTTGATTGAATCAATCACCATCTAGACTTTAGATTTTGATAAAAATCAGGTTTTTATAAAAATTTGGATTTGATAAAAATTTAGAATTGATTGAAATTTGTATGTTGAATATCATTTGGTTTTTAATTACATTTGACATGTTGCTCAGTGGTTATTGATTACAGCAGCCATATCAAAACATGATCCTCACTTTCTGTGAATAATTCATTTTTTCAGGGAATGGCTGATGCACTTGACATTGACAGTAGTGATGATGAAAGAGACGATCACCTGTTGCCAATGTAGCATTCGTAATTGTGTTTTAGATATTTTTCTATCAGAATTAGTTCAAATCACGAAGACATGATTGTTGACTGTGTATTGATCAGCAGCTAGGAGTTAGGCATGAATATTCTGTTAGGATAATATTTCACTTGTTTCCCGATTCACAATGATTTCTAGAACTAGATTAGCAATTGCCCTCAACAAGTGAGCATGTGAATGTTACTTTAAAGGACATCCGTTCAACTCCAAGCTAGCCGAAAACAAGCTGTAGTTATTCAAATTTTAGTAGTCTACACTTCCTGTTTGTATTCTCACATTTAGGGAATTTCTTGATAGACTTAGACCATGTTACTCTTATGCAATTTTCTTGCGAAGTTTGCTAGGTCACAGACACCTCATCTGCGCCACATTTTTCATATCTATGAATTGTGAGTAGCCATAGGTAAACAGTTCTTGAAGTTTATCTAAATATTAGTATCATTCAGTAGATGTCAAAGATACCTTACAGCTCGGATGACCTTCTTCAGCATATCCAATCGGCATTTGTGCTATGTTTTGTGATACAGAATTCTACTCATTCGATCGATCAATCAATGCGCAACTTTTCATTTCGTTATTGCTCTTTGTGTAATCTATGCAAACTACCTCACGTTCAGGCAGAGGTGGCCAGCCATCACAAACTGGGGGATTTTGGGTGCCATGCCCTAAAATTATGACGCTATTTTGTTGTTGCCACACTCATTTCAAAATCTTGCTAAAAGTCCCTCACCCCAACCCTATAATTTTCTCATCATACTTGGACTACTTATAAAATTGATCTTGGGAAGAAGTGGAGGGGACAAGCCCCTCCGTCCCCTTGTGGGGCTTGCACTGCGTTCATCTCACCTGCATCCAATAAGCTTTCAATTCAAAGTTCTATCTTAGGATATTAACTTCCTGAATCGAATGTTTTTATCTAAACTTGCTGGTTGGTTGCCACAACCTGTTTAATCTATGCAGTCGCATGAATTGAAAGTTGTTTGCTACACTTTGTGATCTCCTACCTTGTCTAGAGTCAGATCCACCCAATTTCATTTCATTGAGTTCCTTTATCTTCTCGTCTATTTATGTAGCCTTGAACTTGTTTTTAGAGCTACTTTGGCCAGTAAATGCCAAGATTTCCCCATGGCATTGGATACCAATTTCTATGACCGTGATTCCTTTTCATTAGATTTCCATATATGTTCTTCTGAGAGGCTGCATTGAGGATGCAGCACTACTTGTTTTCGTAAATAGAGATTTAGATTATCATGTATCAAGGGACAATAGACCCTTACTTAAGTACACACTTTTTGAAGGAATACCTAATTTTCATCAACGGAACATCGCCAAGTCTTTTAGTAGTGCCTGTAATTCATCCATTGATGCACTAAGATAGTCCAGGAAGGGAAGAAGTCAAGAACGTATTGAGGGGAAGGGGCTTGCATTTGTGGACATGATGTTACACTATGTGATTACAACCCAATGCAGGCTATTATGGGAAGATTTTGATAGGAGTCCTAGCTATCACACACCTAAATCTACCCAGACGTGGGTGGGATTGTGATGGCGTGTGATCTTTGAAAAACTACCTTGAAGGCAATGTCCCCATGCATACACCAAATTCTATCTCCCAGAAAGCAACTGATCACAATCGTTTATGAAGGGATTGGGAGTTAAAAATCGTCAGAAATAGCAAGCAGTGAATATTGATGTATCAGGAAAACCCACGGAACTTGTCACTTCAAGCAATTAGACGTGCGATATTTTGCACACCTCAGAAGTTGTAGGCGGGTACCAAGGCGTGCGCGTGCGATCGCACAACTTTCCTACTAAAGCCTGCAATCAGATAATAGCTACAACCAGATTACGCCACACCATTCGGCCACGCCGCACTCAGTTGTTTACATTCTTTATCATCATTTAGCCTCGAATTGATGTAAGGTCATCGCTCACATCATTGTCGATCACTCAAGATCAAAATTTGGAAATACAAGGACAACGATATAAGGTAATAAAAAGGGAAATCAGTGATTACTACTCTTGATTAGATAGTAATAAGGATAAGTAAAATGTCATTGAAACCCCACTTAAAGTCTTGTTTAACTTCTGTTTGTAGATCTTTGCATGGATGCTTCACTATGACATTTGAATTTGACAATATTTTTGCGGCAAGTGTTCCAACTTCCCCCTGGCTCAGCCAAGAAGCCAGGGGGTAGTGCCCCCAGCTAAACGATTTTTCCCGCCCTTGCCCATCCATACCTTTGAATCATGATCATCTGTTATCTTGTTATTGTCTTGTCTATGACAAAGAACGTAGACTAAAGCTGTCTAATACTACTTAAATGATTTTTGCAAAGGCACATTCTCCTGCATTGTGGGGAATGTAATTGTAAAAATTTTTTCTGGGGGAAGCCCCCAGACCCCCTCTGCTTCTTTCATTGCATTATAAAAAGCACTAGTTAAATTATAGCCAACGTAGAAGGCGTGGTAATCAAAGCATTTCTGAACGGAGCCTTCAAACTCCATCCTTACCTTGTGTGCCCAGTAAGCTTCATCTTTAGATTTTGGTGTGGCTACCACACCCATATGGTCTGATTCTCTCCATCCTGTCTTTTGAAAGCTGGTTTCATGACTGCTGTGTCTGTTTGCCTGTGCTTACGGGAGCTGTCATTTTTAGTGCTGGGTGCAGGAGTGGAAGAATTCCTGCCTTGTTATATTGGGTTATCAGATTTTATTGCAAATTCATGATGGGTTATCAAAGTTTTTGAATGTTAAAAATGTTAACTGTTCCAAATAGATGTATACAAAAATGCCAACTTTTTGTAGTTAACTGTTTGTAAGCAAAAAGTTATTCAAAATAACCAATGTAGTTCTTTGTTTCCTTGTTTCCTCTATTTTTCCTACATTCCTTTCTTCATATCCATGTTGTGTTTTATATCACTCTCAAGCTTTAAAAATAATATAATAACAAAATGAATGTTTATACAGTATGTACAATTCAGGCTCTGCTGTTATAAAAATGTGTCTTGTTCCCAAAAACTAAATATTAAAAACTCTAGTTGTAGCAAATGAACATGAATCACATAGAAGTATTAAACCAAGCATAAATGCAGGTCTAAACCTTTTACATTAAAAGTTGATGGTTAACTACTAAGTTTATATTAATTCAAACTGCTGTTTAAATTGCTTCTTGGATTCATTGTAGTTCTCTTTTTTTGAGTTCCAGTGGCAGTTTGTTGTACACATCAGCACCCAAACATAGACAAGTTTCTTGTATATTCTATTTTGATTTTTGGAAATATCAATTTGAATCAGTTATTTCAAGTCTGCTTTTCATGCTGTAGCAATGTCAAATAATTCTACAGCTGCCAGCATATTTCTTTGTTTAGACATTTTTGTATCAGCTTGCAAGCCCTAGCTTTGTTTGCATTTACTACTGGAGCAATCTTTTGGATTGGGCTTTTGTTTCTAGTAAATGTGAGTGAAATGATGTTTGCTAGTATGTTCAACTAGGTTTTGGTTTTATTCAACTGCAGTATGCTGCAGTAGGTAAACATTGACAATATCATGGAATTATAGATTTTAGCAGTAGTGGCCTGATCAATGTATGGTCTTATTTTGGCTAAAAGTCATAGTCTGCCAGATGCTTTTTTGAAACAATTGATAAAGTTTGAGTTTAGAGTCAGAGAGCTATCTTTGTAAACACCAAGATATTCTATTCAATTGTGTTGTTGACAACTGTTTGATTTGATAGTTTGATTTCAAGCAGTTTAGTTTGCTTAGCAGTTCTTTATGAGGTGCCAAAATAAGGAATTCTGTTTTACCTTTCTTTCGATTTAGAACCAGTTCATTTCTCTTCAGCCAGTCTGGTAGACATTCCGTTTCATTTAATGACCTGAATGTCTTTATCCACATCATATACCACTGTGCCATTGGCATATTTCAACAATATTGCTACTTATGTCACTCAAGTTGTAATGATACTTATTACTGGGGTAGGAAGCTTTTTAGCATTTCAAATGTGGTTTCAAATATTATTGTAAATGGGGTAAGTAAATTTTTCCATTTGTCTCAAGAATTCTTCCACCACTATACCCAGCATTGAGAATGACACCTCCCTAAATGACAATCCTATACTATAATCTGAATTAAATATGTGTATATTTGTGCTTAGAGGTCTTGCAACATGCATATGTTAAGGTTGCCAATTGGCTGCAAAAATTTTTTATTTTCAAGGATATCTCCCATCAAACAATAGCAACTGAAGTTTGTAGTGATCTGTGACAGTTTCTAGTCTATAGTCATTACATGCTAGAACCCTGTCAATGTTGTTAAGATATATTATGTTAAAATAAAATGTCTGGAAAAATGCCTGACTGTGGAGGTTAGTAAGTGCATGCTTGAGATTTTTTGTGTCAAGTGATATTGCACACCTGGAAGTCAGCATGGGATGGTGCTGAAAGGTGCGATAGGGTATTGTATAATTGACCTTCTTAGTGATAAAAAGAACTAACTAAGCTGAATGAACACAACCCAGACTAAGTGCACACTTGCACACCTGAAAATCTTATGCACCCATGTAATCTTGCCAGACAAGTGTTGTGCTTTGCATTCCAGCCATATGTGTCTTAAAGCAATTTGTAACTTGATTCCACTTAGATGGTGCTGAATAAGCAACAAGCCTTTTGAAATTTGCCTCTATATGGCAATTTACTGAATGCCATTTCCATGTGTACTATTTTGCATGGGTCCAGGAGCTATGGAACTAGCTGGGCTATAGCTCCACCAATAATTTGGTCAGACTTTTTTAGAATGATATGAATAATGATAATAATAATTTATTTATTTTAAGTTGCTGTTCTCCTAGTTCTACATTTCAACAGTTCATGCTAATTCAGACCAACTATTTACAATTAAAGGGCAAAACAGAAGCTATTATAAATTACAAAGTATAAAACTAAGAAGCATTATCTACGTACCTTACAGTTACATTCCTTTCCATTCCAATTTCCTTTTTACATGAAGGACAAGCTTTTTCAGATAATAACTAAAATATAGAAACTTCTGGCAGTTTCCAAGGATCTAAATTTCAGAATTGTCTAGGGAGCATGCACCTTGGACCCTCATAGCAGTATCTTGTGCCACTTGAACTTCCATAAAGCTTTCTTAGCCCCACCAGACACAAATGCGCTCTGCAGTCACTGTTGTAGCTCCATTTTTGTCTTTGCCAGATATTAAAAAAGTTGTCACCATGGCATCAAGAGGAAAAAGTGAAACAGATAAACTCAAGCATAACTTGGAAGAGCAGCTGGATCGTCTTATGGCTCAGCTATCTGATTTAGAGGAATGCAGGTGAATCATACAATTAATCGTTGATGAAACATTTTTGTTTACATGAGTATGAGGGTATTGAAAAATAAGATAATCAGAAGACCAAAATCAAAGAGAATTATCAAGAATATGGTATTGTCATACCAATGAAATATTGATAAGTCATATAAATTAAAGTGATTAAGCCATATGAATAAAGTCTACAAGCCATGAAGAAATTAAGATGCAATAATAAGAGATTTTAAAGAATGAGGGCCACAACAAAAATCATAGTCAAGAATTTCAGTTTACATTTTCATCTCATATGTGAATTAGAAGTTACCAGGGACAAGTTAGATCTAGCACAACCATTAACAAATCCTTTCAAGTAGATGCTAAAATTGACAACTTATGCTACCATCACAAATCCTTTTGATTAGACACTAACATTGAAAAGATATTTTGGGGCATGCTTGCCCCACCTTGAGTTACATAAGAAAATAGATAGAGGAGGGCTTATGTATCTAAGTGGGAAAGAATAGAACATGCAGAATAGGGTGTGTAAGCATGGAAGTAATGGTAATGTATGCAAGTGTGTTATTCAAATATATCATTTCAGAAAATATAAAAATAAATATGAAAGCTGCTCCAAAGGATTAAATTATCTACGAGCATGTGTAATGTTGAAGAAAGTAAGCAGTAACCATCACTTGAAAGCAAAGTCTGCAAAGTAACAAAGGAACGCCATGTGCATAGGAGATTCATTCATATTTTAATACCTCTATTGTAAGTGCACAAGTCAAGGCCTAAATGTGTGAGCTTTATGGTTCTTATTTATGTTTCTGTATTCTTTCATTACAGCATGAATTGTGATGTCATTTGCTCAAATCTGAACTGTTTGATGCATATCCCTCAGTTTGCTCATTTTTGTTGTAGAGAGGACCTTGATGATGATGAATACGAAGAGACAAAAACAGAGACATTGGAACAGCTAAAAGAGTTTGAATCAACTTTAAAAAAGATGGTTTCTGGCAATGTAACCTTAGTTGATCAGCTAAATAGCATGCAGCTGGTATGTGATGAAGAACTCAGTAAAATTTGTGCCTATGAATTTCATACATATACATGATTGTCATTTCATTTCTTACTGGCAAGCCTAGTCTTATGCCAAAACTACATATTGGTACTGGCTCATTGGCTGTGAGCAATGTAGCTTATGAATTCCATATGTACTTGTTAACATGGATTTTGATTATGTGCATTTATTACTTATCTAATTTCCATCACTTACTAGAGCTGTATCAAGTATGTAACTAGTTTCATAGAGTTGGCTTTATTGATTTAAGTAAAATAACCAGCTTCAACAGGTACAGTGCTACTGGTAATGCTTGGGATGGCTGGAGCCTTTCAAAATTTTGCTGAGCCTCCTGTTGGTACCAAAATTTTTGAAGAGACTATGCACTGTCTGCACTTACACCCCTTGTTTCTCCTTTTTAAAGCCAAATTGAAGAGTATAGTCCACCACAAGCTTCTTGCTTTGCTCACTGTCAGTACTTTGGCCGTGCTAGCCCCCAATCATTTTTTCCTTGGCACCAGCTTTGAGCTCCAGTGACCTTTGTATGTACTTTTGTACTATACCCACGTGCATTTCATTTAACATGCAATTGATCATGACTCATGATGTAGGAACAAGATCTAATTTTTGTTTTGGGCAACTTTTTATCAAAAATAGTTGGAAAAGAAGTAATGAATTGTGTTTGCTTTTAGTTTCTACTTACAGTGATCATTTTTATCAGGCAATTCAAGCAGCAATAAGTGAAGCTTTCAAAACACCAGAAGTTATCAAGCTGTTTGCCAAGAAACAACCTGGACAACTTAGACAAAGACTCTCAGATGCATGTGCCTGTCTTATATTTATGCATTTTTTATTTATACTGAAATTTTCTCACATAGAAGCACAAATATGCACTATAATGCACACTAGCATACTGTAAGCTCTCTATTAAGCCCCTTGGGGAGCTTGTTAATTTCAAGCACTTCAGATGGTGCTTATTGGAGAGGGGAGCTTATAAGAGAGGGGGATTTAATAGATTTCTTGATAGTTTTCAATAGTTAACTAAATATTTGCTGTTTGAAAATAGAGAAAAATATTCAGATTGTTTAGTTTATACATCATTAGTTCACAACAGAACAAACAAACTTGAAAAGTTTTGTAGGAACTTTTTAATATAGTCCATTTGCAAACATGTATGGTTGCATTCTTACTCTTAGGTGCCTAGTAGAATGGGGTAGAAATAACCAGAAGTTTTGCATAAAATGCAACTACGCAGGGTAGGAATAAGAGGTAGGGCTGGAAAAGGACCAAAAATTTTATAGAGAATGCAGTGATTTCTTGCCACAAATTTATGTCAAAGTAACATAACAGTTCACAAAATGAAACAATGCTGAACAATAAAACACATATGATCAATTTGCTTTTCTTATGATATGCTTTACTTTCATGCCAAAATGCCCCTTATAAAAATTTCTTGGGTGACATCTTACTTGCAAAATTAATAGGTGGGGGGATTGGAAAAGAAGTATCTTGGGTGGAACAGTCTTGAAAAATTGATTAGCAGGGGATATCTATTAGGCACCAAAGAGTGCATTCCTTTGACTGTAGAATGTAACAGCACATTTGATCTGTAGCTGGGAAATGTAGTTGAGTGAACATAGCAAACATAAGCATATGTGTGTAAGTATGCATATTTGTTTGCTGTTTTCTTGGTGTAGATCTTAGCAGGCTTGCTTTAAAATTGTATCAAAAATAAGAAAAGAAGTACTTATTTTCTTAAAAGTGCTTATAGCTCTTGTACGGTAGCATATTTCTCTCATGTGTGAAAATTTATTGTTATTTTCTTTGTGCTACAGCTTCAGAGAGATTCAAACCTGGGAAAAATTTCACAAGATGCATATAGTCAACAAGCTGTTGAAATATTGACTGCTTTAAGAAAACTTGGAGAATCTGTAAGATACATTTCAAGGACTATTAATTCTTGAAGATTGCATTTAATATCTTTATGTATCTTTGTCCAAATTTATGTATGTATTAGAGGATGGCATAATAGAGAGCAGCATTCATTTCAAGCCAAATTGTTAAGTTTTATTGATTATGAAATGCAAATGAGATGTTGATACTATTGTACAAGCATCTTTTGCTGCACTTGTAAAAGAGGGGCTCTGGCAGTGAAGTTCAATGATGCTTGTGCTGCATATATACTGCATCATCAATGAGTAGATTTAAATGCTCTTTATATATGTGATTTTTATCTTTGTTATTTCAGTGTTGCGTATAGATGTGTACCTTAGAGATTTTTTTAAATTGTAGTAAGATTTTAAAGCATTAATTATTTTATGATTTGCATGTTTTCACCTTATGGGCCCATGAAGACCTTGCTGAAGGGCAACCATTGTTATGAAATAAAATGAAAATGTGCAAAGCTGCTAAAGCACCCATTTTATGACATCAAATTGATACCTTTGATGAAAAATAAATTAAACAATATTGTATTTTTATGGTGCATCGTTTTTGGAGGACAGTGTGTAAATAAGGGTGGTATTTCTTAACAATTGTTGCTTACATTTGCTTACATTTGGGGGTTTGTTAGAGGAAATACGGTATATGTACTGTATGTGTATATGAAAAATATGCAAGATATTTTAACAATAATACTGCATTGATATACGTATTATTTTTAAAAGAGCTATTGTTGCTCTCTCTATATGAAATGTTAGAAACCTTTGTACTTGCTTGCAGTTTGTGTTTGAGATCTTATTATGGGAAGCATCTAATTGGTGTGGATCTTCTTTGTAGCTAACAGCAAATGAGCTTGATTTTCTACAAAAGAATACTAGTAAGGCATTAGAGAGTTTTGAGAAGGTTACCGAAGGCTCAGGTTAGTTTTCATTCTGTATATTACTAAACTATAGGCAGTGCAGTGACAGTAATCTTTTTTGTGGACTATGCTTGCATTCTTGTGAAATGCATTTAGATAAAAGGCGCGTCTTCCCATTCGGTTGATATATGTAATGCCATACAGATGTATTTGCTTTTTTGTAAGTACCTTGATACATTTAGAATTAGAGCATCGTGTTTTGAACTGGTTATTTTACAATGTATAATCTACAGTAACAATATTACACTTCCTACTTGGCTTTCTTTTGGCACTTTGCATTGGTTTCGTTACTTATCTGCATCTACAATAGCCTTCAGGGTCAAACCGACCAGTTCACTGGAAGCCTTTCGACTTAAAAGTAGCTTTTGCAGACTACGAGTCCCACTTAGTGCATGCAAAGCCGGTTTCTAATTGACCGAAGAAATTACTTGCTTTCTCAGTAGCTTTACCTGGTGCTTTTGAGCATTTTTAACATTTTGCAGATGTTTTTGAACATCTACCGTTTAAAGCGTGGGCTGCTTTAGAAGTCTAGATAAGAACTGTGATGTACGCTTCGTTAAAATCTTGTTTCATTGCGCAAGACAGCACCTTTATCAACTTGACTTTCGTAAATCTCCTTCATTTATGGCATTTTAAATGAAAAGCAGGTTACAGTAAATAAGATATTTTTTCCTTTCAATCATTAACTTGCGAGAGCTGATCTGCACTGGTATATTGTATAGCAAGGCTTACGTAAAGAAGGACCTAAAGATCTAATTTCTTAAAGAGTTCATTAGTTTCGTTGTTGATCGTGATAATGACACGATTTATCATGAACGTTGTAATTACGATTTTGACGTTCAATGCAGCGTACCATAAAGAAGCGTGGCGTGTATTTGCTTTCGTAGTCAAAGGGTAGCTCGTAAAATTATGAATTTATCGTTAAAATAATAGGCAATCCCGGGCATTCTTTCGCTGTTCGGTATAGCTTTACCTTCACATTCTCAACTGCAGCAGGTCAAGCTTCCACCTTGAGTATCTCATCCTGATGGAAATATATTGAGAGCGGATTATTCAAATATACAGAATTTCATGGTTATTATTTCAAAATTAATGGTGTTTACTTTTTACTTGAACATTATCTTTTTGTATCAAATCTTTCTTTTTTGGAATGAATAACTGGCTTTGAACTCACAATATTTGTTAATACCAAGTGCATTGTTTTTAGGCTCTGGAGAAAAGCTCCTCGCTGTTGCTGGATCCCAAGTGGAAAGTGCAGAAAGTTAATAAACCTTGTAATGTCGAGATTCGAAAATTTGCCGTTTCACTCACAAATTCTTATTGATTACCGTTTGTAATTTTCAAACTATAGTACACATTCCATGGTCTATTCGTAACATTTTCTTGTCGTTTTTAGCAAGAAGGTGTTTTGCAATAATTTTGCCTGTCACCTTGTATTATCAGCCTTGTTTCTTTTGGGAATGGAGTATTTTGCTTTCTTTAACATTATTGTAATCTCGGCTGCGGCTGTGGATTTCCTTTGAAATATGCTTACAAATTCATGCAGAAGTTTTAGCGGCTTGTTAGCAACTCATATAAATTAATGCTAATTGAATAATTATGCAACGCGAAGAAATGCTGCGTCACCCAAAGTGGAACTATTCTGGCAAATGCAAGTGAAGTCGATCTTTGCTTTTGCTGCTTGTTTAGGTAACTCAATGTCACTCTGTGCTAAAGATTGAACACTTGTAGAATTTTCGTTCAATTCTGAGTTTTGGCTTGTAGCTAAGGTTCGTTGCACGTGGCATATACTCGCAGCTTATCAGATGAAAAATTTTCATTTTCTGAAATAAACTGGCTAAAATGGGTAAACATTCGTTATTAATATTGTATACTTGAATTTGAATTCCATCTTTAACATTTTGAATTCAATAATAATGAAATATCGATTTTTGGCCAATAGAAATACTTAATCTTGGAATCTGAGCCTCCTGATATTCTTAAGAATTTAGCCATTTGAGCCTCATTTTCTTATAAACTTTTTTCTTATAAAAAGGCGAGTATTCCAATTGATTCCTACTCTAATTTATCGCATTGTATTTCTGGAGCTTTTTTCATGTATCGTTATTTGTATCAATAGACTATGTAGGAACATGCTGATAGATTTTAGGACAAAATGTGGTAATATTTATCTGTTAGTACTAACTTTGTAAACACTATTGTGAATCTAAATTTAGAGTGTGATTTCTCTTTATCTCAGAGTGATCCTAAAAATGACATTGCTATCTCCTTTGGCAAAGGCAGATTTATATCATAACGTAATTAACACTTTATTACCAATAGTTCACCACGAAAAACAACAAAACGTGACGCTGTCAAACACAAATCCAAAGAGGCTCAGAGTTTCACAAGCACTACCGCAAAGGCTCGGTTTAGCTCTTTAAGTAATCCCCTACCCTCGAATAAGCCCCCATGGGGGCTGTCTGGGCTCAGTATATTACAGGCCAAAAGCAAAGAAAGCAAAAACTTCAGCTGTTGGTGTGCTCATTTGTGCTTCCAGTTGATGCGAACAACTGTCTTAGCGACATTCTCTTCATTCCAACTCTATTTAAATTTGAATCAACATATACTTGAGTTTCTAGCAGCTTCTTTTTTGGCATAGTCCATATTTTTCACTTTTCTTCATTGTGTGGTAGACCTCAGGCAGTGTTGATTTATATAAGCCCCCTTGACGAAGCTTCCATCCTAAAAATCATTTCTGATAAAGTAAGCCATGAGGGGGGGGGAGGCTTAATCGAGTCGTTACGTTATGTATAAAAAAACTTTCTATACTTATCGTCGCTCTCTCATTGTCTCGCATGCACACTCCCACCCTCTTGTGGTATTGTGCCTTCTAGTGTATAGGAGCAATATATGGCTGAAAATATCAAGCAAGAGTCATTCCATCAGTGCCATGTTAATGTGGCCAGTAAAAAACAGTAGCAATGACAAGGCAAAATATTTGCAATCTGTCCTTAGACGAAAGTCTTTTCAGTGACAGCTTGCGGAAATGATCACTAGGCATATTTTGCATGTATGAAAGAAAAATGAGGTGATCAGAACGTTAACTTGCACCCATTTCTGAAAGATTACATTTGAACAGAATTAGAGAAACGTAAATAATGTACTGGTATTACTTGGGACTATGCTTGGTACAAGGAGCGTGAGCATGTGCTTTCGGCATTCTTGCTTCAGTTGCATAAAAGTGATGTAACTAGTTCTCAGGCTTCACACCAGCACGAGGTAGAAGCACCACATTTTCAACATGGCGCAGCGAGTAGGTGAGTTTGCCAAACGATTTGGGAGTGGAGCTCCCAAAGGAGTTGGACTTGGGCTTAAGTTGCTCATTGGCGCTGGTGCACTTGGATATGGTATCAAGGAATCAATATATACAGGTGAGATTACCCTTTTTGATGTATGAAAAGATTGGAAAGTGCAAGGTTTTAGCTCTAAATTGTGTAACTATTGTCAAATGGGTAGTATTTGCCTTCATGAAGCCACGAAATGAATCATAGCTTTTTCATTGTAACACGCCAACAATGAGCATCAACCCACTCAGTTTTGAGAGTCTAGTTAGGGTTAAGTGCGGTCATCAATAGCTTGTGTAGCAGCTCTTTTTGCCAATGTGTATCGAGCCAACTTGCAGCATATCTCTCAACTCTTACGGTTTGGCCGTAAGACTCACGGTTTCCAGTCAAATCTCACGGTCTAACGGTATAACATCAAAATCTCGTGGTTTTCCTCCAAAAGAGGACCTTCTAGAAAAACTCGAAAAGGCAGCAAAGTCTACAGTTTATCACAAAAACCCTTATAGTTTAATGATATTGTCTATAAAAAGTAATAATATATAAGGTTAATGCAAGCTTCTTTGTTTTTGAATACTTTTTAGCAACTAACTATTTGGAGGAGCCTGTCCTATTGATTTTATTGAATAACACACCATAGTCAATTCTAGAAAAAACTATTATCCAGTGTCATCCCTTCGCTAATTAATTTAAAAAAATTTTCCAGCCCCCTGGTCTTATTAGGACCCTGCACTTACTAGTTTTTGCATGAAAAATTTTCAAACAAATTTGCAACAGATAATTCTAACAACAAGTCTTCCTGTCTTTCAGCAATATGTTTGTGCTTCTTACATTCTGGCCACCATTGAGAGCTTCTTAGCAGTATTATCTAAGAATTCAAAGTATTTATTCACCCTTCCCCGCTAATTCCAATCCCTGCGTATTAACTTCTTCTAATGTTTCCGATTCATCTGCCTGTTCCAACCCCCTGGCACTTCTTCTAAATTATTGGCATATGACAGTGACTTTATACTTCAACTGATCAGTGCCCCATGGTTTCTTCCACTTCTATAAATACTCAAGGTTTTAAGCCTGAATCTCAAGGTTTTTCCATGCTTATTTTTTGAGATCTTCAGTTTGAGGTTTTCAGGGGTTGGAACATTTGTTGCAGGGATAGCTGGCTGTTTTGAAATGGTCCAATAAATAGATCATAGGTAAGGTGGTCAGTTGGTAGGCATGTTTTGGAAGGTAGATAGTTGGTACATTTGCAAGTTGATATGCCGAATGGTTTATAGTTGACACCCACGTGCAAAGTAGGCTATGCAATATGAACCTTTCGATTATTCCATTGCATTACACAAGATCATGGTGGAAAGATCTCTACTTACTTGTGATATTTATAATCTTTTGACAGTAACAGAATTCTGCACATCCACCTCTTTCCACTTTGATCTGTCTACTGTAGATAGACAAATCTATGATAAGTTATTGCAAAAGCTATTCTCTTGCTCAAAATGTTTGTTAGATAAAATGCAGATTTGACTTTCACAGATCATATTTGCTACACTCAAAGCTAGTAGAGGTACACCATCTTACTAAGACTTTTTATCTTATTGACTTTTAGTTGATGGAGGTCACAGAGCCATTATTTTTAGCCGTATTGGTGGAGTTCAACCTGGTGTGTATGCAGAAGGAATACACTTTAGGTAGGTGCTAAATTTCCTTTTGATTTGAAATTCTCTGCAAAGTTTGTGTAGAAAAGGCTGTCCTTGTGCACATTTGCACACTTGGGAAGCAAAATAAATTGAGCAATTTCTGCAGTTGATATTCATACTAAATACTCAGTTGGTTTTGAAATACACAGTACAGAACATGTCAGTTCCCTCCTGGTTTTTATTGAAAAGTGACCACTGAGTCCAAACTTTTCTTGCTTATATGCAATTACGAAGACAGCACTAAAAGTAGCCATGATTATGTAGAACACCCTAGTGTATTATGCTTCAGCTACTTGCTATAATTTTCATTGAGATATCCACTTTGTGAATGTTGCTTTAAGATTTGTTTCTGAGCAAAATAGTATAACCATTCTTATTGCTATGAGTGAATTTACTGTTATTGAGAATTTCCTTCACACAATGCACCATGCTGTATGCCAGAGCCTTTGCAATTGTTGCAAAGGAGTGGCAGTGACAGTATTGGTCTCTATTTGTGGAGGTAGATAAATGCCATTATTCAACTATTGAATAACTTTGATTCAATTGTTTTATAATGTGCAAGACTACAGAAGGTGGTGCTGTGGATGGCCTCTTTTTTAATGTCAACTGAATCTTGCATCACCCTCTGTCCTGACATTCTTATATTTTGTCCTTTGAAAATAATTTTATTCCACAAATTCAGTTTTTGGTAATTGTTTGAATCAAAACATTTTAATTGGCTTATACAAGAGTGCACATTGAAATGTTATTTAGTTAGGGGGTATTGGAATATATTGGACCAATGTTTTGGTTGTACCAATGGTGTGGTACCTACTGATGATACATTGCATTTTGTGCTTTACATATTGTTGCCTTCTCACAGAATTTCAAAAGAATGACCAACTTGTTTTTTTGAGGTATTACACTCCTATACCCCTTGAATCTGCTCCCATGTTATCATATATAAAGACTGGCTTATGCTAGTGCCACATGGGTGCAATTTCCTATGAAGTTGTCAATCATATATGAGGTCTTTCAATGATATCCCTATTATCAGATTGAAATGGAAGTACCATGGTCCGGTTAAAATAAAGAGTCCATACATGATTGGCATACAATGTATAAATTGTGAGGAAATTACAAGCATAAGGCACTAATGTAAATCTGCCATAACCCTAGGATGTAGCCACCAATTCAGATGAGCTCATATTACTTGAAGATATGATAAAATTTGTTTTGTAGGGTACCTTGGTTCCAGTGGCCAATTATCTATGATATAAGGTCAAGACCTAGGAGAATTTCATCACCAACTGGTAGTAAAGGTTGGTATTCAAATTAAAACTCTTCTTTTGTTATGATGAATTGTTTTGCTGTGGTTGAGGTATCACATTTTCCCAGAATTTCCCATCTACCTGTCTCAATAAATTTTCACAGAAGTATCAGTAGAAGGAATCTCTTCCAATGATGTCAAAGTTCTTGGAAATTTCACCTCCCATAAGTTGCTTTTCCCAGTGTGCAGTTCAAATTATGTGAAGTTGATGGTGATTGAGTCATTTAAAAATAGGTGTGGGTTATATAGCAGTATAACAGGGTTCGTGCCACTCCTTAAGCTCCTTGGATATTACCTACATTTTTAAGGGGTCTTAAAAACTCCTTATATTCATGCATGTTAAAGAAAACTCCTTAAAAACTTCCTATTCCTATTCAGTTCTTGGAAGAGAGGGTTTTCAACAGTAGATTTGTTTAGGAAATCATTTCCTTTTTTCATGGAAATGCTAAGAAATACTCCTTAAAAATATTTTTTGGTCCTTAAAATCTTGTTTAAAAGTCCTTAAATTTCATCTACTCCCCACAACATGAACCTGATATAGACACTATTTTTAAGCACTATGGGTTATCTGCTATACAGGTTATATGTTGGAAAATATGGTAAGCCTCCAGTGGGTTAATTCAAGGAAGATTGACTATATTTCTTAGCTGAGATAACCGATAAGTAAAGCTGATTGTGGACTTCCCCTTGCAGCTCCAGTTATTGTGAATATATTGTATTTGTGAATTGTACAGCTATTTGAACTATACTTGGAGTTCTATTTAGTTTTTGAAACTGCAATAAGAAACTGCAGACTGATAAAGTTACAGTACCGCACTATTGCTGGATTGTTTGTTCAGTTTGATATATGTTGTATTTTATTCCACTACTAAAAGCAAAAAGCAAATGATGGAAGATTCTCTAGGGAGCAGTGCATAATAACCATTGGTAGATGACCTGTTGAACCTTTATTTGTATTATTATTTTATCTAAATTTCTATAGATTTACAGATGGTTAATATTAGTCTTCGAGTATTGGCAAGGCCTGTTGCAGAGAACCTGCCAACAATGTACCAGAGGCTTGGAACTGACTATGATGAACGAGTCCTGCCATCAATTTGTAATGAAGTTAGTAGTTAAATGACACTTTATCATTTGCCTTTAGTTATCGCGATGTTCCATATCTGCTTTGGGAATTATCAACTTTCAAAAAATCTGATCTTGTCGCTGTATCTACTTAAACTTTTCCCTTTTCTTAGTTTTTCCCTTGTGGAGGCCTTGTTAGAGGCCCCTAGGACCTTTCCAGCCATTACATACTAGAAAAAATTTATTGTTTGAATGGTTTCACAGATTTTGCTTCAAAAGCATGAAATATATTTGTAGCATCATTGCAACAATACTACCTAGAAATTAACATGTAACATTTCTATGCTGACAACTGTCTCTGCTATGTATGATTCATATTTATATTTGTTATTTACTGTTGGCTTCCTATTGGTATGTTTAAATGCTAATTAAGGCCAACTCGCATACATACATATCTAAAAAAAAAATTGACAATAGGGTACACGAGATAAAAGAAATTAAGGAAAAACTAGTACCATCAGGGGTGGAAATAGCCATCAGACAGCAGAAATGTCAGACACACACCGCTGTTGATACTGAGAAAAAAATTAAATAATGTGTGAAATTTCCCCCTTGGTGAATAGGAAGCTTTTCTTGTTACCAGGCACTTCATTTCAACATTCATGAATCAGTTTGCCCAACAATGAAAATTTGAGAATTCTTACCTGTAGATCATCAATGTCCACATTGCAAGACTCATTCATGCTAGTTTTGGCACATTTCTAGAATTAGAAATTGGTTTCTCTGACACCCTTAGGAACCCATAATAGTTAAATGCCAAAAATGCACTTATTTTTATAGCAGAGACCTGTGTTTGTGAAAAGCTTTCCAGGATTCCATCCCTGGATCCAGCTTTGGTCTTGTATTGCTCCCAATCCCCTGTTCCATAAATGTCCCACACCATAGATTTTCTTCCCTCAGTATTATGTATCACACATTAAACTACCTGCATATTCTGTACATGCATTGCTCACCTGCCCAGTCTTGTGTTTAGTTTGTAATATGGGCAAGTGCCAGTTCTTGTTTTATGCTATCATCAAGGATATTCCAAAGAAAATTACCCCATATTGATAGGGAGTCTACTCCATACAATGTTGCTGGCAAATATTCTGTGTTCTAAGATCCTTTTACACACTTTTTCTCATGAAATTCCAGATGGATTTATGTTTTTCAAAGGCCTGTATACTTTAGTGATCACCTTTTATAGATTTTTTGTAAATGGTGTAGCTGTTAGTATGCCATAGTAACAATTGAATTGAGGACATACAATCATTGTAGAGGATTAAAATTATTATAATCATCATCATCATATTCTAATGCACAATCTATTTTCTTGATTTATCTTGATCAATTCTTTCCTGTCTTGCTAATTTTAGGTTTTGAAATCTGTCGTTGCACAGTTCAATGCATCTCAGTTAATTACAATGCGTCAGGAAGTAAGTTTATTGCATATCTATGTCATTGACTAAGTATGCAGGGTCTGTACGGGCTTTCGAAAGTTTTGGGGAGTTATGGAAATTGAAAATGCCATTTTCCAGGACCTGGAAAGTGTTAGAAAAGATAGGATTTTCAAAACAGCTATGGAAAAGTTTTGGATTTTTATTTGAAAAATTCTATAAATATCCTGAAATGGATGTAGCTTTCTGTCATAGTAAACACATATGTGTTATGTTTGTTCATTTTGCTATTTATAATGCAAAGCATAACCCACCAAAAATTATAAAATATATTGTCAAAAAAAAGCAATTTTCTATTTTCATGGGGTTTCAAAATCCAAATGAAAACAAGTTTCATGGTTTTGGAATTTGGTTCTTTGGCTTTGGAAAAGTTTTGGAATAGTTTTGGAAACTTTTCTAAAAGAGTTTGTACTAACCCTGAGGTATAAGCTGTTTCAGAATCATTTTGCACTACTTAGGGTTTAAATTGTGGTATTGCACAGTGATTTTCATGAGACCTACTTTGATTTTGAGGGTGAAGCTATCATTTAGAATATCGTAATAGCTTTGGTGTGTAGAAGTGTTGGAATCTGAAGGAATCATAGACAGTAGTTTACAACAATATGTGAAGATCAGTATATTTAAATGTCAATATACTCTCAAGGAATTTAACATGGGTTGGTATTCTGCTTAAAGCTCCATCTATCAAAATATTTGAATTGAGTTCAATGGAATGTTTTACAGAGTATCTGTCTGACATTTTTATAGCATACAGATTTTTTAAAATGGAAACTTTGTACTTCCAGCCTGGATGATTCTAAATATTTTGTCAAATCTAGCCTCAAGTGTTTCTTAACTGTTTCTTATGTTATTGAAATTTTCAATGACAATAGCAACCCTGGCTAGGCAATTTTGATTCAAGAATTAGAATTCTCAGATTTGTTAACGCATACAATGAATATTTTTTTAATTTTGATAATAAGGTTTGCTTGTAGGAACAGCTCGTTAAGTTAAATTCAGCCTGGCTGTGCTTCTTAATTTTTGCCTAGATTCAATGTCAATTTTTCTTATGTAATAGTCATGGATTGATATACAGTTTCATACTCTTTAGTTTTCTAACTGCAACTAAGGAGGAGCTAGACTCATTGGCATGCCAAAGGGCCTTTATTGGGGGTAGGGGGTGTAGCTTAAAAAGTGGATCAACAAGCTACTAAATGCCCCAGAATTGCTGATAGACAATGATCACAACTTTTTTACCTACAAGCCAAAAAATTTCTGATAGGGCAAATGATAGCTGACAGCTTCAGCAAAATTTGGGGGTGTGGCACACCCCACCCCCCTACTTTGGCATGCCCCTGATTAGAGTTACTGCAATGTTTTGCAAGTGTTAGTGCAATGAATTATATTATGCAGATCAGTTAGCTGTAAGACCGTTTATGTGGTTTGCACTTTGATTGGAGCTTTCTGTATTTTGTACTGTAGATTCATAATGAATATGAGTAAAATGGAATGGACTTTTAAAGAGTTTTGTCTATATTAGTGACTGATGGTTTTATTAGATTTACATCTTGTTATATCTCTTTAAGGTCAGTTTATTGATGCGACGACAGCTAACAGACAGGGCCAGAGATTTTGATATCATCCTTGATGACGTGTCAATTGTGAGTTTTATAAGCATTATATGTTGTGTTGTTCATTCTCACTCATTTTTGGGTGGCTTGGTTTTGTAGTCACTGGTGCCTTTTGATCAATCTTCCTCAGGAATTGATCTCTCTCTCCTCACCAAAGTGCTTTATTTTTGTCAACAGCTTCTATATTCCTTATACAACAATACCTTTTTACTTCATACCACAATTCACCACAATTGGAACATTGTTTGGTGCCCTACCAAACAACTAGCCTCTGCGCATATGCACCTCAGAGCAATGGATGTTTACTCGGTTCACCCAACATATTTAGCCAAGATCAAACTTCTCTAAATAATGCTCACTTCCGCTCACAACTACTCAACACCACTGAACAAGGTGGCTAAACAACTAAACTTTACACTCATCACTTCACTTTTCTTTGTTCACTGGGCATTGTTCAATCATTTGGACAGGGCTTAAAATTCATTTTGAGCGATACCGGTTGATTGATATGAGCACAGCTGCAGAGCATGCGGCTGAAAGACTAATCCTTCTTGAAGTCACGATCTTCCATTACATAGTACCTCTTTGAAAGCATTCCGTACACTACGTACATATTAGACAATGGGATTCAGCGTGCTTTTCAACAACACAAAGATTGTTGTCTAGTAGCTAGCAAGAATTTCACTGTTTGTGTATGCAGTTGTCTCAAGGTCTATAATTGCAATACACACCTCGAATGGCGTGTAACACATGGAGAAGAGAACAGTTATTATTGCAGTGATGACTGTCTTGTCCTTCTCCTGTTGTACTTCAAAATGTCCGCTCGCTTCCTGGTTGGCACTATTACTGACAGCTGTTACGCGTCGTTTATGAGTCTTGATGGTACAGCAATAGCAACCATACAATGCGTTTTGCATGTTGCTGTACCATGGTACCAAAACGGGTGAAAGATGGCCACACACCTGTCAATGCTCACTGAAAAAATATTGAAAAATGAAAGTAGTATGAAAAAGTACATAATCGGTATCTTCACCTTCTGTGAGGCGTTTTAGAATCCCTCGTCGTTTGTAATGTAGAAGATAACAACCATCGATACAAGTTCTCCTACTATGGCAACTAACATGTCACTCATAGCTAGTGTCTCAAGTAGCTTGTTTGATGGTGTGTGTAGAGCTGATTTCTTCAACAGAGTGATGATGTATGCACTGTTTACAGGTATTGTAAATATCATAAGAATGGGCACTATCGCAAGAAGTATTTTCCGGTTTGTTTCAACAGCATTGGAGTATGTGACATCACTAGGAGAAGACGCCATACTAATGTTATATTCTCTTTTCTGAATGTAAGCTGGCTACTCTACGATCAAGACAATCCTTTCCAAACCTATCTCCAGCTGAACAAATGTGATGTGTGATTGCCTGCAGTTCCGTTTTTTTTGTGAAACCAACATTTTGAACGGCCAAGAATAGATTCAAGGCTCTCCGATGTCCCGTCTCTGTCCAATGAAATGATAGAAAATTAAGTATGGGTTGTAAGAATATCAGGGGAAATCAAGGGGAAATGAGTATCATTTCACTGAAAATATTAGGGAAAATCAGGGAATTTTTTCATGAGAAAGTAGTGGCAACCCTGTATACATTTTTGGTGTTGAATATTATGCAAATATTTATAAATAAATGTCCCTAGACAGAGACGCATTTACCCATGGGCCCCCTAAAATTCTTAGACTTAGGGGCCCCGAGCAAAATTTCGAAAAGCCAGTGAATTTCAAGTCCCCTTACAAACTTACCTTGCGACCATGTCCATAAAAGTTCATGCTAACAGGGTGCTGGGTACTATACACGTGACACAAAATTTTTTAGGTGTATTTACAGGGGCCCAAATCAAGTCTGGGCCCAAAGCCCCAACCGACTTAAATGCGGCCCTGTCCCTAGAGCCACATTCAGCAAATGAATGTCACAAACTTTGGAGTAACACGAAAATCTTTTAAAGATGAAAAGCAAAATAGTTTCCTACCCCATGAAATTGTTTCTTAAAAGTTTCCTACCCCATAAAAATGTTTCTTAAAAGTTTCATACCCCCACCGAATGATAGCAAAAAGCTGCAATAATCCACTGCCAAAAATCATCCGCCCCGGTACCCAGAATTGTAAATTAGCACTCCCTTAACTTAGTGCTTTTGATCTGCATGGACATTTTGTGTGACGTTGAGCGGTTATATCCATCCAGACTTGTTCGACTTTGAAACAATAAGGCGAGGGGGTGAGAATGCTCGCGTTTAGCGGGCACCCTTTTAAAAAGTTTAGCACTAGATTGCCAAAGTTTTTACGTCTAATTAAGAAACTTTTAGTACTAGGTGCCGATCCAAGTTTCTTATAAAAAAACGTGTACTAGTGCTTGAGCTAGGTTTCTTTTAAAAAAAGCATGTAGAAGCCATATCTTTTACGTAAAATTAGCACACTTTTAATACTAGGTGCCAGTCCACGTTTCTAATAGAACAAAACTTGTATACCAGTTGATTTATGCTATCACAGCTTTTTAACCATTCGGCTGAAAGACGCATCGTATTGCCTGTAGTTGCGATCCTCCATTACATATCATCGCTTTGAAAGCATTACGGACGCTTCGCAATCGGACATAGTAAACGATGGGATTGAGCATGCTATTCAACAACACAAAGACATTTGTCCAGTAGCTACGAAGGAATTCACTGCTTGTGTATGTAGTTTTATCGAGATCTGTGATTGCAACGTGGACGGTGAACGGCGTGTAGCATAAGAAGAAGAGAGCCGTTATTATTGCAATTGTGGCTGCTTTGTTCTTCTCCTGTACCCGTCGTACTTCAAAATGTCCACTCGTTTCATGATTGGCACTATTAGTTGAAACTGATACTTGTCGTGTATGTGTCTTGAGAAGACTGAATATCTTCAGGTTGCAGTAACTTGTTGTTGTCAGTGATAGACCCATTAGAGCGATGTACATGTAGTACACTACTCTTCGGTTTGTCATGAAGATTATTGCGAATGGAATGGAATATATGATGCCAATAGCATATACCGCAATGCCAACCATACAATGCGTTTTGCATGTTGCCTTGGCATGATACCAAAACGGATGAAAGACGGCCACATACCTGTCAATACTCACTGAGACGATATTGAAAAATGAAAGTAGTACGAAAACATATATTGTACTACTCATAGTGTACTGTGATTTATTTTGCCACCATTGGCCGTAAGTACTGTAGAAGATATAAACCATCCATAGAGGTTCTCCTACGATGGCAACTAAGACGTCACTCATAGCTAGTGCCCCAAGTAGCATGTTTGACGGTGTGTGGAGAGCCGATTTCTTCCACAGAAGGATAATGTATGCACTGTTTGCAAGTATTGTAAATATCATAATAATGGGCACTATCACAAGAAGTATTATTCGACTTGTTTCAACAGCGTTGGAGTATGAGATATCACCAGCTGAAGACGCCATACTAATGTTATCCCCTTGTTTCTGAATCCGTCCGTCGATGCAAAGCGAACAAGATTCTAATCTCCTTGCACGATGAGTTCACAAGGCAAATGAATTATTTCGCGGAGAGATTTCGCAGAGAATTTTCGCCGACTAGAAATTGACTTGTGAAATATTTCTTGACAAATTGGTCGCTCGAGAAATTTCGCGAGAACAATTTCGCTGAGTTTTTCTCACTGTAAATTGGCCTTTGCTGAATCCAAGTCAGTAGCTCATTCTTCAATCAGTAATCTACTTTCCAAACTCAACTCCAACTCGACAAGCATGAACGTAAAATTGCTCACTTTGTATGGTTCCCATATTGTATATTCACAGTGATCAAACTGTTGAAATCCTTTATATGAATAATTAATGTGTTATTATGTGTTTAGAGATTTCTAAAATGTTGAAGCCCTAAGCTTTGTATATTTCCGGATATTATTTTATGTCCAACAGGAAATTACTGTTCGTTCGTGAATTTATCATCGATATGTCATTAACATCCCTTTATTAGCTATACTCACTAGATATACTGGCATATGTAGTGTATGATTTCTATCTAGACTACTAGATTTTGTTTATAGTTCCCTTTCCTTCCTTTTTATACTGTTATTAAATGCATACTAGGCCTATAAAACCTTTCAAAGGAAGTTTCATTCAACTTCATTCGAGCTCATTGCTCCTACTGACTGGGGCTAGTGGTATGGCTCGTATGTTTCTACAATGTGTGCCAGAAGTGTTGAAACACTGCTTGTGATTTATGCTATAGACGCACTACGTCCCCTCTCCCGTAAAAGTCTATGGCTACCGATTCAACATTGTATGAAGGGGATACGGTGTTTAAATTTTCATTTCTGCAACGGAAGTAGGACGGGGGTAGAAAAGTGCTATAACTGCATTGTTATTCGGAGGCTTTTGGCAGACATTTTCTGATTTTTAAATTGAAGGAGGGCAGGTAGAATGATGGTAGTTGTTGATACTTCTAGGTTTTCTAGGACGGTTATTTCATTTTAAGCGTTCTTAAGGTAACAACCGCTAATTTAATTTTAAGCGTAGAACGGTGAAAACCGTTTTGAATTGTTGTAGTTGCATTTTCCGTTTCAGTGGATGAAGGATCTCGTCTTGCCATTTATTTTTAGGCCATTTCACTGTTTCTGTTTACATCATTCACGCTGGTATGTGGCACCTTGTAAAGCCAATAAGGATTCTGATTGATCTGTGAAAGACTTTCACAAGCGAAATGGGAAAAAAGTTGAAATCGAGTCAATTTTTTTTTCGCTGAGAAGTTTCTTCGCTCGAACTCTCAGCGAAGTGTCACTGCGCCTGCCTGTGACGTATTTCGCTCGAACATTTTCGAATTTCACTGAGTTTGTTCTCACTGGAAAGTGGCCTCCAGACAAATTGCAGAAGTTGTACGTTCCCAAATGACAAGGTCTTTTTCGTTCAGTTATTACAATCTGTGGACATTTAAAAATATTCATATCTTAGGTGATGTACTTTTAATTCATAGGAAGTACAACTTTATTCTATATTTAATATAAGGATTTTTTAGGAGGTTCCCAGTCTACGGAGTTTGAATGACAGATCTTTGTTTTCAACGCCAACTTGAATTGCAAGACCCAGAATGCCCAGAACCTACATTCTCCAAAAGGATTTGACCTGTGCAAGTATTTGTGAAGTAGAATAGTTGCAGAGCGCCCTCAAAATTTCAGGCAAAAATTCAATTGATGGAACTGTGTCCTGCGAGGCAATTATCAAACTGCCTGTAGTGGTCGAGACAAAGGCCGCAATATATACATTAACTGTCCAGCAAGTTTCGGGAAGACCATCATGCTTGACCCATTAAGATTTATTTTTAACACTTTCCTTTTTGCCTGCAGCTTGCTCATACTCAAGGCTTGTTTTCGAGTAAAAGGATATGATCTTTGTGAATGACCGCAGATGGCACCCCACCATAATACCGTGGAGTGGCGTGGGCAAGGCGAATAGCTTAATATTCGAATATTCGAATATTCAGGTGCCTTTTAGCTATTCGAAATCGGAATATTTTTCTGAAAAATATTCGAATATTTTATTTAAAGTAAATTGGATTCTAGGGCTCTTTTTCACTGCACTCAAAAACAACTACCCGCTCCCCTCGAAGTTTAACTTTGTGCTTGTGTTCTATCTGGCAACCTGCCTGGCTTTTCACGCCATGTATGATATGTGGTTATACTACAAAGCTAAATCAAAAAAATTAAATAGAAATATCGCGTAAAGGAAGAAATATGTTAATGCATAGGAGCTATGTAAGCATGGTCTTCAGCCTTAAAGAGATGATGTAGTGTTAGCTGACTAACAGTCATTTGACAGTGAGCTCCAAGCCGTAGCCCCCCGCCTCCTCCCCAGTGTGTAGAGCTTTTGTCCACGTTTCGTTTTATCGAAGAGTATTCCTTCCTAAGAGTAGGAAATAGGGACAGCAGCAGTTCATGCGCACTAGACAAATTTATATCTGAAGACCGCAGGTGGCAGTTTGCTGGCTGATAATTCTTATCTTTTTATTATTTCCTTGTCTTTATCACGCATATCTCTTTTACTAGCATTACCACTAAACACCATTGGCCAGGTTTGCAATTGACCTGCATTGCTTGGATTAGCCTGTTTTCATATTTTCTACTTTTTGTAGTTACTATACATAGAAATGAACTTACAGTGTGGTCAACCTGCTAGGGGCATTGAACTATATATGGCCAGAAAACTTGAAAAAAGTATGCATGACACTCTTTTCAGTAAAGCGAGCTTCTGTATTACCGAAAAGGGCATTTTCCTTTATAGACCTTTTAGTAACAAAGCTGAGGTGCAATTTTATGTGTTGAGAACTTGAACGCTCTAGCAATTATACAGCATTTGATTTCCTCAACTTTTCGAAATTATGCGAATGTATTCGAATATTGGATGCTGAATATTCGGTTTTCGAAAGTTCACTTTTGGTATTCGAATTGCCCACACTACCGTGGAGATATCTCTTGCTTTTACGGGAAGGGCATAGTATCTTTTTCGCTGCTTGAAGAAAAACTTACAATAAAGACATAGGGTAGTCCGGGGTAATATGCGTGACTTCTGTTTATGTTCAAATGCACCCCACATATTTGTCCTCCGCAGTTTTCATACGTGTATCACTCACTGTCATGCAACTAGGAATGTTCGAGGGCAGAGGTCCAATCCACGAACAAGAGCGCACTAGAGTTGTTTAAAGAAGATGTGGCCTTTGAATACTGTTTTGCAGATTTATAAACGGAGTGAATAGTGTGGGAAGTTTACTGGTATGGTTACTGCTGAAGTCAAATGATCCTCATTGAAATTCCTTTTCACGATAACGGAAGAGAAATGGGGCCTGAGGGTGAAGTCCCTAGAAAAATTTTTCAACCACGCCTTTTCAATCTAAGATAAGCGCAATTTTTGATATATATAGAGGGCACTGCAAAAAGGGCATTTAAGTTCTTTTACTGAAAAGGGGAGGGTCCCTAGTTGCGCACCTGGTTAGACGCATCGTTCTACAAGTTTTCCACCCCATTACCCCCGCCTGGTGAGAAGGATTTTCCCGAAAAATATCCCCTAAAGTATGTGCAGATAAGGCGTTTTCTGCGGAATATTGCCTATTTCTTTTTAGCCAAATGCACCTACGCTCGGCCCTGGATAAGTGGACTGCGCTTATGTGCAATCTTTTCAGGTCAACTACCAGTTGAAAAAGCTATCCTCTGTATATTTGTTGTAGTGCATTCTCTCAATTGTGCATTGTTTATGTAGAATGTACTTGCCAAGAAGTTAGAAATAAATAACCACATAGTTTGTAATCGAATCAGTTGGGTTGAGTTGAGATGAGATGAGTTGAAGTAGAGATGGAGAAGAGATGTTAGGAATTGTAATATGAAGAGGCGTACGATGTATCAATGAGTTTACTTCAAAGATTCTAAGTTCATGAATATATGTTAGAATCAGCACAAATAGAGTTAGAGTGCGATCTACAGTAGATACTTCTCCAGCACTTAGCTAGGATTTCACTGCTTGTGTGTCTAGTTTTCTCAAGCTTTGTATTAGCAAGGAACACCGTGAACGGCGTATAGCTTTTGATAAGGAGAACAGTTATTATTTCAATGATGTCAACTTTGTTCTTCTTTCCCTCCTGCCGTATTACAAAATGTCCGCCTGTCTTATGATTGACACCATAAGCTACAATTATTATTTGCCATGTATGAGTTATGACATGATTTGATATCTTCAGGGTACAGTAGCTGGTTGTTGTTTGTGATAGACTCGTTAGAGCGAGGTATATGTAGAACACTGGATTAGCTGTAGTAGTGCTAAGTACATATACAGCTATTGCGACCATTGGATGCGTTTGCATGTGTCCTTGGCATGATGCCGAAACGGCCACATACCTGTCAATCCTCACTGAAACAATATTGAAAGACGAACGTAGTTTGAAGGGGGTACATATATCGTACTAGTTATAACATATTGTGATTCGTTTTGCCGCCATATGCTTTTAGTACTGTATAAGATATAAAAAATCTATAGAAGCTCTCCTACAATAGCAACTAAGACGTCACTCATTGCTAGCACCCCAAGTAGCATATTTGCCGGTGTTTCTAGAGCCGTTTTCTTTCAGAGAGTGATGTTGTATTCAAGTATTGTAAGGATCATAAGAATGGGCACTATCGTAAGAAGTATTATTCGACTTGTTTCAACAGCATTTCAATATGAGACATCATTAGCGGTTATCTTGTAGCTTCTGCGCCGGCAACCTACTGTGCAATCAACAAACTCCTTCCCAAGCGTAACTAACAAGCGGAGACTGTAATTGCGCCAAAGCTTCTCTATTTCCATGGCTCCTTTAGGAGCTGTTCAATAATTATGTCACGCCATTTTTGAACCACCCTCCCTTTTTTGAACCACATCACGCTCTGTCACATTTGTTCACCAGAGCCCCGTGCGTTTTGTCATGCTTAGAAAAGAAACCCCCCTCTCCCTGGTGCGCAACAGCCCCAATGCAAAACGACATTTTGAAGTAGTAAAGGGGTAGGGAAGAAGCAAAGAATCTCATTTCTCTTTTTTTGTTTTTGTTTTCAACTATAGCAACAGCAGTAAGTAAATACCAACATAGAATATTTAAAACAACAGCATATGAATGAATGTATATGAATTTAAGTACGAATAGTAAACATGTAATTGTCAGTTGCTTGTCCAAACTGGTCCCATACCATCATGTTGTGCATGGTCTCCATTTCTACATTCGATTACATTCCTAAACATCAAATACCCAAAGAATGCACATTTTTCGACATTAAGCAAAATATTTGAGTGGTCGAATGAAAATTCCGCGATATATGAGTATTTGCATTTAAGGCTAATGCAATAAAGTGTCCCAAACACTACATGTCCCTTTTAAAATGTCCCATTCACATTATACAGTAAAATGGAATAGGGATAAATAAAACTATATAACATGGTTCGTTCGACAACCTCATTAATTTGGGTTGTGTTTTGAATATCGGAGTTCCTTCATTATGCAAAACTTCTCAAAAAAACCAGTTTACTTATGTGACGCCTCGTACTTGAATCAAGTGCCACCCACCCATCCACTCACTCCTAATTTATCGTCACGGAGAATAACGAAAAACGTGTAGAACCACCCTTCTCTAAAGCGTGACGTAGTTATTAAACAGCGCCTTATGGTAGAATTAATTGACTGTTTGATATCGTCTCTATCAATAATTAATGTGCTATTATATCTTTTGAGATATCTCAAACTCCATTATCTCAAGCCCCATTTAAACTATAACAGATTCATCACATATCGGATTACTTCCAGTATCAGATAGCCCTCCATTCACACTATACCGGATGAATCCGATATGTTCCGTATCGCTTTTCGGAGTGAAATCACTTCGCTGTGAGAATGGTATGTATCGGATTACTTTCGATATCGGATCTCTTTTACCTAGTATAAATGCATGAATCCAATACATCGTCGCTCCGGATTCCCTCGCTTAGCTGTAAAAGGCATAGTGACGTAGTGAAGCGGAGCGGAGTAGTGTGAACACTGTAAAATTTTGATATCGGATTCGGTCAAGAATGTGGTACAAGATGAATCCGATATAGTGTGAATGGGGCCCCAGTTTTTTAAAATTCAGGTTGTTCCTTTGTGTTTAGCAGAAGCTACGACAGTTTCCAGTCATCTATATTTTACTAGCATCCTTTCTTAGGTAAGTCACTTGAAGTGCTGATATAAATATATATATGACTAGTTTACAACCCTTATTGAAAGTGCTCTGTCTTTCCTTCTATGCTTGTATTAGTGCATGCTAGTCGTACAGAGCCTTTCAAAGAAACTCCCATTCAGATTCATTCTGGTTCCTTATTCCTAATACATAGGACTGATATTATAACTCGAGTAGAACTAGAAATGTGGATGTTCCTATAACCTTCGTATATAGGGAAGCTATTCACATACATTGATTATAGTACAAGAAACACGATGTTAGATTGGCAGTATTTCAGAGAATGGTTTTTGGATGGAACTATATCACATAGAATGATCTTTTGCTCAGACTAAGAATAATTGTAAACCATACCAGTTGATTGATGCGATCACGGTTGCCAACCTGGGTCTGAAAGACACCTCATATTTCATCTAGTTGGGGTCTCCCATTGCATATTAGCTCTTTGAACGCATTCCTTACACGTTGTACCCGGACATAGTATACAATGGGGTTAAGCATGCTATTCAACAACACAAAGATTGTTGTCCAGTAGCAACCAAGTGCATCAATATATGTGTATTTAGCTTTATCAAGGTCTGTGATTGCAACGTGGATGGTGAACGGCGTGTAGCATATGAAGAAAAGAACAGTTACTATTGCAATGATAACGGCTTTGTTCTTCTCCTGAATCTGTCTTACTTTTTGATTGGCACCATTAGTTACATCTGTTACTTGTCGTGTATTGGTTTTGACAAGACTGAGTATCTTCAGGTTGCAGTAACTGGTTGTGGTAAGTGATAGACCCATTAGAGCGATGTAGATGTAGGACACTGTGTTTAGTTTTTTTCTGGCGATTATTGCTAATGGAGTGAATGCTATGATGCTGATAGCATATACTGCAATGCCAACCATACAATGCGTTTCGCATGTTGCCTTGGCGTGGTACCAATACGGATGAAAGACTGCCACGTACCTGTCAATACTCACTGAAAGAATATTGAAAAGCGAAAGTAGTACGAAAAAGTACATTGTGCCACTCATAGCTTTGTGTGATTCGGTGTGCCACCATTGGCTGTTGGTAGTGCAGAAGATGTCAGCCATCCATACGGGTTCTCCAACAATGGCAACTAACACATCACTCATTGCGAGTGCCCCAAGTAGCACGTTTGACGGTGTGTGTAGAGCCGATTTCTTCCACAGAGTGATTATGTACGCACTGTTTGCAAGTATTGTAAATATCATTAGAATGGGCACTATCACAAGAAGTATTATTCGATTTGTTTCAAAAGCATTGGGGTATGAGACCTCACTAGTTGAAGACGCCATACTTATGTTATCTTCTTTTGTCCAAGTCAGTATCTTATTGTAAAATTATCACAAACTCCTGTGAAAACTGATCTCCAACTCGACAAACGTGAACTTTAATTGCCTAACGTTGCTCACTGTCTATGGCTCCTTTATCGCAGAATGAAAGTAATCCGACTTGTGACACCTCCTTCATGAATAATTAATGTATTATTATATCAGAGATCATACGCAAAATGCGATTGTCGTCTGGAGTTTGGAAAAGATATCGTTGCCAAGTTTCTTAAAATAAACTGCTGGAGAACGGGGAAGTTCTGCAGCGGCTGAGTAACTACGAAGGAGCTGACATCGTATCTGAAAAAAGCGATTACTGTAAAATGCAAGTCACAGATGAAAATAGAATGCTATCTGGGAGTTTTTTATCCGTCAAGGCTCTGGGGGAGACCTGCAACCTTCACTGAAATTTTCATTTTTCAGCTCTATGCATCACTAAAAGCTGGAGATTCTCCAGATTTTGCTTTTGGTGGAGCTCGACTGGAGAAAAGTTTAAGGTGCTGAAGTCTGCATGAGAATGCTGGAGACTTGGCAAGTATGAAACTTGTTTCGGATTTATTTCAATCCATCATCAGCTCCTGAATTTTACTGAATTGTGTTAAGAGAACATACTAATCTACGTTGTAACTCAGTTGAAGATAGAATGAAAAGTTATTCAAGAAAAAGAACGAAGAAACGTTATGTAGGGGCTAGAATGTTAAAGAGGATTTATAATGCTGGATCTGTTTATTTGAATTGGGTTCCTCCCACATAATGTGCAAGACCTCCTTAATTTTCAGTTGATAGTAGTTTCTTGCTGAATGTGTAACTTAAAAACAGCTGTACGTACAATCATTTCTGAAGGCTATGGAATTTTTTGAATTTTTATTTAAATGAGAGGTTTTGTCCGTAACAAGATGACCGAGAATTCTAGTGGATGGGCGTCGCCATATTTTGCCAATTTATACGGAATTGTTATATCTGTAGAGATGCCTCAAAGATTTCATTGCTCAGTTTTTTATACTTCCGGATACTATGTTGTGCCTAACAGGAAATTACGATCCCTAAATACATTTTTCTTCAATATGTCACTATCATCCCTTCATTGCCTAAAGCCTGTAGGGATCAGGGACATAAGTATTGCAGGGGTGTTAGGTGTGACACCCATCAATGGTTGAAATCCTGTATTTGTTTGGCAAAGTCAAAAATGCTATACAATGTCAGGCTAAATACAATAGTAGTAAAGGTGTTAGTTCTTAATTTCTTGCTTTGTCACAAGGATGTTGTAAGACAAAAGATGAAGTTTGGAGAGTTAATAACCATTGCCCACGCTATGGACTAGCGATAGCTGCCACTTCCAAAAATAGTATTGTTGTATTCCTACTTTTTAATGAATAATGAGGCTCAAAGTCGCTGCAATTTGAGAATAAATTAAGAATAATGCGAAGCTTAAGCTTCATCAAGAGATAAGAATTATTTTTGTGTCGTATTTATAATACTGCTTTCAGATGTACTTTTGCATCATCTATACAAAATATAAGCTCTTGTTTAGCATTATGATGTAGAAAAACATGAACAAAGATTGGAATATGAGCCTGAAATTTTTAGGTGAAGTCACACCTTTGTTACTTAAGAATAATTTAAGAATAATTCTAGGCTCAAAATCAAAAAAATTTAAGAATCTTGAGGCTCGGCAAAAAGGTAGGTATTCTTGTAAAAAGAGAGTATTCTACAAATATTCGACTGCGTATTCTACAAATATTCGACTGCGTATTCTACAAATATTCGACTGCGTATTCTACAAATATTCGACTGCGTATTCTACAAATATTCGACTGCGTATTCTACAAATATTCGACTGCGTATTCTACAAATATTCGACTGCGTATTCTACAAATATTCGACTGCAAAAGGAAGTTTCGGCGGAGCTTTTGCCTTTCTAGTCCGAAGTCGTCAAAATTCATTGAGGCCAGGTTGAGGGATTAGTTCTTCCTTCTCCATGTAACGTTTCATGATGAAAACAAGCTATATTCTGTTTTGGAAAGGGGCGTTTTACTACGTTGTTGATGGCCTGGCCCAAAATTATGTTTTCTGTGAGTTGCCTCCCAGACCCCATGCTCCTCCGCTCTTCTCCTGTCTTCCGCTGGCATTATATAGATAGTGTCATAACAGGACGCAAAGTTCTTATCCGAAACCACAAACACATCTGATTCACACGTCCCTATTAAAAGTACCCTCATTGGGATTTTGGTTTGGGCAGTGATCAAAGTGTCGAGCAAGATCTCATGCACATCCCCCAAATAGGAATGATGGTTAAGCCCCTGCTTGGGATGCCATGATATGGTTTTTATGATTTCTAACTAGATTACTGAAATTAGTTTGTAGTTTCTCGTCGTTCGTTTCATGCATACAGTACCTTTGCAAAGATCTCCCATTCAGACTCAGTTTAGGGCATTGCTACTAATCGATAGGACAAAAAGTGTGACTGTAGTAGAACTAGCATTGTAGATTTTCCTATACACTTGGTACCTGGGAAGGGTTATTCAGATTTCACGATAATAATACGAAGAATATGCTGGGGGGGGGGGGGAACACCAAGATTAGCAGTAGCTCAGAGAAAAGTTTTTTACCATTTGTAGTTGTCATTAATGAAACAGTTCCACGTAGAATGGTCAATCGTGCAGACTGAGAATCTTTTTGAGCGATACAAATTCATTGATCAGAATTATAGTCGCAAAACATGGAGCTAAAAAACTCATTGTGCTTCCTCAAGTTGTGATTTTCGAAGGGGGTCACCTTCAAAAGCGTTTCTTTAGGGCAAGGCCCAGACCCCCATTTCTTCCCACTTTTTTACCGTGTCAATGCAAAGTTTTTGTTGTTGGGGTTTCTCAATAACTATGCCATTTCTTCTCTACACATACTTATTAGTTACGGACTTATTTGCATCGTGTGCAAGTAGAGATAGCAAACATCCCTTTCCAAGATATTGGAAGTTTTTGTTTGTGTTACCATTGCGCTCAGGCAAAATCCATGATTCTCCGTCGTGAATTTTACATAGGACATACAAACTTGGTGAAGACAACATTGTATTTAGTAAATGCTCTTAGGTACCGAATAATCAGCGTGGTTGGTAGTAACGGGGGATGGAAAAATTTTGGAAAACTAGTAATATGGGGGCTGGAATAAAAGGGGGATTGAAAAATGGATGGGATAGGAATTAGAAAGCACAGATCGTGCTAGGCAGAGAGGGCCTAGGTTTCAGAAGAATACGTGATTTGTGTATTGCTTTCTGGTTGGATTTCAGTTGCTAGTTTAGGCTAACTGAAGAGTTTTTGCATAAAGTTTGGATATTTATTAAGTTGTTTGCGGATATAAATTCTGTCTATTTCTGCCCAACGCTCGGGTCCGTGACAGATCTTTTGAGCTGTCTCAGATTTCAGTCGCTCTGTTTTGTATAATTCAGGTTGTCATTGTTTAGCAGAAATTTAGATCTTACCCTATAATCTCGCATATAGGCGCCGCTCGTATAAAGGCGCCGTCGCTTATATCCGGCCCAGTTTTTTGAATATCGTATTTCTTACCGTATATTGACAAAGAAATAACATAAAGCAATTTTCATATAGAAGATTCAATTATTTTCAATTAGTCTTTTACATATATCTTCAATAATTGGTTCTACTTTTGATAGAATATGTTCTGACACCTTGACAGTCACTAAAAAATTTTAAAGATCCGGCAAATGCCGATCCGGTACACCCCTAATTTTGTTGCCAAAAAATTATAGACGCCGGGCGCCTATACGCGGCCCTATTTCCTAGCCTTGAAAACCCAGAAATTTTAAATATCCGGATATAGGCGCCGGCGCCTTAATGCGAGACTATAGGGTAACATCAACCGATATTTTACTAGCATTCTTTCATCACCTCAAGTCAGTAGGAATGCCAGTATATGTATGAAGTTTACGAAATCTGACTAGTTTACTAGCCTTATAGCGAAAATACGCGATCAGGTTCTTGCATCAGTTTTTGCTCATGTGTCCTTTCCATCAATTTTTATTGCAAGGGTCGCCCGTTTACACGATCACTACAATATCTCCAGTTTTGCAAAGGATAGCTATACAGAAGATGCTATGCTGCAACAATAATTATTTCTACAATTCTGTTGGTAATTGTTCTTCACTGGTGCGCTGTTATGATATAATCGCATGGTGAGATGAAAGCATCTCAGCCTTACCGCTTAACAGAGGCTCTCACTGCTCAGTTTCACTGAAAATTTAAGCACGTCCTTCTTTGAGAAAAGCATCATTTTTGGCTTTCCACTGAAAATATGTCACAATTTTTGACTCATGAGTCGAAACCGACGAAAAGAACTAATCATGCATTTTAGCCTTTGAAAGTGCGTTGCCTTTCTTTTTATATTTGTATAAAATGCATGGTGGTCCTACAAAGCCTTTCGAAACAGCTCTTATTCAGCTTCATTCTAGTTCATTGCTCCTACAAAATAACAAGGTTCACACTGGACCTGGAAAGCCTGGAACATAGGCCGTTTTTACGGAAAGTCAGGGAAGCCTGGAAAAATAAGGGGATTTTCTATAATGTTTATCCAAGTCAGGGGAAAGTCAGGTGAAAAAATTATTTAGTCAGCATATCATTTTCATTGACTATTAGCACGGTTGTTCGCAGAGTCGTTGCTCTATTTGTTCTAAGTAAATTTGAACTCCAAGCTTTGCTCTGTGGAATAACAAGTATAATGTGCACTACCCATCTATTAGGCTCCATTTTCTTTACTTATTTTTGCATGTGAAATGGGGGTCAGGGAAGAAGTGGGTGTTTTTGACTACCATTCAGAAAAAAGTCAGGCAATAGTCAGGAAATTTTGATTCATGTATTGGGTATGAACCCTATAAACAGGGCTATAAGAATGACTTGTGTAGAACTAAGTATGAGAATGTTCCTATCGGTTTCGTACGTAGGGGAGTGATTCATAGTTAATAGTACAAGAAGGGTAATAAAGGTATATAATGATAATCAGTAGTTTAGAGAAGGATTCTTTGTTTGGATGTAACTGTATCACATAGAATGATCGGTAATGGAGTCAGGATTATTTTGAACTATACCAGTTAATCGATGCGTTCACAGCTGCAGAACATATAGGGCTGAAAGGCTTCATATTTCCTATAGTTGTGATCACCTATGACGTATTAGCTGTTTGACAGCAATCCGAACGCGTGTCAACCGAACACAGTAAATAATTCGGTTGAGCATGCTATTCAAGAAAACAAAAACAATTGTCCAGTAGCTTCCAAGGATATCACTACTTGTGGATGTAGCTTTCTTAAGGTCTATAATTACAGCGTAAACGGTAAATGGCGTGTAGCATATGAAGAAGATAACAGTTATTATTGCAATGGTGACTGCTTTTATCTTCTCCTGCATCTGTAGTATTGTAAAATGTCTGCTCGTTTCATGGTCACCATTAGTTAGGGCTGCTACTCGTTGTCTGCAGGTACTGATAATGCCGAATATCTTTAGGTTGCAGTAAATGGTTATTGTTAGTGCTAAACCCATGAGAGCGATGTAGATGATGGACACTATTCTTAGGCTTGTCTTGGAAATTATTGCCATTGGAGTGCATGTTATTATGGTTACAGCACACACAGCTATTGCGACCAGAAGATGTGTTTTGCATGTTGCTTTGGCCTGGTACCAAAGTGGGTGAAACACTGCCACGTATCTGTCAATACTTACTGACACAATATTGAAAAGTGAAAGTAGCACGAAAAAGTACATCGTACCAAACATAGCGATGTCTGATTCGCTTTGCCATGATTGGCGGTTAGTGGTGTAGAAGATTTGCACCATCCATAAAGGTTCTCCTACAATAGCAACTAACACATCACTCATTGCTAGTGCCCAAGTAGCATATTTGACGGTGTGTGTAGAGCCGATTTCTTCCACACAATGATAATGTAGGCACTGTTTGCAAGTATTGTAAATATCATAAGAATGGGCACTATCACAAGAAGTATTATTCGACTTGTTTTAACAGCGTTGGAGTATGAGATATCACTACCTGAAGACGCCATACTCGTGTAATCTTCTTGTTTCTAAGTCAGTAACGTTTTCTAGAATTAGCGATCTACTCTACAAGCTGAACTTTAATTGCCTGCAGGTACTCCGTTGTTATGCCTCCTTTATTGCGGATTCAAAGTAAAGAAGCTTTTTATATCTTTTTATATAAATGCCTTATTGTTTCTCAAGAATTGTCTTACAAATTGCAGTCTGCACTTTTGTATAATTTTGAATGGTGTTTTGTGCCGAACAGGAAGTTACGAACCTTAAAGGAATTTTTCATTTATATTTCATTGCCAACCCTTCTTGCCTAAGGGAACTAGGGATGCTGGGATAGTAAGTTTATGATGTCTAACTGGACTACTACAGCTAGGTTTTGCATGCCCCTTTATCCGTTTTATGCTTTATTTCAACAGCTTCCGTACTCATTTTAGCAAGATGTTTTCGATTTCCAATAGAGTTGTTAGTCTACAAGCACAATCAGTGAAAAAGCTGTTGAATCAAAGTGGCGCACATGGCTACAGTTTAGAAACACGAATGTGCGAACAGTAAAGCTGCCACGTGTTCGACCCTGATATGCGTTTACACTATGTGTAAAGCAACTAACCCGGAGCGAACCCACCTCTTTTGCAGGGTCAGTTTAAAGTTGGCCGAACCCGGTTTAGTTGCGTTTACACTACAAAAAATATAACCCAGGTTAACCTAACCCGGGTTCGTCCCTGGTTAGTTTGTGTAGTGTAAACAGGGCTTCTCTCACGGAGATGCTCACTTTCTATGGCTGCTCTTTTGAGACTCAAAGCAGTCAAAGCAGTCAAAGTTGTGATACCTTTTATGTAAATAATTAATGTATTATTATGTCTCTAGAATTTTCTCGCAAATTGAAGCCCTCAGTTTTGTATAATTACGGATACTATTTTTTGCCTTACAGGAAATTACGATCTTTACATGAATTTTTGACTTATGTCAGACTACCAGGTTCTAGAAAACCCGCTTAAACGCGGGTTACAAGTTAACCTTAGAAGAAAAAGAATGGTTTTTACTTCTCTGTTCATGCAATACAAATTATGGAATCAGAATGTCACATGGTTGTGCGAATGGGCACATGACCCCCTGCTTTGTGTGATTGGAATGGAGAAGAAAAATTTCAACAAAAGTCTTGAAAAAGGATTAAGACTAAAAGCTCGGAAACCTACGCTAAGCTACAGGGTTCATCATTTCTTCCTCTTTTTGGAACCTTTTTGCCTAGCGTAGGTTTACAAGTATTTTTTACAATGTTTTCTCGGAATTTTTGTTGACAGTTTTGTTCTCCATTCCTACCAGTCATAGCAGGGGGTTATGTGCTCCTTCGCAGAACCATGTAACATTTTGATTCCATAATGTGTCCTGCATGAACAGAAGAGTAGAAAAAATTCCTATTTATGCAGGGCTAATTTGTTGCCCTCTGTTGACCGTGCTTTTTGGAAAATTTCAATAGAGATGCTGGCATATAGAGTGTATCTTTTTACCTGTTTCATGTTTCTACCACATGAATGCTAGTTATTGTGTCGAAATGGCAGAGCAATGAAACCATATGTTTGTATATGAAATAAGTACAAAACGAATTACATTTTAGAATATTATATAATCTGACTTCAACTCTAATCAAATCTCAACTCTCAACTGATCAATTCACTACTCTACTGTCTATCTCAGCCGGGTGTATTCTGCTAAAAATGATATGTTGATGTATTAGGAGGATGTCACGTTACTTATAATCAGGGGTGATTTCTAGGGGGCTCAGGGGACGGAGCCCCCCTTGTTAAAATTTTTGTTTATTTTTGGGGGGCTCAGCCCCCTCAATTTTTTGTATCAATCTTGCTTTTCAAAGCGCATTGACCTTGCTTCCAATGTTTTGTATGGCATTGCTATGATGAATTTCTTCACTACTATACGGCTATTGAGATCTTTGTAGATGTAGGCTATGTTATATCACAATTAGACTAAATTGTCATGTCCCCATCTTCAAAAATATGGATGCGGCTGCAAACTCGCCACACCCACTTTCTGACATTGCACCTAGAGCCCCCCTTGTTAAAATCTTGGGAAATCACCCCTGCTTATAACCCATGACTGGTGACGAAATCTCCAAAACACTAGTGCTACATCACCTGTTTTTTTTAATTAAAACATGTTTAGGGAGGGTATCCCTTCAGCCGTAGCTGGTTTTCAAGGGGCCCTCCATTTACATACAAAGATACCATACAATCTAAAACCTAATTACAATTATCCTCTAACGATAAATTAAGAAAAAAAATGTCAAATATATAAATAGGTAAGGTAAATACAGAAATACTAAAATACTAAAATAGAAGTTAATTTTGGCTCAAGTTTTTAAAACTGATTAAGGTTGGTGCCGACTTTATCTCAGCTGAGAGGCTGTTCCACAATTTTGATCCCCGGAACGAGAACCCTATTTGTCCACTGGCCGTATTTCGTTTAGGGCAGTGCTACGATGCTCGTAGGAAGGATTTTCAGAATTTCGAGTAAATATATCTTGGAGGTATTGTGGAGCAAGCCCATTTACTGATTTATAAACCATA
>OLMO02000009.1:18542932-18556172 GCA_900291935.2 Cassiopea xamachana | reverse complement strand
CAAGCCCTTATTCATTGAACTAAACTGGTTGCCTGTTTATCAACGAATTGAATATCTTACAAGTTGCTTAATGTTTAACATCATGAATAAAACTGCACCATCATATCTGATAGATATCTTTAAGGAGTCAAAAACAATTCATACCTACAACGCTCGGCATTCTGGAAAAAAGAACTTATTCATTGCAAGAGGAAATGGCACTGAGTACACCAAAACCTTTCAATTCTTTGGAAGCAAATTATGGAACTCTTTGCCAACTGAAATAAGGCAAGCATCCTCAAAGGAAAAGTTTAAGAAACACAGTTTCAACTACTTTATGGGTATTATCAAGAGTGTGAATTACACTCACTATAAATGGACATTTTAGCTGGACTTTTTATTGATAAATAAAACTCAAATTAATTAATTTATTTATATACTTTTTTATTTATTTATTTATTACCTATTCATTTATCTATTTGTATTTATTTTCACTTTTTTATTTTCAGTGAACCAGATTGTAAACAAGCTTTAGCTTAACTCTGTTATTCACTTTAAATATTGTATACATACATACATACAACGCATGGACTGAAAAACTCATCATAGTTCTTCTAGTTGCGATCTTCCATTGCATATTATCTCTTTGAAAGCTTTGCGGACGCTTCGCACTCGGGCATAGTAAACAATAGGATTGAGCATGCTATTCAGCACCACAAAGATTGTTGTCCAGTAGCGAAGAAGAATTCCACTGTTTTTTGGTGTAGACTTTTCAAGATCTGTTATTGCAACATAAACAGTGAACGGTGCGTAGCAAATAAAGAAGAGAATAGTTATTATTGCAATGATGACTGCTTTGTTCTTCTCTTTCGCCTGTCGTACTGTACAATGACCACTTGTTTCATTATTGGCGTCATTAGTTACATCTGTTACTTGTCGTGTATTGGTTTTGACAAGACTGAGTATCTTCAGGTTGCAGTAACTGGTTGTGGTAAGTGATAGACCCATTAGAGTGATGTAGATGTAGGACACTGTGTTTAGTTTTTTTCTGGCGATTATTGCTAATGGAGTGAATGCTATGATGCTGATAGCATATACTGCAATGCCAACCATACAATGCGTTTTGCATGTTGCCTTGACATGGTACCAATACGGATGAAAGACTGCCACGTATCTGTCAATACTCACTGAGACGATATTGAAAAATGAAAGTAGTACGAAGTAATACATCGTACGAACCTTCACTTTTTGAGATACAATTTGGAATTCATGGCCGTTAGTGGTGTAGAAGATTTGCACCATCCATAAAGGTTCTCCTACAATAGCAACTAAGACGTCACTCATTGCTAGTGCCCCAAGTAGCATATTTGACGGTGTGTGTAGAGACGATTTCTTCCAAAGAGTGACAATGTATGCACTGTTTGCAAGTATTGTAAATATCATAAGAATGGGCACTATCGTAAGAAGTATTATTCGACTTATTTCAACAGCATTCGAATATGAAACCTCAGTAGTGGAAGACGCCATACTTATCCCATCTCCTTCGCTCTGAGTCTACGTCAGTTTCTTTCTATACAATCAGCGAACTCTTTTCCAAACTTAACTCTAGCTCAACTAGCGTAAACTGTAATTGCCTGAAAGTCATATCGAGTTCTAGATATCGTTTATTGTAGATTCAAGTTAATCGATTGTTTGATATCTCCTATATGAATTATTGATGTGCTATTACATGAGCTCTCTCAAAATTCAATCCCTCAGTTTTACATAATTCAAGCTGTTAGTTCGCGTTTAGCAGAGACTACGTTCGTTACATGAATAATATTATTTACATCATTTACGTTCGATAGGTAGAGAATTTTTTTTATCTACAATTGTTGTAGAATTATTTAAAGTTGGTTGGTACATACTGTATAAAAAATAAACTAATTAGGTAGAACCTACTATTTACAAAAATATACTCCTAAATGAGTATGACACAATGAAATTATGGAAAAGGGGAGAGAGCGAGGATTACATGTTGAACAAAGTGTACACAATACATAGTTGCCGTATTCTCCAGTCCAACTTCTAATAAGTTTTTTGAAGAGCGGACGGAGGTTGTGCTCTATTATAACTCTGAATATAGTTCCATAAGATTCTGCCTCAAAAGACCATACTGACATTTCCATATCTAAACGTGTTTGTTTGAGAGAACATTATCAGGTTCTTTGATAACTCTTATTAACTTCCCTTTCATGGAACATGTTCCAAAAAGAAAAGGGATGTTCCTTGTTGATACATATATAGACCTCAAGCATTAACTTCTGCAATTTTTAATATGAATTTTGCATTCATTTCATTTTCGTAGAAGTTCTTCAAATGAAGAAGTATAGTTATTTTGTAGAATTCGATGTGCTCTTTTTTAAGGGCTGGTTTCCATATGATCTTCACGAGTCTTAAGAGTGTCGCAGACTATCTGAGTCTGTCTGCGTCAGTCCCCCGATTGCCCTATTCCATAAAGTCTTAAGGAATCGTAATGATCGTAAGAATTCTGCAAAGTTTTGCAAGGAGGGCAATTGGTGTGCTCATTGTCAAAAGCCACGTGGATTGTGTTGCTATTGTTGGAAGAAGTGTTATTGTTTGTATTGGACAGTGATGAGCACGTGATTAATTCTTAACAATAGAGGTGATTCAGACTGTCTGCGACGATCGAAGATTTGTGTTTCCATATAACCCTAAGGAGTATTAAGCTGTCTTTAGCAGTCGTAAAAGTTAAACATGTTCAACTTTTTTCTACTGATTTTAAGACAGTCTGCAACTGCCTGGAATAGCCACCAATTGGTGTTTCCTTATATTTTTAAAGAGTTTTAAGAGAGTCGCAGACTGTTTGCGACTCTCTTAAGTCTCCTTAAGATTATATGGAAACCAGCCCTATGTGCGGTTTAGGTCTTTATTGGCAAATTTTGCACAAAGCATTCATATCAATGAGCAATAGTTAAACTGAGATGTTATAGATTAGTTAGAGAGAATAAGCGATTGTTTCCCACCAATGTAATTTCATAACGTACAAAAAGTCACAATTACGTTGTTTGCTCTTAGATAAGTTTTGGATATATGTGGATTAGACTTTAATTTAGAATCAATTTTTATCCCAGTAGTAAAACACTGTTGGCAACATCAACTGAGCATCTTCCTACCTCCAAAGCTGCTTTTTTCATTAGAATCCAGGCCACATAACACAACTTGAACACAACCATTTGGTTTGTTGTGAACTAGCAACAGGCTCAAAAGAATTGCAACCAGAGAAGATTATCATCTGTAAAATTGCATACTTCCCTCTGCATGCTCAACGACGTTTGTTGAATCTGGCATCTATATTTTACTATCATCTCTTCATTAGCTAAAGCCACTACGAATGCTGATGTATGAAGTTCATGATATCTGACTAGTTAACTACCTTGAGTTACATGTGTATTAAGTGCATGCTTGTCCTAGAAAGCTGTTCGAAGGATCTCCCATTCAGGTACATTATAGGTTGTTAATAAGGTTGGTAGCATGACTCGAGCAGAACTAGGAATGTGGATACTCATATCACTTTCATATATGGGAGAGATGATCAGATAAATTGATTAAGTACAGGACACATTATGTAGGTATATCAGCATTTGCAGTAGTTCAGAGAAAGGTTGTTTTCTCACTGTAGTTATCGTGGATTGAACTGTAATACATGTAATACTCTATTATTCAGACTAAGACTCATTTTGAGATACCAGTTGATTGATCTGATCGCATTGACTTAACACAGATCTGAAACACTCATCATATGTCCTCAGTTTGTGGTGTCCCATTACATATTATCTCTTTGAAAGCATTCCGGACGCTTGGCACTCGGACATAGTAAACAATGGGGTTCAACATGCTATTAAACAACACAAAGATTGTTGTCCAGTAGCTGGCAAGGATTTGACTGTAGCTTGGTGTTGTATTCTCAAAATCTGCTGTTGCAATGAACACTGTGAACGGTGTGTAGCACATGAAGAAGAGAACAGTTATTATCGCAATGATGACTCCTTTGTTCTTCTCCTGCTGCTGTCTTCCTGAGAGATGTCTGCTCGCTTCATGATTGCCACCATTAGTTACAGCTATTACTTGTCGTTTATAAGTCCTGACAAGACTGAATATCTTCATGTTGCAGTAACTGGTTGCTATTAGTGATAGACCCATTAGAGTGATGTAGATGTAGGACACTGTGCTTCGTTGTTTCATGGCTATTGTTGCTAGTGGAGCGAATGTTATGATGCCAGTAGAATATACAGCTATTGCTACTATCAGATGCGTTTTGCATGTTGCTTTTGCATGGTACCAAAACGGGTGAAAGACAGCTACGTACCTGTCAATGCTCACGGAGACAATATTAAAAAATGAAAGTAGTATGAAAAAGTACATCGTTGGCATCTTCACTTTTTGTGAGGCGTTTTGGAATCCTTCGCCGCTAGTAGTGTAGAAGATAACAAACATCCATACAGGCTCTCCAACAATGGCAACTAACACATCACTCATTGCTAGTGCCCCGAGTAACACATTTGACGGTGTGTGTAGAGCAGATTTCTTCCACAGAGTGATAATGTATGCACTGTTTGCAAGTATAGTAAAGATCATAAGAATGGGCACTATTGCAAGAAGTATTATTCGACTTGTTTCAACAGCGTTGGAGTATGAGATATCACCAGCTGAAGACGCCATACTAATGTTATCCCCTTGTCTCTTAGTCAGTAGGCTATCCTCCAATTGGCAAAGTCCTTTACAAGCTCATCTCATGCTCGAGAAATGTGAACGTCAATTTCGTAGAGGTGCTTTGTTTCTATGGCTTTTTCTACTGTAAATTCAAAGCAATAGAGCTTTTAGTACCTTCTATATGAATAATTGATGTATTATTTTATCATATGGGCTTTCTTACATTTAAATATGTACGTTTTGTGTAGTTCAGGACCAGTATGCATTCTGGGATGTTTGTTCGCCACAGAATCTAGTCAAAATGTTACTTGAACAGAATGGCTCACCATTTGAGCTGGCAGAACTTTAGCAGACTTGGCGTGAATGCTGATAAACTCGCCACTCGCCAAAACTCGCTAGATTATAGTTGGTGAGTTTTTACAAAGATTCGTGCTCCCCACAGATCTGGCGCACAAAGGGTCAAGAACGCAGTCTGGGTTCAGGATCCTATTTCGTGTTTAACAGAAAATTGCGATCGTTACATGAATCGGTTATCTCCGTTGTACAGGCAACCCTTTATAAACAAAATTTACTAGGAATGCTGGAATATGAGTTTAAAGAAATCTAGCTAGTTTGCTAAACTTGATTCGAGTGCAGTTTGCTTCCTTGTTGTGCTTTTATTAAATGTACTCTAGCTGTGAGATACCTTTCCAACAAGTTCCCATATATTCATTCATGCACATCGCTACCCGCATAAAAGGACCTGTTTTGAGAAGACCATGGAAGCTGATGTATTATCCTTAAACTCCCAAGGCAAAAAATCCAAGGATGCTGAAACTGTGTATGGTTCTTATGTAATAGGATTCATGTTGTGTATTGATGAGTTTCTTTGCAAAAACAAAGCCACATAGATTTATTTTTCCAATCAAGATAGGTTGAGAGGGCATTAGGAATTGATATGGCTCCTTGCTCTCTGCAGTCAAACAGGTTGTATTGTGGCGTATCAAATTCGCATTATGGAAGGAGAGTACAGGCAATGCGCACATAACAACGCTCCTTAAGAATTTTCACACATTTTTTTCTTGTGATAGTACTTTATCAGTCGCTCAATTGATAAGATTATTTATCATGACTTATGACCTTAACGTATTCTCGAAAACTGTCTAGAATTCTAGTGCAGAAAAAAGTGTTAGTGAGTGTAAGGGCAGATTTCCATTTATAGGCACTTGTCCGCGGACAGAAACGGAAAAGAAAATTTCCGCAGACAGGAACGAAAAAAATTCCTTTGCACATTTACACATCTATATACGGACAGGAAAAAGGAAGCTGCAAATTATATAGTTATACACCTATGTTTTGAATTTGAAGATGAAAAGCACATTTTATTTTTCCAACTACAAATAGTTCAATGAATGCATGTATGAAACTAATTGGGCTCAGTGTCTCATTATTCCTAGTAAAGTAGAATTTCACATAAAATAGTCTGCTTTTAGGAAGATCTTAAGGCTGAAATTTCATCTTTCAAACCACCTGAATCGGAACACAAGAGAGGCTGAAGCTGGGAGTGGTTCTTATATAGTAGCTTTCTTGTTGTTTAATTCTAAATTCGAGAGTAGAACTTTTCATAGCCTGTTGGTGTACTGGTCAATTTTTTTTACAAAAGCAAGCGAAGCAGATTAACTTTTACAACCAAGAAAGGTTGAGAGAACGTAAGAAGTGATATGATTCCTTGCCGTCTGTAGTTGCTTGTAAATTAGTTGTGTTTTTGTACATAAACTTTACATCGATCTCTGGTAATCCATGCACATATTATCATGACAAGAGCTCTGAAGAATTTTTTAGAATTTTCAAGAATGTACAATCCTTTTGCTGAAAACTGTTAGCAGAGCATGTACTTTGCTTAACAAACTTTTACGGAATCTTGCAAGAAAAGCTACGTTCTTGTATAGAAGAGATGCAAAATGGTTTTCGCATAAATGCGAGTTTCTACTGTAATTAGAGTTAGAAGTATGACGCAGGAAGGACTGGGCGATGTAATTGTTGTAAACTCCGTTCTTTGGAAGAGTTATTCAGATATAGCGATTGCAATACAAGGTAAACACTATAGAAATATAAGGATTTGCAGTACTTCAGAGAAAAGTTGTTAGTTCATTGCAGTTATCATGGAAGCTGTATTACATGGATATTCCGTTATACAGACTAAATCTTATTTTGAGCGATACCAGTTGCTTAATGCGATCACAGCCGCACGTCATGGGGCTGACAGACTAATCATCCTTCTTCCATTTGTGGTCTGCCACTACATATTAGCTCTTTGAAAGCAATCCTTACACTTCGCAACCGGACATAGTAAATAATGGGATTAAGCATGCTATTCAGCAACACAAAGATTGTTGTCCAATAGCTAAGAAGAATTTCACCGTTTGTTGGTATAGTTTTCTCAAGGTCTGTTAATGCAACATAGACAGTGAACGGCGTGTAGCATATGAAGAAGAGAACAGTTACTATTGCAATTGTGACTGCTTTGTTCTTCTCCTGTGCCTGTCGTACTGCGAAATGCCCGCTCACTTCATGATTTGCAGCATTAGCCACAGCTATTACTTGTCTTGTATGAGTCCTGATTATACCGAAAATCTTCACGTTGCAGTAACTAGTTATTGTTAGTGATAGACCCATTAGAGCAATGTAGATAGAAGACACTGTGTTTGCTCGCTTCATGACTGTTATTGCCAATGGAATGCTGGTTAAGGAGCTAGACACATACACAGCTAGTGCTACTATACGATGCGTTTTGCATGTTGCTTTGGCGTGGTACCAAAACGGGTGAAAAACGGCCACGTACCTGTCAATACTCACTGAGACAATATTGAAAAATGAAAGTAGTACGAAAAAATACATCGTGCGAATCTTGAATTTCTGTGATTCACTTTGTTGCCCTTGACCGTTAGTAGTGTTGAAGATTTTAACCATCCATAGAGGTTCTCCAACAATAGCAACTAACACATCACTCATTGCTAGTGCCCCAAGTAGCATATTTGACGGTGTGTGTAGAGCCGATTTCTTCCACAGAGTGATTATGTATGCACTGTTTACAAGTATTGTAAATATCATAAGAATGGGCACTATCACAAGAAGTATTATTCGACTTGTTTCAACAGCGTTGGAGTATGAGACATCACTAGTGGAAAATGTCATACTTATGTTATCTTCTTGTTTCTGAATCTAAATCATTAGCTTATTATGAAGTCAGCAAACTTGTTTCCAAATTTAATTCCAGTTTAACAGACGTAGACCTAGCAAAGGTAGACATTAACTGCCTGGATATGCCCAATTTATATGCTTCTTTACTGTAGACTCAAAAGTAGTAGATTTTTTGATATCTCATTTATAAATAATTAATATCGTATGTTATCTTTTGAGCTCTCTGATAATTCATATCTGCAGTTTTGTATTATGCAGGATGCTATATTGTGTTCAGCAGGAAGTTATGATCTTTACATGAGTTTGTCATTTGCATTTGACTAGTATCCCCTCATTAAATAGAATCGCTAGGAATGCCTTTAGAAACTTGCATTCATTTATTTAAAATTGATATGCCTACTGGATCTCGGCAGTTGTCTCTGCTGAGACTTAAATTTGGAACAAATCTTGCTGCGGCCAAGCAGGGACGCCTACCCTAGGGGAAAGGAGGGACAGCTGCCCCCCTGCACTCATCCATGGGGGCAGGAGGGGCTAGAATTGTCCTTCGTGCTGAATTCTTTCCATCTCACCTACCTTCCGAAGGGGCATTTTCCGGCACTGTAGACAGTTTGGTTAAAGAAAATTTTTCTGGGGGCAAGTCCCTAGACCCGCAAATTGTCAATGTATTATTACAAGACTAGTAAACTAAGTATTGCTCCTCTGGAAAATAGTTTGAAGACCAAAATCTGCCCCGGTGGAAGAACATGCATATACGTAGATGTGCCCTGAAAGTAAGCCTTGCCCCCTTCTGTCCTAGGTACGCACAGGCGTCCCTGCGGCCTAGCACATAAATAAGGGAAGGTGTGGATTGCGTTACATCCCCAATCTTTTTCCTACTTAGAGAGTATGGTGGCAGTCGGTAGATTTAAGCTTTTCAAAAGATTGTGTCAATCGGGAAAATCTAAGTCAATTGAAAATGATAATTGTTCTTTGTCAGTTTTACATCTTGAGCCCTTAGCCATCTAAATATCTGTCAAGACACGTCCTTGACTCTTAGTCTCTTATCCTATTTCTATCTTATCTGAAAAGTTGAATTGGTAACCAACAGCAATTCAGCAATGTAATTAATTTTGTGAGGCCTCTGATCTTGCTATCAAAGGTGTTCCGTGGGCATAGGGAGAGGTGAATTAAGTGTCTTCGGTCTTTGAAAATGTTTCTTACATCACGGTAAGGATGGTACTTGTAGTTGTAAAGAGTTTGACTTAAAATTTCCTAAGTGGCCCACTCTCTTAGTAACACTAATTTACACGTTTCTTATAAAAATTCCCGAAATTGAGCCTGAGATTTTCCTGCAATTTCTGAAATAAACTTGCTAAAATGGATTGCACTTTCATTGTTATAATCTTTATTAATCTTGAATTCCATCTTTAACATTTTGAATGTGGTAATGATGTAATATCGATTTTTGGCCAACAAAAACACTTAATTTTGGAAATTGAGCCTTGGTTTTCTTAAGATTTTGGCCATTTGAGCCTCATTTTTTAAAACTTTTTTTTTATAAAAAAGCTTTTATTCTGAGTTTGCCCACTAGTACTCCCTTCATGCTGTGGATCATCACTTGAATTACACAGGTCGTACTTATCAACTTCACATTCTCACAGGTTCTAGGAATACGATGCACTTGTATCTCCTATCAGGTGCATGCTTTTAACTGTTTTCACAGAGGTACAGTTCTATAACGGTACAGTGTAGACTCTAGAAAAGAAAGTTTTGTGGTGTGAATGTTATCCATTTCAGTGTTAGCACAACTTAGTATTATTTAACTTGCAAGAATTGATAAACTCAATTGTTGTTTTTCCCCTTGCAGTAATGGGTTATATGCTTTTGATAGGCTTTTCATTGTATGGTAAGCAATGATAAACCCAGCCTTTGATTTTGTCAATATGGAGTGTTTTCTTCTAGACTGATCTAAGTTTTGGAAGAGAGTACACTGCAGCTGTAGAAGCTAAGCAAGTTGGTAAGTAGGTCATTCTATATGGCACTTTGTTAAATATTTTTCAAACTTCATTTCATTCAACAATAACTAAAGTATACAATCATATATCTCGCTAATGTATGAGCAATGTATTGTCCTAGAATAGACTGTTCTGTTGTGCAATTGGCTTTGTCAGATAACTATTATCTTTGTTTCCCCATTGTTGACATTTGTTATTAGGATCACACCTTCTATTAATTTTAAAGAAAATTATCTTATTCAACGAGCTTCTCATTTCATTTCCTTCTTTGTTAGTATTACTCACGCTTACTTTTCAAGTCAAAATAACGTGCTCCTGTGTATATATGAATGTTATGCATAATGACAACCTGTTTTTCTTCTCTCTGTTGCTGTATAATCATTTTAAGCCGTTTCTCAAATTCCAATCAACTCCCCCCGTGTATTTTGACCCCCCGCCTGTTAAGTTTTGGGCTTTTTCTGAGCCCCCTGTTTATCAGGACCCACCCCGCTTATTTGGTACTTGAGAGTAGTTGAAAACCCTATCTTTAGGTTGGTAGATGTATCTGGCATCGTAATCGCGATCTTTTGCATCTTGCAATCTTCTTTCAGTTGCGATTAGCTCATCAAATATAGATCTCTTCTTGCAGACAATGTCTTATTCCTTAGCGATGCCTTTTTGTACTTCCTAGAGCTCACTTTTGACTTTGAATGAAATGCTCGGGGGTTAACTAAGCCAAGTTTTGGGCGGGGACGTGCCATTTTGGTTCAAATTTGAGACCAATAATTCCGCACATATCTGGAACAATGTAACCCATAATTCCGCAAATTAATACCAGGAAATTTCTTCAAAACGCAGCGAAATCATCAAGCAACTTTGGCATATCTTTTCCCTTCTTTGCAATTTGTGCCGTACGTTTCCAACAAATTGCTCATGGTTCTACATGTTTCTTCAATTAGCGCCCATGTTTCCGCACATATTGGAAAACTGATACCGATACTTCCTCCCTTTTTCAAGAAAAAATTGCCCCTAAGTAATGGCACATCCCAGTAGCCCCATATCTACTAGGATACCCCTCCCCGAGATGAAATGTATTGTAGAAAATATATATAGTATACTCTTTAGTGCTTAATTGTAAGGGGGTGGAATTAGCAGGGGGTGAATATTTTTCTAGATTTTCATAAAGTGAAGGGTTGGTAATAAAATGACCTACCGGGAAAATCACAACAAGCCTGAAGGAAATTGAGGAGTTGATGATCCCACCAGTTGATATTAGGCGAAAATTGGATGGATTGATAGACAGTGTTTCACCTGACTTAGGTTGTTCAGTGCTTGATGGAGAGTTGACTCATGAGTAATGGGATTGGTCAGTAATAACAATGAAAATTTTGCTGATAGTGACGATGCCCACATTTTGCTAGAATGGTGGGGAGGTTATTAAAAATGCTTTAAGGGGTGAGCAATTTTAAAAAGTGCAATATGACCCCCGTACAATTAAGCACAAAAGAGTAGTGACGTATAAATTCATGCAGAGGATAAAACCAATCATATCGTTTTATTGAATACGTTGGGTGTCATGGTATAGTGAAATTTTTTAATATTTGTGGTTGAAGAAGGAAAGCTTGGGGAGACCTAATTCTTCAGTTTTTAGGCTCTAGCTTTCTTTAACTAGGCTAATTGCTTTGATATTCTTGTTTGAGACTGACGTATTTTTTTCTGCAGGTTCCGTTTAATAGATTCAGTTCTAAATTGCCAATTATGCAATTTTCAAGAGGTTTCAAAAAAGTACTATTTCCTCATTATTAAGACGGAACAGGCATCCTTGTTGAAATTGCCGCTATTTATAAAAGCAGAATCTAATATCCGCCAAGACGTATTGAATTTTAGAAATTTTTACATCTAATTAAAAGAAGGTGTAATTTTCATTGGTGCTCGTTCTCTTGTTTTCATCAAAATTTCTTCAGTTTTTGCTTCTTATTTTGTATAGTCCAAGGTTCGCTTTCAAATTTAGCAATATCCGGGGCAGTACTATTATTAATTCAAGCCTGTGAGAGATTGATTGAAATTCGCAGCTGATGGAAGCCAATTGTTGCCCGACGAAACGTTCATTTACATTCACTTATCTTTGAGTTAAACTTATAGCTATATAATTACATTGCCCACTTTTTGTTGAAACTCGATATATCGTTCTTATTATAGAATTTCAGTTAGCTGGAATAGGCTTTTTCTTGTCGCATTGTTTGACATGCGTGAATTGTTCATTGTAGCACAACAGGAAGCGCAGAGAGCTGCATTCTTAGTAGAAAGAGCAATTCAAGAACGACAGCAGAAAGTCGTTCAGGCGGAAGGAGAAGCTAAAGCTGCAACATTGATATCTTTTTCCATATGTTTTGTTAATTTTATTGCAAGCATATTATCCTAGAATGTGCGCCTGTTGTGTCATATTTTGTTGTGTTGTGTTTATACATATACTGTGTGTTCATATATATATATATATACATACATATACATATATACATATATATATATATATATATATTTATATATATATATATATTTATATATATATTATATATGTATATAAATATATATAAAATGTATGTATGTATGTATCAGTCCTAGATATGACGTTAAGCTGCAACCGGTGGTGAGGCTTAAGCTCGGGAGTGCTGAAGTTTTTGAGTCTTGGAACCACTTCTTCTTAGTCACCATTGTTCCCTGGTTCATCCTGACCCGGGGTGATAGCACCAGCAAGGGTCCAAATTATGGGTAAATAATGATGGGCAGAAGGCGCTCTTTAGCTTTGGTAAGCAAGTCTTCTAGAGATGGTGTCTCGATAAACACACCGTCAGGAAAGGCAACGAGAAGCCATCCTGACTATTACCCCTTGTTAGTTCTATGGCAAACGATTTAATGCATATATATATATATATATATATATATATATATATATATAAAATCTGTCTGATGATCGCGTAAGCGTGAAACTCGGAGTAACAGAAAAAGTGATGTCCTGTCTTTGATCCAATCTATCAATAATATATATATATATATATATATATATATATATATATATATATATATATATATATATATATATATATATATATATATATATATATATATATATATATATATATGTATGTATGTATGTATGTATGTATGTATCAGTGGCGGCTCGTGGAATTTTTCACTGGGGGGGCAAAGCTTTGAAGAATTGGGTGTGGTCCGAGATAGCTGTGGCAGCAGCCACACCCAAAAGTGGTATTAGATAGCTTTACTTCCAGATAGTAAAATAATTAGAATGATGATATTTATTTCTGTAATATAAGAGGCTTTCTTACTTAAATCTGCTTCAAGAATCACAATTATCAAAGGCTAGTATTTCTCTTCTG
>OLMO02000009.1:18531765-18542218 GCA_900291935.2 Cassiopea xamachana | reverse complement strand
TCAATTACTGTGTAGAAATGTCATTTCTACATTTTCCTTGGGGGGGCATTGCCCAACATGCCCCATTGACGAGCCGCCACTGGTATGTATGTATGTATGTATGTATGTATGTATGTATGTATGTATGTATGTATGTATGTATAATATATTTACACATGCAATTTGTTTATGTTTGTATATAATTCTATATATGTATGCATAACTCAAGGCTTGTTAGGCAAATGCTTTATTAGCACTGTCAGTTTGTTTAAAACGTAGGTTGCCTATCAACAGTTGATTAGGAGTTTTCTTTAACCAAAGTGTAAATTGGCCAGGCAGTCAAAGAAAACCCTGGCTATTTAAAGCTGCGGAAGATCAGAACAGCACAGAGGGTAGCACACGTGGTAAGTTACGGTTAATTGTAAATGCATGAGCCTTCATAGCATATTTTGCAAGTCGAAGGCCAGGCGAATCGCCAACATGAACTGCCATGAGGAGTAGGCGCCTAACAGAAGGGGACTTGGAATAGTCGGGGGGCTGGAAAATTCCTCAGAACCTAATAAGCGGTGTGTTGGAGAATGACCAAAATATATAGGAAAGGCAATGGTTTCTTGTCGCACATTTATTTCAAAGTAACATTGCCAAGTTCACATGGTGAAGCAACACTAAATCATACAATACATGTGATCAGTGTGCTTTCGTGTGATATGTTTTACTTGCAGGCCAAAGTGTCTCCTCTAATGATTTCCTTGGGTAATACCTTACTTCAAAAAATCATTTGGCAGAGAAGTTTTAATTAGCGGGGCGCGTCCATTAGGCACACACGAGTACATGGTTTAAGCTGTGGGCAAAGGGGTGTCATCACTCATTGGGCACAAGCCGAAATCTTAGTGGCACAATGCATCATGTTTGTTAATGGAGACGAGATGCGTGCAAAACTAAACATAATATTTCAGTGCTCGAAACGAAAACACAAAATCTATAGCAAACTATTTTGCCTCGAAATCGTAAGATATTAATAATATTTGGGCTGAGTTTGTCTGTTTTTATTAAATTGTACATAGAACTTGGAGGTAGCCTACACAATTGGGATTACACTGTATTTCCATGTTGGAGTCTATTCTCAGATAACACAATATTTTTGGAATATGCTGCGAATTAATGCTGCAGATTTAACTGATATGCAATCTTTGCTAATTTTCCTTCAATTACCTTCTAGATGGCGCAGTCGCAGAATAGAATGTATTTAAACGCTGGCCAACTTATGCTTAACATTCAAGATACAACACACATTGATAAGTTAGTATACATAATATTATACCTTGCATTCATTTGTATGATGTCGTTTCCCAGAGTTGTATTGTTCCCAAGGTTCATAAGGTCAGGAAAAGTATCGTTTTCAAGGACAGTCAGGTAGTGTCAAAATTTTATTGAACTTGAAGAAAGTCAGAAATACGTCAGGAATGCTTATCATCTATTCAGATGAATTCTTTAGTGCCCAAACAACTCTACTCTTTGAATACGTATTAGTTACTGGTTAAGTAAGGCATTGGCATTATACTCTTAAAAGATGGGTCAGTCGCATAATTTGCAACACCGGTCAATCAGGAAAGATATTTTGTATTTCTAATATGTATTCAGGAAAAATACCTTCATTTTCAAGAAAAATCGAGGAAAAATCAGGATAAAATTATTGGATGTGCATGAACTTCGGTTTATGATAAAGACGACGATAATTCCAATTTTCATTTTGTCGTCTTTTTCGTTGTCTTCATCATTAATTTTACTGTAAAGCTGCGTTTCTCAAAATCTGAAGTTGTTCTATTGTACTTGAAGCCTGTTCCCCTGCAGTGATGCATTATTGTTTGTTTGTTTGTCTAGGGCTCTTGGTCACATGGCTCAAGAGGAAGAGAAGAAAAAGTCCAAATAGATGCTAAATAACATTGATCCATTTGTTTTTCGCACTCAACAGATCAAGCAGTCCCAAAAGAAAAGGACTAAGCTTGTAGGGAAACTTGAGTTTGTGACTTAAACACAGTTAGATTCATTGTGAAAATTTTATGCGATTTTGTGAAATAAGATGCAATTCAATTCATACTTCCAACTTTATAATAGCCTCTGATAGCCCTCGGCATTTGGTCAAACCTTCATAGATAGTCCACCAATGAGCGAACTTCTTATTGTTCAATTTGGACCTATTATTACTCTTTATGTGACTTCATACTATAAGCCAGCATTTCTCGGCAACCCTTTTTTGTCCATGGACCCCTTTTCTATTCAATTTTTTTCTGTGGACCCCTTCATGGCACTTGGACAGATTACAAGCTTATAATGTTCACTAATAAGAAGTTAAGGGGTATACTAATAGTCAAAGAAATAGTGAAAGAGGGTGCATTATTTTGAAGGAGTACTACTTTGTCGGCGGTAATTTTCTTCGTGTGTCGTTCTATGGGCCAGAGTTGAAAGTGCGAAACATACGGAACTTTTCTCGAAACGCAGCGCCGATTTTTTAAATCTATTTTTACTAGCGCACGCCATGTTTAGGCCTTTTTCACATGGGACAGGTGGTTCACATGGGACAGGTGGTTCACATGGGACAGGTGGTTCAGATCTCAGGATTCAAATTATTTGTTTTTTGAAAAACAGGAAGTTACTAGGTCAATCATGGATTGATTGCAGATGTAGCTTTCTCAAAATATTAATAAAGCAAAATATAAGCTAGGAAATTGGGATTCAAAAATCAAAGAATGATGATGGGGAAATCTGAATTGAACATCAGGATGAGAAAGAAGATCAAATAGACGCAGACGCCATATCAATCCTCATAAAGGAAATTTGGAAAGCAGCGAGGTTTTAATTGACAAGCGCAGGGTTTTGCAGGTCATAGCTATTCCTAAATACTGAACAGGCATTTTGCTCTTACTTCTTCAATGGCATTTTAACACTGTGATATAGGCCAATCAATTCATGGGTACCGGAGAACAAGCATTCACATGATCTTTCAAAACTGATTGCATGGGTGATGATCTGCTCTTAATTCGTCTTTGCACCTGGATGGGGCTGTTAGATGTTTTCAAATAACTTACAATAGCAAGCTCCATACCTTGAATATCGTAGGTCATTTATTGCAAGGCATAGGGGTAATGATCCCTTCAAGCAAAGTAACCTTAGGCTGTCTTATATGCTTATCCACAAGTGAAGCGTATGAGCGTATGCTCTCAGTCGGCAGCAGCTGGATACATCATCCATAATTGTGGAGCTAAAATCTCTAGGAATGCACTTTTCTTTCAAAGCAGTGCCCCTATCTCTTAAAGCAATGCACTTTTCTTTTAAAGCAGTACACTTTTCTTTTAAAGCAGTGCACTTTTCTTTTAAAGCAGTGCACTTTTCTTTTAAAGCAGTGCACTTTTCTTTTAAAGCAGTGCACTTTTCTTTTAAAGCAGTGCACTTTTCTTTTAAAGCAGTACACTTTTCTTTCAGATCCTTGTAATGGCTGATAAACACTGCCGCTGATTCCTCCTTTAGAACAGAATTTACATCTCAATTCTAATTATTCTTATCGCGCTGTTTTTTTATTTCTACTGCTATATCCTAGATATACTCTAGGAAAGAATCTTTCAATAGCTTGTGCAGCACATTCATAGGCAAAGTAGGAATCACTGTAATGCATTTGCCAGATATAGTCTCATGCATTCAACCTGAATTGCACATTCTAGCCTGGTAAACGGTGTATTCAAAGCCACTTCCAGTGACAGCCTTGCCTGTTGTATCAAAGACTATCGTCGAAGTTAGTAGTTTTTAAGGCTAGAAAGCTATTTTAGTTCGTTTCACTTCTATAGATACTAATAATAGCTTGATTGACCAACATTGGTGAATAGAATGTGTTGTCGCTCCTATAGGGTTCATTTACATTATAAATAAAAATCTTTGGATCTCGTTGAAATTATAACTTTTTATCTAAAGTTTCTTTTTGATTCATTCTAATTTACAACTCTGAGTCTCCAAGGCTCTTCTATTTGAATTGTAGGAGGCATGAAGAACCTCAGTCAGCAATCACATAAAGAAGGTGGATCAAAAACTACTCGTATTTCCAAGCGAATTTCATCCTTGTCTTTCGTAAACCCAGCCCCTGCAGTGTTCCCCCCAAATTTTAGGAAAGGCAAAATATCTCAGAAAGATGTCAACGCCATCAGGTATGTTCACTCCATCCTAATGATTTTCCAATACAATGGGGGATTGAAATAGTCGTGGGGCTGGAAAAATCCCAAAACCTTAATGTGGTGCAAAAATTTTTTTTGAAGCAACGCTGAACTATAGAACACATGCGGGCAGCGTGGCGTTCTTATGATATTTTTTACGTGCAGGCCAAAATATCCCCTCCAAAAATTGCCTTGGGTGAGATCTTACTTTAAAAAATTAATAAGCTGGGGAGGAGGAGCTGAAATGAAGGTGTCCTGGATGGAAAATTTTTTTAATTAATTAGCGGGGGGCATCTATTAGGCACCAAAGAATACTTAAAATCTAAAAATGGTTTATTTAAAGTAAGAATCGACAGTTTTGCTTTCGGGTGCTAGCTCTTGCTTCACCCGCAATTTCACGTCAATTCAATGGTGCAGTTAGGTAATGCCGGTCAATTGCTCTTTAAATCTAATAGACAGGGCATATAGCCTGACAATCTGACGTTCAGCTTGTTTCTTTTCTCAATAGATTCTTGTAGAGGAGGCTCAGGCTTTCAAGATCTGCATGGTGACTGTTTTGGAGACGTCTAAATTTCACGTGATCGATTACGTCATTTTATGGCCAAAATCGAGACAAAATCACAAATAGCTTGTCAATGGTGCAAAATTTTGGGATCAAAATTATATATTCAGACTCGCCTCAAAGCAAGCTTTTGTTTAATGCATATGTCAACTTCATTTGTTGACATCAGTATTTTTCACTATAACGTCATCACATAGTCATTCAACAATAAAGTCATTGCGCCTTCAACTTAGGCTTGCTTTTTGGGGGAATTTTTCACAAAAACTTACAATCTCTTTCTTCTAAAGCTAAAGTATCTTATAACAAGGGAATTGTGCCACTGGGAGTGCCTGTGTGGAGGCTGGACCTCCCAAAATTTCATTGAGCTCCACGTCAGCACCTAAGTTTTCAACGATTTCTGTGCACTTTCAGAACTTTCGTAACTTGTTCTTCAATATTTTGAGCCAACTTACCTGGCACAATATGCCCCACCTCGGTATTTGACTGTGGCTCTAAATCTACTGAGTATTTATAACTTCTCCTGTACTCTTTTCAAATTCTCTTCGTGCCACAGTTATGGAGCACTTAGCGGAAGTTACATGAATTCCTTCATCCCTTACCTCAGCTTTTCCATCAGCTTCATTTCCTTGTGCCTTGTGAGAAGTCCTTATCCTTGCATTTTACAGGTTTCGCTGACTTCATCAGAGATAAGAGTAGTTGCTTTTCATTGAACCATTTAGGCATTAAACAGTCAAGACTTTAATTTTAATACCAACCAAATGCTTTGGATCTGGTCTTTCAACAGCGACATCCAGACAGCGTAGCCACATAAAACATGCTAAGTTGACACGCTGTAACTCCTCCGTTAATGATTTGGGTTCAGTTGGAACTGCTGTAGATGTCTTTGTAATATTCTTAAAGATGGACATTCTTGTCTTGTTCAAAAGTGCGGGTTTTCTATTTCACGTGTAAGGTTCAAAAAATAATATGCGTGCCTAATGTTTACAGGCAATGCATTTAAAATCAGTGAACCTTGAAAAGCAAATATGTTTTCACTGCTTCTGCTGTAGCTTTTTTGTAACATAAGTCGAGACTCCTTTCCTTTAGCATTTTCAATTATAAAAGCGCGCAAACATATTCTGAGGTGGTAGAAGACGAGAATCATTTAGAAACTTTTATGATCGATTGAGACTCGCTTGATCCAAGGATGAGCCAAAGGGTCCATTTTCAGTGTCGTCATTTTGTTAGGAGAAATGATCTTAAGGGCTCTGTATTGAACCAGCTGCAGCTTTTTCTCTGCTATTCAGTAATGCTTAGATAAATAGGTTAGCACTAAAGTGCCATATGCCTTATCTTTACTCTATTTTTTTCTCTGTAACTAGCGGAGAGATGCTGGAACATACTCGAAGCTCGATCATAGATCTCATCAATTTGCATGTTCATTATTAGATGATTGTTTAGTGTGATTCCTCGGTATTCATAACTTGATGCTTAGTTACAGATTTGCCACTTAATGTAACATTGAATAACGGCTGTTTCGCTAGCTTCTGCTTTACTTCAATTGAAATTTAACATTAGGAGACAGGACATTTAGCATGCCTACTAGTGCAAGCATATCAGTGATGCTTTGATTGTTGAAGAATTTCTCGTTTTCTGTGTATACACACGATTCTTTTTTGAGCATGCATCCGTGCACTTGGCAACAACAACAACAACTGCATGCGTGTCTCTCGACATAGCACGTAGCATCATTATGGTATCATCAACCTCTTCGCATTGACTTCTTAGCATGAGTTTTCCTTTACTCTTTCAGTTATCAACATTTCGATTGCTAGGAAATAGCATCCTTTTCATTTCCTTGCACAAAACAAGAATTTCGTCAGCACTGGAAGCAGCACTGATCCACTTGGCCTAAAACCTGACTGTGTTCTGTCACATACCCATGTCATCATGCGTTTCGATGCAACTGCATGCAAATATAGCATTGAGAAAGTAAAAGTAATGAAAAATCTAGCAAAGAACAGATGATGACGTGCGGTAATATAATATATTGACCGTAATTAAGCACTTTCAAAACAAGTTATGGATGATGCAAATACAATTCGTGCAAACAGTAATGTAAAGAGCAAAAACTCTTGAAAGCTATGTGGAGACAAGAATCTCCATCTCAATTAAAAGCAACTTGTCATATCTTTGATGAATTCAGTGAAAACTGTAAAGTGCAAGGAGAAAGATGTCTCACAAGTACAAGGAAATTAACCTGATACAGAAAATGAGGTAAGGGATGAAGAAATTCATGTACCTTCAGCTAAGTGCTCTATATCTGTGACACGTGCTCCATATCTGTGACATGAAGACAATTTGAATAAAGTACAGGAGAAGTTAGAGATATTCGGCAGATTTAGATCCACAGTCAAATACTGATGTTGGACATGTTTTGCTAGGTTCAATGGCTGCTCTCAAAGCCGAATAAATAAAACACAATTTCCATTCAAAGTAACCACTCTCGAAACTTATAGGCAAACTAATATTAAGAGCATAGGTGACGCCAGAGAAAACATGTTGGAGAGTAAAATGCTTCTAAAGTGCCGATAGCGAGCGAAGGAAGAAAATTCTCGCGGATCACGCTCTTCATATTGGCTTAAAATATTGAAGGATAGGCTGCAAAAGTGCTGACAGAGCACAGATTCGAATACTTCGGTGCTGATGGGGAGCTCAATGAATTTTGGGGTATCCAGCCCTCCACACAGGCACCCCCAGTGACAAAATTTCCATTCTAGCAGATACTTTAGCTTTACAAGACAGAAATTGTAAGTTTTGGTGAGAAAGTTCCCCAAAGTGCAAACTTATGTTGAAAGCGCAATGACTTTCTAGTTGAATATTAATGTGATGACGCCATAGTGAATATGTTATTATCAGCAAATAAAGTTTACATATATATCAAATGAAAGCTTGTCTTGTTTCGAGTCCGAATATTTGATTTTCATTACAAAATGCTGCACCATTGTAAAGCTATTAGTGATTTGGTCTCGATTTTGACCATCAAATGACATCACCGATGATGTGAAAGTTAGGCGTTTACAAAATAGTCACCAGGCAGATTTTGAGACCCTGAGCCTTCCTTCCTTTATCTGTTGAGAAAGAAACATTTGGCTGAATTTCAGATGGTCAGGCTATATGCCATGTCTATAATCCATTTCAAGCACGTATCAAAGGTTTCAATGACATTTTCATGGCTGACGAGGCATACGAGACCACTTACACCGCAATTAATATCTTTAAAAAGTTGATCGGGCAATCGAAGTTCGGATATTTGAGGATTATTGCAATAAACTCCACAATTGATGTTTCCTCCATGTTTTTCAACTCAGAAAGTACGACTCGATATATGCGGCTATTCAAATCATACAATCATTGTTACAAGATATTTGACTTGTAGTCTTCATTTTTAGATTCCTATTTATAAGTAAGTTACAGCTGTTTTTGTCCAAATATTGTTGTTGCTACAATTGAACGACATGGGGCCTCACATGTTTGCTAGGGTGCTTCGGCCACAAAACACTTCCTTCGCAGCTTCTCGGAAGCGTTTCATTCTGATGTAGTAGACAATTGGGTTCACACAGCTGTTCAGCAAAATAGGGAAAAGTACCCAAAAATCGACCAGAGTAGCTTTGTTTCTATCTTTTTCAGTCACCCACATTTTTATCGATACTTTGACAATAAACGGCATGTACAGTGTAAAGAACAGAATAGTTATGACGACAATTATGGCCGCTTTACTCATCTCTTGTGTTTCACGTGCTGCAACATTTCCATCCGCTTCCTCATTGGGACTATCGGAAACCTCATTTATCTGTCGTGTTTGGTTTCTAATAAGACTGAATATTTTTAAGTTACAGTAGCTGACTATTACTAATGAAATGCATATGAATGATATGTATGCGAGTCGTGGCAGACTTTTGTGTATCATGTTAATAGGTATTAGTAAAATGTATAATACAATACTAGCTGCAAGTACCCCAATTGCAACTATGAGGTGAGTTTTGCATGTTGCCTTGGCATGATACCAAAAAGGGTGAAAGATGGCTATGTACCTATCAATGCTCACTGCCATGATGTTTAGAACAGAGATGAGAAGGAAGATGAACATCGTTCCATTTGTAACTTTTTCGAATGTCTTTGAGTAGTAACCATTGATGATGGAGGAGATCTTAGCAATCCAAACAGGCTCTGCCACTATTGCGATCAAAATATCACTCACAGCCAATGAGCCGAGTAGGATATTGGAAGGAAGATGCAAAGCTCGTTTCTTTATCAAAGTGATGATGTAGGCCCCATTTCCAAGCAGTGTTAAAATAATAACAATTGGCAATACAGCGAGTAGTATTTTACCGTTGATTTTTACCGAAGTAGAGTACAAAGTGCTGTTGACTTCCATGCCCGTAAGCCGATATTCCAGCCTGATTCCTTGGCATGTGTGCTGTAAATCTCTCTTGGCAAAATGTATACCGATAGAGTGAAGAAACGTCTCCTTATAGTACGTAATGTTACCTGCCTCGACAGTTTGCTTTCAGAATATGCTGTACGAGTGTTGCACTCAGCTGCAATTACGTAATAGCAGACTGTTAAAAGGTCGTTTCTACTGCCATGTTTCTAGTTGAAGGTCATTGCCGGCTGAGTTATGGTGCTAATTTCACCAGCGTATGAGTCCATTAGTTTGTTAGCAAAATAGTTTTATTACTTGAGTTACTGTAAAGAGTTCAGTTATTCATTGCCCCAGCAATATGACTTATCTCCAAGGAAAATTGAAACCTTTTACTCACTCCGATGTTTTCAGTTTTCATCATAATTCACTATATAACTAGGTGCTGTTTGCCGTTTTTGTTGGACAAACAAATTTTGTTTCGTTTAACAGGCTAGCTACGACAGGTTTCCTTTCTTCCTCTATTACGCTGGTGACTTTTAGCACAATGATTGTACCTGTTGATTGCTTTCTGCTTACCATGACATTTATAGCCTATAAATCTCTTTTCCTTGTAAAACAAGCAAACTAAAACCAGTGGGTTTCTCACTTTGTATATTTTGCATGCATAGGTGGAGGGGAAGACTATATGGTTGGAGAGAAAAACTATAATTTTCTTTAATTCAAAATACGCATCTCTCTGCCAATCCACCTTTTCGAGGCAAAATCCACGTGCTAGTGGTGGTCACGTGACCTTTCAAATAGCCTGCTATGATTGGACGAGCCTTTATTTTTGTAAACAAAGATGCTAAAACAGGGACAGGAGTCTCTGGGAAAGAACTAAAACTACTTAAAATGGTGAAATGCTGTTACTGCAAGAAATACCACAACGACTACAGACGATAAAATGCTCATACAACGAAGAACAGGATGTTCGTGAAAGTGAACACTACCTTCACGGCCTAAATTGATTAAAATCTTTGCCAGCGTGACCTCCAAGTCTGCTCTCTTGACAGCAGGAACATCCGCAAGTCATTGACGTCTATTTTGTCTATTTCATTCAATGGTGGGTTCGTAGAGTTGACATCACCGAACTTTTCTAGTTTTCAAAATTAACAGAAAGGTTTCTTCATATTCGCAGCAAATAGCCACAGACTTGTAGTTTTCGCGCTTCTATTTACAAAGGTAATAATAATAATAATCTATATTTATACAGGATAAAAACTTGGTCAGCTTGCTAAGAAGCTGCTATCAGTCAAGGTCCTGTTAAAA
>OLMO02000009.1:18504784-18531665 GCA_900291935.2 Cassiopea xamachana | reverse complement strand
CTGAGTTTGGGGTGCTGTGTCGGCTGGTAAACAATCTTTGCAATACAATCGTTCACAGCCGTCTTCCAATTTATCAATAGTGCATCGTAAATGAAACTCGTCTTTACAGCCAAAACAGGTTGCTGAGGTCTGATTTCTACGAACTGTCTTATTGCATATGTTACATTTTGAAGACGGGCCTGGGCAGATTTCGACATCACCAGCGAGGAGCAGAAGGATTCTGAAAGCAGCATGGCAATGATGTCGTTGGCCTACATAGGAACCTTTCTCCTGTTTATATGTCCATAATGTTGCACATGTTCTCGAATCCTTTTTATCAGTGGCTTCATGATAGTTTCGAGCAAAGCAGAACGAGCGAACGAATGCGAATGATGGCTTCTTTACGCTCGAAATGATGAAAATCGTAAGAGCAAGATTCAGTGCGACCGCCATTGTTCTAAACACAGACTTGTAGTTTTCGCGCTTCTATTTACAAAGGTAAGATCTTAACCAATCATAGCGCGCTATGTTGAAGGTCATGTGATCCCATGTAACGCGTGGACTTTGCGTTGAAAAGGTAGATTTGATCCAAAAGGGACCTCCAGGAATAAAATATTCCAGAAACATTCCCTTTGCCGACCTACCATCTATTGTTATATATATTCTATTGATTCCGAGGCTGGTGCATGAAATAAGGAGCACCTCACCTAAACAAACTGTTGTATCAAACGTAGAATGGATGAAAATATGGAGAAAAGCATTAGTGATCAGAGGTGTCCTGACGATCTACGTGAGGGAGCTACTCAGAACGACAGTCTGGAGTTATTTTTTGTCGGAGCTTATGACCACATTCCAAATTATGTTTGGGAATCTAGTAATATTTGCACATGAAGCAGAAAGAGGCGACCAAGGAAATATTCAAAAAGAAGGATGAAATGTTCAGGTCAGGGTATATTTGTGGATTTTCCGATGCCAACGACAAGTAGCACGCAGCACAATAATACAGGTCAGATGTTAATCATTATTTCAACATATTACTTCGAGTTAGCTACCAGGAATGTGTGGATTAATGTATGCTGTGCTTGCAGCTGTTGACATAAGCGTAGAAGAAATATGAATATGAAATAAAGGTTGCTAGTTACTGTTCGCTGTTGGACCCAAACCGCTGTTTTTAAGGTCAGCTTCCCATATGCATACAAAGGATGTTGAGTTGTGCTCTATGGTAACTACATATCACCAGCTAGTCACTTTCGTCTTATTCCTTGTCATATATAGTATTTGTCTACTTGATTAGTTATCACTCCTCCGCTCTATCTCATCTCTGTCTTGCACACTGTCTCCCTCTTTATTAATTAGTAGCTGTGAGGTTTTCAAGGCCATTTAACAGTGAATAGCCAAAATTAGTTTTCCTGTGTCATAAATATTGCTTGTTCGGAAAACATTGCTCATATTTCTCTCATGATTATCGACTTAATTTGGGTGTCTTGAGGAATTGAGAGTTCACTTAATAACTCCGCGCGTTGAAGTTTTTCAGGTATATATCGATAAAGAGAAAACAAATTACAGCAACAACATACACACAATAAGTCCAAGAGTTCTCAACTCAAATGCTTCCTCGAAGCGTAATGTTCAATGTCAATGTTCTTCTCTCAGAAATTGTCCCTTCTTACCTCGTGTTCTCGAAGCTCTTCGTTCTCAACTTTGTTCTCAAGAACTCCTCTTCTCGTAACTCGCGTCTCATCCATGCACATGCTCCATGTCAAATGATATAGGATTTCATTTCAATTCATAACATTCCTACCAAGATTAGGAAATTAACAGAGAATAACAGCGTGATATTTGTTTGGGATTATAATTCTCGCTATTTTTGCAGCTTGATGTGCAGGATCATGATATGTATTTAATGCAGATCTTGCAGTGCACATCTTTTACTACAATGGATGCTTCATTTAGAACCTTCATAATCCAAGACTTTGATGTTGCTCAAAAAAGATTGATGGTAATATAATGCTGTATTCAAATGTGCTAAATGTATTTATATACTTCTTCTATATTACTGGTTTGCTTTGTCAGGTAAATAGGAAGATTTATATGTAATTTAGTAAATGCCTTTTTAATTTCATTTTCGGTACATAGCTTCCAATTCATAAAGAGGCACATATTTGGTCTCAGTGGTGAAAGTGAAACTACCTGGCTTCTATCATGTACATGTGATCGCAGTCGCAAGAAATTCATTTCGAGTTTATCCACATCTGACATTAGCCATGGTTACTAATATTTGTTTTCATATCGACTATGTTAGGAAGCATTATTCTGCATCTGCTCAATTTCATTATTACTAAGTAATTTTGAGGTGAAAGCAATTTCGTTAGTATATCTCAAGAACATACTAGGCACACAACGTGCCCAGTGTTTGCATGTGTCAGTGGGCTGTGATCTAATAGAAATGATGGATTGAATTAATTATAAGGTTTGATAAATTCCTCTGCCTTTACAGCACTTAATTAGGTGGAAAGGAAAGAGAGTATCTCCAACCTTTTATTTTTAGATTATATTTTTTGGTTCATTATGGGAGAGATAGGCACAGTATAATGAGGTATAGCAAGCTTCTTCATTTCACATGTGCCAGCTATTATAACTCATTTAAGTAGCTACTGACTGATCGAAATTAGGAAGACACATCGTTTTAATGAATTCTTAGGTACAGTCGTTTCATATTTTGGCTTGAAGGGTAACATCAGGTTATATTTAATACCTAGTAAGTTCTAGAAGATCTTTCTTTCTCATTGGAATGGCAAAAGAGCTAATTGCCTTTCATTCAATTCTTATAGCAAAGAATGAAGATAATCATCAATTCAGTAAGGTAAAGAGAGACCAATAATAAAATTCAGTGTTTGTCATATGAAGATGTGGGATAGGTTATCCATAAAGTTTGTCTTTATATAGATAGAAATAGAATTAGTGCGAGAATGATGGAAACGTTTTCAAAATCTAGATCATTAGACATACATGCTTCAGTAGGTGTTGGGAATTCTGAGGTTGCGAAGGAGGGGGGCTCTTGCCCTCTCGCCTTGGACCTTTGGCCTCAGGACCTTTTTTGTTCTTATTGTTTTGTTTATGATTTTATGAGTTTAAGTTTGCCGTGCTAATCAGCAGCGAAGGAACAGAATGTAAGGATAAAGGAATCGACGGAGAAAGAAAGAAATCAAGACTACAGAAGCATCATCGTAACTACAGGTGAAACCTTCCATGTAGTATTCTGAAGAAAGAAGGAACAATATAGTTGAACTCTTATCACTCTTTATCCGAACACTCAAATAATTATACAGTCCTCTAGAATCAGTTAAATTTCTTTAATCTTTAATTATTTTGTTTTACACATCTATATATTGAATGGAAACTGGAATCTATACTGCGAACCTTTCGGGGTGATTCTAACCTGTCGAAATATGCCTATAATGAAGTGAACCTAAGACAGGATTTCTTACAGTAGGTTTAGGATATATTCTACTTTTCATTTTTGTATGGTATTCTGTTTTATATATTGATTAAAGAAATTCAATTGTTCTTGTTAGGGAATTCCTTATTTTAAAGAACTCAGCTTGTCGATGTCTCGATTGTTTGCTATAAAATCTCCAGATGGACCTGGCCAGCATTGTGTATTAGGGAAGGTACAAGAAAAATGTGGAAAGAAAGGAATGCCAACAGAATTGTAGAACGGAGAGCCATGGGCATCCATCTTTACTGTTTGGAAGATTCACTCTATATTGACCTCGCAAGATCCATGTATATATATTATATATATATTTATATTTATATATATATATATATATATATATATATCATATATATATTTATATTTAAATATTTATTTCTTTATTTGTTTGATCTACTGCCATTAATATGTAGCAATGCAATAAATCTTTGTCCTGTACTCTTGTACTTCAGTTACTCTTTCGTGTTAGTATCTTTTGAATGTCACTTTATGCTTTGTGGATAGTATGCTTAAAGGATCAGTTTTCTTTCCATTGTCAGATGTATGCTATGGCTTCGAGGTGATGGAGGTTCAAGAATCGCCCAACGCACCTTTCACTATTCTATGCACTCATTTTGAGGAAGATGTGAAGTTTAATGCGCTTCTGTTATAGGGATATTTCTCTTTTCCATGAGCATATGATACATTCTGACGAGAGCAGTAAATTTTTATCTAGTTTCGCCTAATCTCTTTTCAGATTTTTGTTTCTCGCAGCACCAAAAGCCATTGTTTATGACAATAGCTGTAATAGTCTGTTGCTATTACAAAACTTTAATACATCACGAAAAAGCGGCAACATTCGATTGAAATTGTTCACCTAATTTTGCCGTTAATGAACATCTTATTCTTTTACCTGCAAGTGCTAGAAATTCTTTTATACAAAAGTATGCTGAAAAAGATATTGAAGCATTTGAAAATTATATGTGAGTAACTTTTTATATATTATTTAAGTAAATATGAGTTAATACATGGTATGAGTACATTTTCATGGTTTTGAAGTTTAACACAACTCAATCTACAAAGATATGCGGAAAGTTTTAGTTCTAGTGGTGCCAAGAGGTGTAGCCCCCTTTCCTAACGTCACTGGAGGCTTTCGAAAAACCCGGCGCCATGGGGGTGTGAAACCCCAACAGATAAAGCAGCACAATTTACAGGGCAATTGAATCTCTTTGTAGGGCAATAATGATAGCAAAGAGTCTTACTACATATTGAAAGTTGGCCCCTGGTTGTAGGGAATGTAGAGGAATTTGCGAAAATGTAGGGGAACGTAGCGGAATTCGAAGAAACCAGCCGCAGGGAAATGTAAGGAAAAATCGCATGCGCTATAGCGGAATATAGCAAATGTTGAGTGGGAGCAGTACCGTCGAGAGGGGGGTAGCCGGGGTAAAACTCCGGGGCCCGGGCCTCAAGGGGGCCCGTGAAAATTTTGCTATTGCAAAATAATAGTCAAAAAGCCGTTTGTTGGACGTTTATTCTTTAGCTCTCTAAGGACTTCTTTGCTTGTCAGGTTTGTTCTAATACTTGATTGCATTATGGAATACCAATGTTCTATAAGAGTTTTGAATTGATTTGCATTTGTTGTAGCCCCCCTTGCCCCTGTGCTGCTACTTCTACACAGGGGCCCGTGCTGTTAATAGCCCCAGGGCCCGAGCTTGCTCTCGACGGGCCTGAGTGGGAGCACTGACGCTCAGGAATATTTCATACCTCCCCAAGTTGTTGTTGCTGTTGTTAAATTAATTGTTTGTTTGGAATTCTTTGGTCACTGTAGTCACTGCACATGTTCCTAGTTCCCAGGGCTTCTCAAATTCTTCCTCTTTCATCTTGTGGTCTTAACATTGATCTTGTGGACGTATCGTTCAGCAAGATGGGTCGTATAATTTGCATAGGCTTGAGCATCTCTCTCCTTGTCATCTTATCTGTATGTCAAGGCGAATTTGATGTCGGCGTGGGCGATCAGCAACCAACTACATTTGGTCAGAAGGTGGACGAAGAGAAAGTGAAGGTACTCAGTATCATGCTCAATTTTTTTACTCCTGAATACTATCACCTTGAAAATTTTTGACCCAGGAAGTAAATGCTAAGTCAGCCAGTTCTGTAGCTTCACGGTTATTTAAAAGAGAACTTGCCGTAGAAAAATCATATTCTGCATAAATAGCGGGTGGTTTACAAGGAAAGCCATTGGAAGAATGGTACACTCAATACCTGAAAGTAGGGAGTCTTAGGACCTATTTGCACCTTCCGTTCTCTTGACGGGAGCAAATGTAAAAGGAATCTAATTCAGTACCTCAGGGCTGTGTGCAGTGGAAAGAGGACCAAATACCAGGTGACGCACCAACTTTTTTGACGTGCGTGTAAAGAAGAAGGTTTACGCGTCTTTGCTCCCTGGAAGGAGAATGGCATCGTAGGTCTTTGACTTTTATGCGAGGTTTCCTTTATTATTTTAACTAATTGGCTTCTCCTTAGCTTATTCATTTTGTATTGAGTGTTTCTTGTTGATTTGGTAGTTGTTGTAATTTTATTTAGTCGCTTATTGATTCATTTTGAAAAATCTTCTACATATATACAAACTATCAGAAATGAAAATATATGGAATTAAGACTACCTACAGAGAAGAATACAAATAGGCAACAAATTTTCCCTAAGGAGGAGCTCCCTCTATAGTTAAACTATAACTATATATAATTCACACTGTATGTAGATTGGGTTGATAACAATGCAAATGAAATGAAATGAATGAATATGTGAGAACCTTCAATAGACCTTTCACCTAAGAATGAACCATTTACTTGGGGAGTCAAATTTGTTCTGCTGTCCAAGTTGAGGGAGGAGGGCTACAGCCTCCAGTCCAAACTTTCTTGCCTCTTGATATGTGTAGTTTAGGTATAAATTTGGGTATCTCTTTTCTGTTGGAGCACATGACCAGTGATTGAAAGAAAAATAAGTGAGAAGTAAATTTTAAATACTGTTGTCAATACTATTGTATCAGGCCTTTTCTTGAAACAAGTGTTTCAAGGGTGGTACATTGCCCATGCAAATCAGCCAAGAGGGTGATTGGGCAATATAATTTTTCACTTTGTAGGCATCCCCCTGAAGCTTCAAGAGCACACATGATATGGGTCTGGCAGCAAATTCTTTATCATTTTCATGATCTAAAATTGAGCTTTGAGTCATAATTGTTGGGGGCTAAATCTGGTTTTGTGAGAGCGATCAATCACCTTTGCAAATAGGTCTACAAAGGCATTTGCATGGGCAAAGGTGATTGCCTGTCTAAAATCAAAAGGCCTGATCATAGTGCAACTGCTCAGTACTCTCTTTGCTATGTCTGAGATCCATCATAGGTTTTTGTCTTATTGTATTAAAGGAATCCATAGCTGATAAGGTAAACACTACTGAAAAGAGAGCCTTCCTCTACCACTCCAAAGATGGAAAGTTGATGGCTGTCTATGACAAACTGTTTGCTGGAAGTACAATTCTTACTTTGAGATCATATTTGACATCCCTGGGACAAGATTCTTGGCTGTTCAATAACTATGACCCAGATGATGTTAATAAGCAAAGAGCTAGTGACAATGTCCCATGGGTCAATTACCGTGATCCAGTTGAATTCAATAAAATGTTGGTCTCAAAAACTCTAGTAAAAGCCATTTGTGATCTAACTGGAAAGAAAGAAGAATGGTTTCCACATAAAGTGACTGGCAAAGTTATAAGAAGAGGTGACCATACCAAGGTTGTTGCAGATACTTCTAACCCAGATGAATTCTCAGCTCTTTTATACCTGAATGCTAAATGGAGGAAAAATTACTATGGAGAGTTGTATTTGTGAGTTGAAATTATAGTTTTTTAGTAGTTTATTTGCACCTGTTGCCAGCACATTTGACACTTGACACATACATGCTAAAGTTAATTTCCTCCCTGTACAACCTGTTTTTGAATAAGAAAGACTTTCATAAGCGCACTCAAGTTTAAGATCAGAGCTTTCAATGAGAGTTAGAGTAAGTGGCTGCTTTTAGAGAACAGGGACTCTGTCCCATGGAGAACTGCAAAGTACTCCTTTATTAGGGGGTCTGGGGAAAGCCCCCTAGAAACTCTAAAGAAATTGAGATTATTGGAAATGCATTTTACAGAATAGACAACAGTTTAAGCAGAAGTAGCTGGCAGTAAATCACTGGTAGCCGCCTCCTATTGAAAGCTCTGAAGATACACAAGTTTATATTAATAGACTCTTTTGAACTTTGCAAATGTAAGCCTCACTGTGTTCAGGTACAGTAGCTGGCAAATGCCTACTTATGGTTTTCACAGCCAATAATATAGCAAGCTAGATCGCTGTTAACTCAGGATTGGCCCAATCTTGTCCTCTTTGACAAAAAATACATTCTTCCACCAAGGAGCTATAGACCTGTGTATACTTGAAAGAGCTGGAAGAGCATGTAGTGCTGTTTATTGATAGCAGTGCAAATAATGTCCATTGTTCCAGTATATCAATACTACTGTTGAAACAGTTCTCCAACAATGGGGTTTGCCCCCTTTGGGGAGCAATGAAATGCTGGATGGGTCACATATGACCCCAGGAAACAGGTATACTTCTGTAAATTTTATAATGATGATATTCATAGTAAGTAGGAGGACCTGAAGTATTTTCTCTTTCCATGAGAAGGAGAGGGGCTTTCCAAAAAGTAATTGGCAAGCACTGCACTATTGTAACTCTTTGCATGCACGTTTTTTGTAAGAATAAAGTTTATAAGAAAATGAGGCTCAAATGACCAGAATCTTAAGAAAATCATAAGAAAATCACAAGGCTCAGTTTCCAAAATTGAGTGTTTTAGTTGAAAAAAACATTGATAATATGCCATTATTACATTCAAAATGTTAAAGATGGAATTCAAATTCGAGTATACATCACTAACAAAGAAAGGGTAACCCATTTTAGCCAGTTCATTTCAGTGAAAGTTAAGAAATATTTAAGAAAATCTCAGGCTTAGTTTTAGGAAAAGCTAAGAAAATTAAGGCTCAAGCAAAACTATGGTTTTCTTATTCAAAAAATGTTTATTGCACCCTTCCTATGTGTTTTCATTTGTGCATTTGGTTACTTGATTTGACATGATAAAATACACAGCTTCTCAATTTTATTATAGTTTTGATGATGACCGTGAGATAATGCATGGAGTGACTCCAAGACCTGGACGTGTTGTTATATGGGACAGTTCAATTCTGCGTTTGACAAGGCCTCCAAGTGTTTCATTTAAACAAGGTCAGGTTCTTTTGCACATTACATACTCTAAGTCAAAGCAAAAGATGTTGGATGAGCATGAGAAATGGACATCTTTTTGGAATGATAAGCTGAAAGCCAAAGACACATGGTACCTACCTGATTATAAAGTTTCACCAGACAAGCCTCTGGTCCCAGATGTTGAGAAACATGTTGTTGCCAATTTCTCAACTGAAAAGGTGAGTTGAAAGTGGCTTTTTGTCATGACCATTGTTGATATACTTCCAGGTCTCTTGTTGATTGATTTGAGTTCAATGTTTTTCTGAAGTTAATTGCAAGCGCCAATGTACAATAGTCACTAAAAGTCCCTGGAACACTCACATGAAATTGTGAAAAAGCATTGTACTCTCAGCATTTAAACCATTGTGCCTTGCATGCAACACATTCTCCCAAATAACAATGTTGTTCTGTTCCTGAGACTCCTGATGTCATTATGCATGTGAAATGTTTCCATTATTACATGCACTTCACCCAGAAACCAACATTGTTTAGGGAGAGAAGAGGGATAAAAGTTATATGCAGAATGAAAATGAGCAAAGTGTCCTAGGACTTTTGGCCACTATTGTAACTATGCAATGCTCCTTGTTTTAAATGTTGCAATGATTTTAATTAGGCTTGGGTGTTGGATACTTCAATTATTAATAGAGTTATGATACTATACATATATTCTTCCTTACACAAAGCTAATTGTTAATGGATTTCAGTCGAAGACTTATTTTGCGTGACTGATTATGTTTTCATTTTTTACACATTTCACAGCAAGATAATTTCTCATGCATTGTCTGATTTTCAGAAATTCTTTTATCTCTGATTAATAATAAATTATGTATCAATTTGTATATCAAATAATTTATTATGCATTACATCAATAATCATGCATTGTGTCTATTATAACAGGGAAGAAACTGGCTGTTGTCTCCCACCCTTTTTAAAGAATAAGGTGTTGCCTTTATGGGACCAACTGCTACACTCTATCCAATAAGCAGCTTGATTGTATCTAAGTATGCTCTGCTACCTTTGATTTTCATGTACTGTATTATTTGTTAGTAGTGTTTTCTAGATTATATCTTTTCACTATTTTTTCAAGGGAGAGAAGATATATGTATTTGATGATCTCTTCCCAAAAGATCTTCTTGACCACATGCGAGCGCATGTTCTCAAGTATGGTACATACTTTTATGATGACAGCATAGATGAGGAGAGTGACAATGTGCAATGGATTGCAGGTCTTGATATGCCATTGTTTTTGAAAAGTCCATATTGGAAAATTATCAGTGCTGTGAGTTGCATGCTCTTTTTTATGCTTATGGCTTTATTAAAAACTTATTGCATTTTCTTCAATAGTGGTTTTTTTCTAAATAATTTGGAAGTATTAGTGGTATCAGGTAATGGTATCACCAGCATTGTTTTCCTGTTGGTACAAACTGAGTTATTTTGTTGAATTGGATATGGGTATATCAGATTTTTCAACCAGGTGGGGGAAATATACATGCTCCATATAAGACATTCCGTCTGCCACCTTTTACCTTTACCAGAAATGTTTCTTAAGTGTAGTTTCAAATTATAAGTGATAGCTGGCCATGCTAATTTTAAAACATCTCATTTGAAGATTTCCATTTTGTAGGTAGCATACCAGCTACTTTGAATTGTAAAGTAACTCTGTTTTAGTGACACCCTGCATCAGGGGTGTCAAACATACAGCCTGCCAAGGCCTTCAATGTGGTCCCCAGAGTAATTTTGAAAATTTGAATCCTAGCAATATTTTTCATTTGCACTAGTTGGCAGTGAGAAGGTTGGTTCCCCCAGTTTTCACCATTGTCTGGCATGCTAGATAGGAAACATCCGATAAGTTGTATGGTTGTATGGGGAGTTATATGGGAAGGGAACATCCAGTAAGTTATAAAGCCCTCCATACCCCCTTACATTTTGTCCCTGGTGACATCATGGTATGTCTTTTATGGCCCCTGAGCCTACAATGAGTTTATGACCCTTGTCCTACATTATTGAAATATGGGTGCAAAATGTTTGGCAGCTTTCACAAGCCTCATTTGCAGTAATAGCAACTAAACACTGAAACCAACTGGTGACTCTACTTGATCATACTTGGGTTTGCCAAAGTACGGGGTGTGGAGTGTCACACCACCCCCCACTTTTGCTGAAACTGTTGGTAATTCTATAGCTAGTCGGTAGTTACTTGTTTTATGATCTTCACTTGTCAGTAGCAAATCATTGTTTGTAATTAATTATGGAACATTTGGTAACCTGTTGGTAAATTTTTTGTTGCTTCACCCCCTCATTCAAAGGTCTTTTGGCACGCCATTGGTCATACTGAAACTATTGGGTACATTGTAATTGTGCTTAGAGGTGGTCCATATCTATTGGTATTTTAGGTTGCCAAATTTGTATCTGGCTCTCCAGAATGGTTTCCTTATGATGTTGGGACAAACCTGATACGAAATGCTGACCATACTCGTATTCATCTTGATGTCAGCCATGACAGAGAAAAGGAATGGACATTTCTTGTTTACTTGACACCCAACTGGACACGTAATTATTATGGAGAGACTGCATTTTTTGAGAGAAATAGTGATGATACTGAAATAGTTGCAGAGGTCAGGCCAAGATACGGGAGGGCAGTTATATTCCAAGGTAATGCGTCTTCTGAATAGAGTACTGTTTTCTCTGTTTCAAGCAGTTTTAGGGCTTTGCTAGAATTATGATGATGGAATTGTGCAAGGGGTTGTTCACCATTATTTAGCACTAATTTTATTGCTTTTGAAACCAGTGCTCCCTCTCTCTGGTAACACTCCATAGTGCTGCCTCCAATATGAATGTATCAACACATGTTTTTTCCCAAAATTTAAGAAAAATTTCCGAAACATAGGCAGCCTAAATGTTAGACAATAGCCTGGAAAAACTGTTTTTTGCAAGAAAATTTTTTATCAAACTAGAGCCAACATGAAAACTAAAACAATAACATGCCTCACAACACCTGAACATCCATTTTTCCATCTCAGTTGCTTAATCTGGATTGCCATTGTTATTTGAAGTCTATAAATTTTAAGAAACAATGAAGAAGCATACAACCCTGGATTTGATGAAATAGTAGGAGACATTCAGACGAAAGGCAGAAAGTTTGTTTCTTGTTAAAAAAATTGCATATATCATAGGAAATCAGGATGCCTTCTCTCCCTTTTAGAAGCATTGCATAAGTGTGAATGATCTTCTATATAGCACTAAAGAAGAAGACAGACAAGGAATATATAATTTGGAGAATTATCTTAAGTTGATTCTTCTTGAAATCCTAGAAATTGGATTTTATACCAAAAGTCTTGTTTGAAATATAGATATCATTGCCTTGCCATTGATATAAACGTAGGCCTCATGTGATATTCAAGTTTTGATATGTGTATCCCAATAGCAGTGAATAGCAAAGTAGCAGTGAATAGCAAAGTAAAATTTTGCATTTTTCAATTTTATTGGGTTCACTGTATCTATCTTGAATTTTAGCGCTTCTATCCTTGTATTTTTTGTAACCTTTTGGCTGGTCACTGTCACGTTTTACTGTTAATAGCATATTTGATAATTTTCTTGTGTCATTCATTGTCAGTCACTAAAATGACCCTGAAGAGTACTATTTTGAGTTTTTCTTCAAAATCTGAAGGAGTTTATGAGACATTGCTTAGACTTGTTTATGTAGCATTTAATATTGTTTAATGATCATGTGCATATAGTATAGCCAAGCTGGAAAATTAGAAGCAGATAGCAAATTTAGCTTCGTATAAAATTAATGATATGCCAGAACTACACTAAATGCACGACATTATCATACATATGATCACACTGGTGCTGAGGGCATATTTGACCAACTTCAAAAGCAGAAAAGTCACCCCCTTTCTTCATAAAAGCTACATATTTAAGTGCATATTGCGCCATGTTGCAGGGGTTACTTCTAAATCATAAGATGTTCAAGATGCTCATTTGTATTATTTTAGGACAAATTCCCCATTCTGCCCGTCCTCCTAGCCTGAATTTCACTGGTGCAAGGCTAACATTTGTCACTAAACTTCAAATGAATGAATATGAGGGAAGAAAAAAGAATCTTCAAGAGGAGCTTAGACACTTCAAGGCACATGCAGGCTCAATCGAAACACTTGAAGTTATGGCGCAGTCTGGGGATACGTTGAAGTACATGAAACAGATGAAAGCGATCAAAGACAAAATTAAAGCTGGTACACTCAGCATGTTTCTTTTACATATATATTGCATGTATATGCTAACCAGTTTTTACATTCACATGTTATCGTTAAGTTCTAGGACTTTTTCACAAATCTTCCTACTCATGTCCATGTTGGCTTTGGCTTCCATACCCATCTGTGTTTGGTAATATAGACATTAAACGACTGTATTTGATTATAGTTAATATGAGGAAGCGTTTCTTTAGAAAAGCATGGCAAAAAGATTGTGGATAGCAAAGAGGAAGCCAAGAATGAAGCTGATGGTTTTGAAAGTAACAAAGTTCAAGAAACAGCAGATGATGCAGTCACCCCTGTTGAGGGTATGCTTCTGCTCTTTTGTTGCTTTATTCAATCGAGGGGGACTTCTATTGTTAGCAGTTTCATATTTGGGTAGACAAAGACCAGCAGTAGAATTTGTTGGTGGTGATAGTGCAGATAGTGATAATTCACATTTCTCATACCATCGTAATTCTCATTTCTTTAGATGGGCAGGAGGTAACTGAAGAAGTTGAAGAGGTAGAAGAGGATGATACTGATGGAGGCAAAGGAGGCAGCGGAGGAGAAGAAATAGAAGAAAGTATGGAAAGTGAAGAAAGTGATGGAGAAGGTGAACCAGAGGGCTCCGATGAAGATGTATCACTGTTGGTGCAGAGGGGTGGCTCACAATTGGAAGAACCAGAAGGTGAAGAAGAGGAAGAAGAAGAAGAAGAACAAAGAGACCCAGATGTTGCGTAAGAGATCGATTGCTATTTGCTTCATTTTGTCTGCTATTTGCTTTTCATTGATGAACTGCCCTAATATAATTCAAATTATGACCATTGAAGATGTGGATCCCAAAACGTATGCTAAGATGTATACGATATGATGGGAACCCAGCAGAAATTGCTGGTTTTATGAAGTATTATAATATTCTCCTGTTTTAAAATATTTTGTGTGCTATTTTTCATTGATGATACAAGCAAACAATATCTTTACAATAACTGTTGGAACAACTGAGTTTCGAATAATTGAAGTTCCGATAGTCGACGATGTGGTTGATGCCAGGGAACGCAAGATGCGATGACAACTCCACAGCCATTGAGAGCATGCAACTACTTTTAGGTGCCAAATAAACGTCCCACCTCGTATTTATTTTTTCATTTTGTTTCCAACCCCCGAACCTCATTAGAATCCCCGGTTTTTTAATTTTAAGGAAATTGACTTTTTTGCAAGCCCCTCATTTGATTTACTTTCTTTGTTAGTACAATTTACGCCTAAGTTTCTTGGCAAAATAGCGTACTGCTGTATATATTTTAGTTTTATGCTTTATGACAACCTGTCTTTGTTCTTTTCGTCCTTGTATGATCCTTTAAAGCCTTTTCTCAAACTCTGACCCCCTCCCGTTTATTTTGACCCCCCGTTTATTAACTTTTGCATTTTTTCCGACCCCCCTGTTTATTAGGACCCCCGTTTATTTGGCACTTGAGAGTAGATAAATATTAAATTTAAAGAGGATAGTAATTACTATAAATACATAGGTTTGTTTCATTTTTTGTCGGACTTACCCAGGGCAGTCAGGTCTATTTACATTTTACAATTTGCGGTTAATTTTCATTGCCATGTATAAAGCCCCAGGGACGGTATATTGAGCTGACGCCATTTGCCAGACGATACGAGTGACACATTCCCTTTGTCAAGCATTTAAACCAATAACTTTTCCATCTTTTAGATATGTCATATCAGAATTTCAGAAGATAAAGAGGAGTGGCAGTGAAAATGCTAAAAGTGTGGCCAAATTATATGATGAAATGAAACGAAGAGATGCACAGTTATTTGCAAGAATGAGTGAAAGGTTTCCTACTCTTTTGTAATGCTATTTGTTAACGTAGGCCATTGGGATAACCGCACCTCTGCTGCTTGAAATTTTGCTTTAAACTCAGAGGCCTTTGAGCTCTGGGGATTATTTAATAGACTGGTGAAACATTTTAAGAAATAACTGTAAAAGTCAATTCATATTTCTGTATTCCGTTATCAAACCCTCATGCTCTGATCACGCATGCTCACAATTGATTCTCCTAAATTACTTAGAAATGTGGTCCATATAATTTTATGTAGATTTCGCTAAATAGATAATGCATACAGCACATCCTCTTCATCCATTGCAGCTAAAATGACTTCACTAAAATGTAAACTCGAGGGCAGATCACTTATTTCTATTTGTACACCTTGCTCGAAATCACAAAAAAATCACAAGAAATCATAGGAATCACAAAGAATCACAGAAATCACAAAAATGCGCAGAAATCACAAAAAGCACAGAAATCACAAAAAATCGCAGAAAAATCACAAGAAATCATAGAAATGACAAAAATCATAGAAATCACAAAAAATCGCAGAAAAATCACAAGAAATCATAGAAATGACAAAAATCACAGAAATCACAAAAAATCGCAGAAAAATCACAAGAAATCATAGAAATCACAAGAAATCATAGAAATCACAAAAAATCACAGAAATCACGAAAAAGCACAGAATTCACAAAGAAATCACAGAATTCACAAAGAAATCACATGATTTCTTGAAATAAAGAAATCTCGTACACCTTTTCAGGTAGTGATTTGCCCCTCGTGTAAAATAACTTGAGTTGTTTTCTTAGAATGTAGAAATGATACTGCTGTATTTTTGATACATCGTTGTCTCTTCTTACAAAATTGTCTTTGTGTGTACGCATTTGTGTTCTAGTGTTCATCTCACCTTCTGAATAACATTCTATTTTCAGGCCATTGTTTGCCATTGTTCAGGCTAGGGCCGCTCTACTATTTTATGTTTCTTTGATTAAAATGGAAAATTGTATAACTTGAGCCTGTAACTTGGAGCTATGGAGAGCGTATTTTTGAACTAATGAATCGTAGTTGTATTGTGCAGTATTAAGGCTGCCTCCAGAAGCTGGTGCTCTTAGGTGGCTAATAGACAGGCGGGCGAAAGTAAGTGGAGTTATAAGCATTGGATAAATTTACTAAGTGGAAGGGGGGATTGGAGTAGGTGGAGAATGGAAATAAATGCGCAGAGATCTTTGATAATAAGGGTTCAATCACATTGGAAATGAAAGAAGCGTGGAATTGCTAACAGACAGGAAGCTTTTTTCAAAATACACGTTTTTATAAAAAAATCGTCATTTTGTCTGAGCCTCAATTTTCTTAACGTTTCCCGAAATTGAGCCTGAGATTTTCTTACATTTTTATTAACTTTTACTGAACTAACCTGGCGAAATGGTTTACACTTTCGTTATTAATATTGTGTACTTGAGTTTGAATTCCACCTTTAAAATTTTGAATGCAGTAACGACGAATTATCGATTTTTGGCCAATAAAAACCCGATATTTTGGAAATGGAACCTCATGATTTTCTTAAGATTTTGACCGATGTCCTAGAGGGCGTGGTCCTAAACAAAAGCCCACAGACCTCCATTTTCCTCCACTTCACTTTGACAGTACCTACAGGCCTTCTCTATGTGCTTCCAATGATATGACCTGCATGCCTCCACTTCAAAACACATTGGGGACTGTTACTTGTGTTACCTTAGTGTACATCTAAGTCAGTGATTGCATTTCTGACATGATATTCTACATGGAATAAGTACATCTTGGTGTCAATCAAATAAGGATTTTCATCGTTGGTACACATGACATGGTATCTCATATTTATTACCACTATAATGATGTTCTTTTAGCATCTGTTATCATATTATGGATGAATTTTTGCAGGGAAAAATTCACTTCTGCAGGACAAAAAGCTCTGGCACCCCCAATGAAAGTATGCTACTTTTTCCCCTGAGTGTGCGATTGCTGGCCAACCCCCCCCCACACACACACACACACACACACACAAGCCCTCAACGGATTAAAAACTTCGGAGTAGCATCCTGTTTTCGTTTTTTTTGCATTTTGCATGACTTGCTACATGCATTTTACAGCAAACTGACTACACATTGTTGTCTAGCTACGTAGCACTTTTTGGAAGGTGATCATGGCGAGCATGTACGTAAGGACCGAGAGCACGGGAGGCAAGTGCTCCCCATTTTTCAATTTTTTTGTTATATAAAGTGTCCCTTATCAGTGGGTGCTTTTTGCTTTTGAGAGTGCAATGTTGAGTAATGTTCGGCGTTTTTCGAAAATTGATGAAGATCAAAACATTTCTCGAACTTTGTCATGTTCTACAAATGTTCGTCACGTCTGTCCACCTCGCCAAACATTTCAAAGAACAAATGAGATTTTCCAATGCACGCAGGCGTATATAAGAAACTTTCCGATCAAATTTGCTTAGTTCCTCGTAGATTTTTGAATCTGAATGAATCTAAAACTGATTGAATTTAAAAAATCATTAGCAAATGCATAGGGCAGCAACTTTAGGACATTAGCGGGATGATTTTAGGACTGAGCCTAAGTGTTTATTCTTTTCAAGGGTCTAGCAACGCTGCACCTAGTATTTGGTCCCTGGAATTATCATTTTCGATAAGACCATGCTCAATTCTCATCATTTCCATGCTCCATTCCTATCTTTCTCATAAATCCAGCGAAGCCATGCGAGTCTGCATACACGTTCTTTTTATAAGAAGAACATCATTTTGCCTGAGCCTCAATTTTCTTAACTTTTCCCGAAATTGAGCCTGGGATTTTCAGGAACATTTAGGGGAGCAAAAGTGCCCTTTTTTCAAATGGAAACGAATCTGCTTCGGGCATTGCTATGATATAGCGGAGGCTAAATAAGCTAGCGTAAAATCCAGAATATAAGCCCTGGGCATCGAGAGGTTCGTAAGGACTTTTTTGGTGAGCTTATATTCGGGAAGGGCTAACATTCGAAGGGTCTTTTAGGTTAACAGATGACTTGTGTATTCTAAAAAATGCAACAATCGGAGTCTATCCGAAGAGACTAATAACAACATAGTTATTTTCCATTACATGCGCTAGTCTAGCTTGTTATGACCGAGAAGCTAGATCCTTTAGCGATGTAATCAATGGCAGAAATCAAAAAGAGAGACATAGACACAATGCCAATCTATAATCAACACAAGTTCTGATCTCTGAGACTTAAAAACTAGAGAAGACAGACAGAGAGAGAGGGGGGGAGAGGTCTTCTATCTGCTTTTTGTATAGCTTGCTAAAGTGTGCGTTAGGCCCCTAGATTTTGGGACCAAAGACACCTCTTGGATACCACATTTTGTTCTTCATGCTTTCTACTTGGTACAGTTATTCCAAACATGTTCACAAAGAAAAAGATGTTACCTATAAGTTTTAATTCAATAGGTGTTTACTGAATATGAGTTGTTTACTAGATGTTATTTAACAAAGTTCATTATGTCCATAACTTTCATAACAAACATTCAATACGTACAACTTCAGAAAGGACAAACGTAAATAGCTACGGAGGAACCATATATGCTCTGTGCATGGTCTTTCATTGTTCTTACTACACACACAGAATCCCAAACGTAAGCCCTGGGGTTGCATTCGGTGGTGCTTATGTTTGGAGGGATAATTGAGTTAGCTTACCAGGGGGCTTATATTCAGGATTCTACGGTATGTAAGCAAAATATGATTGTAAGAGAGTTATTTGCATGATTGTGAGAAATATAGCCCCTACTAAAGTATGAAACAAAAATGTACCAAAGAGGTGTCTGGTCCCAAAGAGCTGTCTTTGCTAGTGAGTACCAGTTTGGTCCTGCTGGTACCCTTGCCCTACTATCGTTCTGGCATCCCTGGTCTAAATCATTTAGAAAAGTGGTCTAGTATGTGGGCTTTGCTAAATAACTATAGTATGCAACACATCCTCTTCAGCCATTGGGGCTATAACAAATTCACAAAGAAAATGGAAATGTAGCATGAGACTGCAGGATTTCTGCTACATTGCTGTATTCTTAATATCATCCTTTTGCATCCTCTGCACACTTGTGTTCTTTGAATAGCATTTTATTTTTAGGATATTTTTCTGTTAGCGTGCTAGTGCTGATCTCATATATCATTTGTACTTGATTAAAATTTTATATAAAATTGTATAACTTCATCAAAAAGCCAGGAGCTATGGAGACCACAATGTTGAGCTTATAAATTTTAATTGTACCATAATGTATTGACACTGCTAGGAGGGGGTCACAATAAGCAGGTGTTGGAGACATTAGATAAGTGTACTAAGTAGGGGGTCACAATAAGGGAGTTCAAAATTAAAGCTTTGAAATCTAACTTGATAAGGAATTAGTTATTGTGAAAATGTGAAAAGCACATGTTAATTGATGACAGACATGAAGCTTTGTTGAAAATAGTTATTTTGATTAAAAAATAAGAATGGGGTAGAAAAAACGTATGAATTAATAAGTGGAGGGAGTACATTAGGCACCTTGGAGTGTGCTTTAAATAAATGTTTGGTGATGTGATACTTACTGTGCTTAAACACTGTACAAATGGAGTTGTGACATTTTTGGATACATACCTTTGTAACAGTAATGGCATAATTTAGAGACCATCATTGAGAAAGCGGGGACAGCATGACACAAGTAAGTTATGTAGAAACACAATTACAACAAATTTTATGAGATTTCTTGAAAAAACTCTTGCTCAATGCTACTGCACATACCAAATTGTGAACAAGGATATTTTATGTTTACCACTATTTAATAACATCTCATAGTCATTCAGCCTTTTTAGTATCTATAACTTTATTGCCAATGTTGATTGGTCAGACACATTTTGCACTACTACAAAATTAAAAAATAATATAGTACTCTACAATAATTCATTCCATTAAGTGAAAATCTAGCTAAAGTTATAATGGTCTTACTACAGCAGTCTCTACTCTTCATAAGGTAGGCTTGATATTGTGTAAAAACCAAGATCTTTATGACATGAAAATGCTAATAAGTAGGCACATCAATCAAATACTAACAAACATTAGATGCCATATTTTTGGGATGCCACTGTGTTTAGAGCTCTCTTTGATACAGATGAAATTGATATTTTATTCCTCTTTCTTCCTGTATTCCTTCAGGGACAGCTGGATCACTGAGTAGGAAAAAATGATATCGAAAATAAATCATTTGAGATGCTAAACTTACAGAAGTTGATCTCTAAACTGTCATGAACTCTTGCCATTACCTCATTAACTGAAGCTAAGCAAAACTGGGCAAAGCTAAGAGAAATTTTTGGAGTGGTAGACAACCTGGATTTTGGTGACAAAGCTTTCCCTTGCACCAAACTTGCCAACAAAGAAGACATCTCTCATATATTTTCCGTAGTCCAAAGTCAACTAGTACTATTGATGTGGTGCAAATTGCCAACAAGCTAATCTTGGGGGGAGTGGCACCCCACACTCACCTATGGCTATGCCTCTTCTAACTTAGGTCCCAAATAAGTATCACACACTAATTCTTTTGAAGAAACTTCCAACCTCTTCTTATTAGGGCCCCATATAATAAATTTTCTAGGAGAAGCCTGCAAAAAAGCTACTGCTATGCCAGACCCCCTGGGGCTTAATGGACCTTTAGCAGCAATTAATACTCATGAGGAAAGCTGAACTAGAGATAAAAATTTGGATAATTGAAAAATTCAGAAAATTGAGGTGCAGGTAATCACAGTTTGACTGTAATTTAGCAATGTAGCCAATCATTTGATCAATAGCTCATTCTTAATTTATGTTTGTATTCTTAGCTATTGCATCTTGAAGTAAAATGTAAAGTAATATTGTCTGACTATTGTATACAGTGCTGATGTAGACTGGTTTCTAAATGCGAACTGTACCTCACTAACTTGAATTTACTTTCATCAAATTCTGGGAAGAATGCATCACATCCAAAGTCCCCATCCACATGGGTAAGATAGATTCGATCACAAAGTGGTGACTTGACAGCCTCCTATCAAAATGAAATCTGATAGGTATAACCTAATTCTAATTACCTACAAATGGCACAACATATGTGATTTAGAAGACTTTTCATGTTTGAAAGATGCATCCTATTATCAGATAAATAAAGAAAACTTTGGGATACACCTACCCAACAAGTGTTGTTAATAGTGCTGTACACCAGAAGCCTCATAATTGACAGTTGACTATCCCTTTTACCATTTAGGTAGTGATTTCTCAGATTGAAGAATCTGGTTGAGTCTAGGTGCTTGGTTATTTTGGTGGAGTCAAAGTATTTCATTATGCAGTTGTTGTCAAATGTTTTATTATCAAGTTAAAGTCAAATGACTTTATTATTGTGTCAATACCAATACCTTCATTATCAGGTTGGAGTGAAAATAATTCAGCTGTTCATCTATCAATAATAGATAAAATGGACTGTCACTTGTATAACTGATATGCAAAGAAACTACTCAACATAAGCAACTAGCATTACCCTTAAAATAACTGTAGGTGAATTGAGCATTCTAAATATAATTGCGAACCTCATAAACGCTGCAGCCACCACAAATGTAGATATCTTCTATATCACTTAGTGTTGATATGTGTGCCAAAGCATCATCTAATGATGGCTTTATAACTACATCATCTGGGACATCTGAAGAGCTTAAAATCAATTTTAATTAGTTGAGCAAACAGTATCTTCTAAATAAAATCCCATAAAGTGTCTGATCTATAATTCATTGTGAACATACATGCTCAAGGCAGAAGGATAATTACTAGATATTAAATCAACTTTCTGAGGTTTAAGACTGCATTGGTAAATGCAGAAAGCATAAAGGAAAACTGACTATATACCAGGGACACCAGAGAGGGGAGCAAGCACCCCTACTGCCTTTCACTTGGGGGAACAGGTAGAGTAACAGTGCTCCTTTTGAAAAGCTTGTCTTTCGAACATTGATGTGATACAATGGAAATCAAATAAGCTATAACTAAGTAATATTTGATTTGAAAGAACAATTATTTGCATGATTGTGAGATATATAACCCCCAACATTCCCAAACACATGCCTCAGATGACCTCTATTTCTTAGCTAGCTTGGGTCACCTATGGTAGTCAGTGCCTTTTATCACTCTGGCATGCTTGTTATTGACATTAATATAACTTATAACTGTATACTGAAACCCACCATAGTGTCTTGCTCAATATGATATTAATTCTGCCACTAAGTGGTCTGTATTTCTTTGGAATTGATTCCCATGTTTTCCTTCCAATCACAACAACATTCTTGAAATCTAATAATGATACCAAAATATGTCAACTACTGTTCATAGTTTGTAACAAATTATGAAAAAGACTAGATGATTGCGGAGCAAGTGTGATCTAACTTAACACCAACCAGAGAGTATATTATTGAATCCATGGGTTACCCCCATTTTCTTTGTTTCTGTATTTTCCTAGAGAAGGTCAAATACTAATTCTGATAAACATACTTGGATTTTTGACATTGCTTGTGATTCGTGTGAAATAGTTCATTTCATTCCTTCAAGGAAAAAAGATGACATACAATAGCAAACAAGCATCTTTTAACTGAGGTAAGCAAACCAATTTCAGAGCTAAAAATCTTAGCTGTAAAATATAATTGAAAACAATATAGTACTATTGTATTGCTTGTGTGTGGCATGCTTTTGGATGCCTGCAGGCTATTGGAAATGTCGAAAGAATGCAATAGCCATTTTTCACTGAGCAGGTTGCCAGCGGGCAACACAATTTTCAGGAAAAGACAGCAATTGTAGGTTTGTCCTAAATTATAGTTTTTGTAAACTCAGTGCAGGCATGATACTAAATAAAATTTATGCAATAACACATGGAATCTGATTAACATTGCCAGGGTGCCTTCCGTGTAAAACTCACATTGGTGTTACACCAGTAGTTCTTCAGGTGTATGCCAAGGTTGAAGGATGGTATACACTTGAGGTCAAAGATCAAAAGAACTGTTCATCAAGATTTGCATTTTATTACACAAGTAGGCCAAAGAGCATAGTTTAGGCTATATCCATATCAGAGATTTCTAGCCCTGAGTGCATGGCATAAACCTTAGCATCATTGGCTGAAAACACCACTGAACAGAAGCAGAGTAGTTCAAATGATTACAGTATGGTGAAATGGGGAAGACACAAGAAATGTTGCTTTCTAATTGTTCTTAAATGGAGAACAAAGTCACTGTGTTGTCTGATGACATTTGTAAATATATATTCCAACAAATACTTTCCCAACATGGGTGACTGGGATATTTTAAAAGTACTATCAAGCATCGTCCTTTTCTAAGCTGCCAGGAATAATGAATAGGTACATACCAATATGGTAAATAGCTTGTTCTATATCAAATCGAAACATCATACATGATGCCCTTTCCAATTTCATTATCTTTCACCCCTCTCTTGCTCAATGTCATTAATATTTGTGCATATTTTTGAAACATCTGACAACGGGGCTAATGCAGTTTGACAAGATCAGTGCACTTTCTGCTAAGTTACATATCACATTAACTTTTAGCCAAACTGTCATCAACTATCAGCCATTACGTGCTAGATACAGATGAAAAACTGGCAGATTGGCACTTTGGGGTGTGCACCAAATCAACCTAAATAGACCATTTTGGAGTTCACAACAGCATATTCAAAGTGGGGTAAATCCTGTGCGGCTCCTCCATAATTGTTACTGTCTGTTTGCAAAAGTAAGCAGTGTCATAGTAGAAGTTATAAATTAAGCCATTTTAGATGCAAAATAGCAAGAAACTGTTTAAATTGCTAAAGACTATGAGCTATATGGTGCTAGTTTACCACACTTAAATTCTGCTTCGTGTTTTTCTTGGATATTAAATCAAGAGGAGTTTTTGATTAGTTTGCTTTGGCCTAAATGAATAAGGCGATTCATGCTAACAGATACATTTGCCCAGCCTTGCTTTGTATGAAAGCTTGTTGTTGTGTAAAGCTAGTGAGAAAGTTCTACAGGATAAACATGAATTTAATGAGGGTGTAGAGCAACTGGACCAGGGTAGTATTCAATATAATTTGTGTCAATGTTGGTGTCACTTGAAATGCAGAAATATAGCAATGCAAGAAACTGTGTAACAGATGAATGACAAGGCTATGTTCACTATTTGTAGATTTACTTGAGCAATGGAATTAACTTATATAAAATAATGTCGTCTAAAGAGTTGCAAGATTTTTAAGTTGTTTTAAATGTCTTTATTGAATTGCCTGGTATACAAGCTCTTGATGCTTTACCAACAATTACAAGGTTAAGCAGCTTTTGCATTCCATATTTCATATTGACTTTTACTTAAGCAATTTTTGACACTTCTTGATACTTGGGCTGTCATTTGTAAAAGGGTTGCTTCTATGGGGGGAATGCCAGAGAGCATGGGCTTCGTATTTCGTCTGCATTGATTTATTAAATCCCTGACTTCTATGATCTGGCTATCTACATCTACTGGCTAAATGGGTCTCAATGTTCAAGACACTTAATGTTATTATTTGTTTGAATGCTTGAAGCTGTACCACCAAAGGGAGGTGAAGCCCATGACAAAACTCAATTTAGTGTTATGTGCAAGGAATTTCTTAAGTAGTTTGGTATTAAACTAGCAAAGCAAGTTTTAGCTATGGACTTTCATCAGTAGAATGGTTAGATCATATCTGCCCAAGAACCTGAATTAAAATCTGGCTATATTAATTATATATGATATCAGGTTCTAATTTTCTGGGTCATCTAATGGGAAGTGTCATCTTAGCTTCTAATCATGATCTCATTGTGATCTCATTTTAGTGACTATCAAGGCAGGAGTGATTTGGTGAGCAAAGCCCATGTGAGACCCCTGTTTCAAATGCAGAAAACTTTGATTATCATACTCCTTGATCCTTTAAGAATAAAGGATATAAAGGAAATTACCAGCTATGTTTGCTGTTATTGTTATATAAGCTACAAGACATCTAATCTGGTGGACCAACAACTCTAATTTCTGTTGTTTCTCTGGACCAGGACGGCTCCAATTGGCCAATGGTTCAATAGTGGGTCTATTAAAGATCCCTTGTACTTTTTCATTGTCACACATGTCCACATATTCCTCCCTTCTGTCATTCCTCTCAGTATAAGCCTCTAAAACATAGTGTGCACACAAGAAATTCTTCATAAGTTTGTCCAAAGCATGATAAAACGGAATGATGCGCATACACTTCATGCCATCTCTATGCATTTGCTCATATGCACACATTTCTTGCCTCTACAGTATAAATAAAAAATCTTGTCGAGAACTTTCATGCTTTGCAGACGGTCCCCATGTTTGTGTCTGAAGAACGTGGTATACCAACAATTTGCAGAATATTTAAGAAACAATTCAAGAGCAAGCTCCAATAATCACTGTAGACTAAAATATTGTAAAGAGTAAATAAATTCGAACAGAAAGGGAAAGTAGTGCACCGAATAGTGTGAATCGCTTGTAAGGCCCAACCAAACCACCTGAAAACTTTTCTTGATTTAATATCCAAGAAAAACACGAAAGAGCTTGAGTTTTGTATAATAGCATCAACTAACGTACAACTTACAACAGCACTAGCAACTTTTTGCTATTTTGCAGCTAAAATGGCTTAATGTATGCACTTCTACTATGGCACTGCTTACTTTCGTAGTCGACCATCTTTCACTAAGTCTGTTATTATGGGCCTACAGTACATACTGTACATTGACTTAGACAAGCCACAACCTAAAGGGCTTGGCTCTTTTCATCGGTGTCTAGCACATAATGGCTGATATTTGATGGCAGTTTGTTTCAAAGTTAGTATGATACGTAACTTGACAGAAAGTGCACCGATCTAGTCAAACATGGCCTCATATGAAAGAACATCTCACAAGCTATCGGTTCATAGATAATTTATTAGGGTAGACCCTGTATTTCTAGGTGAAGTAGAAAACTACATTAGCGTCCCCAAGTCTTACCATCCGCCCTAAATTTTAGTCTAATACCTCCAAAAAATTTAATTGACAATACAGCTAAGCAATAATCAATTGGCCTGAGAAAAAGCATAACGGCATAGCTGAAAACTAACTTGAGTCTCCATGGCAAACTGTTATTTTTTCCGATTCCCCTTTTTGCATCCATAGCTGCAATACATCTCAGTGGTTTCATCATCAACTCCTTATACTGGTACAAAAATGCTGCTTGGACAGTACAGCGATCAAGCAACAGTTACGAAGAGTTACCTTTCGAAGCGGAATTTGGCGCCAAAACTTTTTTGCTTAATCAATGCGTTTAAACCATAAACGTTTTAACCAACGTTTAAACAAGGTGGCTAAATACCCGGGGGCTTACTTGTCAGATGCGATTTTGCGGGCGGGGGCTCATTCGAAGGGGGGACTTATTAAATCTACAGATCCTGGGATCTACTAAGCACAATATTTTATATCATTTTTTACACTCTCAAGTTGCTGTCTCCAAACAATTTGACTCATAAAGCACATCCTCAATGTGTAAAAGGTTTAGGGGCCTCAAAACCCAATACGGATCAATGAGGGATAAACAACTATGTCTTGAAAGCTGCAATAGATTTTTCTTTAATTTTCTCTCCATAATAGCACCAAGGATAGCATCAAGTCAGGGCCCACGCTACGGGGGGCCAGGGGGGCCATGGCCCCCACTTTTTTCAACAAAAATTATTTTTCCTCTCCTTTTTTTTCTCTTTAACTTTTATTAGTAATAGTATATACACATTATGAGTGAAGCATGCGTGCTACGTGTCAAGGAAAGCGTGTATAGAGTGTGAGGCATACAATATGAGCGAGGTTGTTTGACACTTCATTCTAAATAACGGAAACCATTGCAGTGCGCACAGCTCTTTATTTTACATGAAATAAAATTTTTGAGAAAAGCATTAATACAGTTTAGTATAGTGTAATGATTCCAACTTGACGATGGCCAAGCGAAAAATAACTGACTT
>OLMO02000009.1:18490619-18503362 GCA_900291935.2 Cassiopea xamachana | reverse complement strand
ACCTCATCGTGTGATGTTCTATCAAACACAATGGGTACGGTTGGGGAGATTTGCGTATTGGTCAAATACTCCCCAAAAAGAGAAAAAATCCTGGGAACATTGGATGATATAATTGAGGGAGAAATAAATGAAGGAGAATCAGAGAAATTCAAAGCAACAAGGCTGGACAAGCTCTGTACTACTCGATGGACTGTCAGAGCATCTTGCTTTAACAAAATTTACGAACGGTACGACTCTCTCCAGAGCTTATGGCAAGTTTGTTTGCGTGAGAAGCTAGAATCAGAGGTCCGTGGTCGCATAATCAGATGCCAATCACAAATGGAATCTTTCTCGTTTTTCTTTGGCCTTTTGTTAAGTCAGGGACTTTACAGTCTAACTGACAACTTGTCAAAAACATTGCAGAAAGAAAGAATGAGTGCATTGAATGGGCAAAGGCTAGCAAAGCTGACAGTTGAAACATTGGAGGGTATGAGAACGAATGAGTCCTTCGATTTGTTCTTTGAATCGGTAAAGAAAAAGGCAACAAAATTTGACGTAGAAGAATCAACATTACCGAGGAAACGTCATCGGCCAAAGTACTCTATTCTACAATATGTCCAGGGCCACGAAGAAACAGCTCGAAATACCAAGGCTTTCCATCCACAATCAGCAGCCGACCATTTCAGAATTATATTCTTTGATGCAATCGACAACGTAGTTATGGCTATTCAAGATCGTTTTCAGCAACCACGCTACCAGTTCTTTTCCAACATCGAGCAGTTTCTTTTAAAATCTATCAACTCTGATCCCTACCAGACAGAAATGGACGCTCTTAAGAATTACACAGACGACCTTGACATTTCTGCATTACCTGCAGAAATCCATGTTCTGCGCTCCGTCTTTAAAAATGAAAAAGTTGCCAGTTTCGATGAGATAACAAAAAAGATTATCAAACTGAGTGCAACAGAAAGAAATCTTTTTGGGAACGTCATCAAGTTGATGAAGCTCGTTCTTGTTGCTGCAGCCACAAGTGCAACACCTGAGCGATCTTTCTCTCTTGCACGCAGATTGAAAACATGGCTTCGAGCGACAATGACCCAAAAGCGCTTCAATTCGTTGGCTGTGCTTTCTTTTCACAAAGAACTTACAGATAAAATATCCTTGATAAACGTAGCTAACGAATTTGTTGCCTCAAAACCATTAAGAAAAAACATTTTTGGTAAATTTGCTAAGTCCGATTTGTGAACAAAGTTATCTCCTGGTATTCCATTGGTTGTTGAATATCATTACTTTGCATGTTTTTAGAACTTCCTGGTAAAGCATTGATAAAAAGATTCAAGTTCAAAAACTGAGTATTTTTAGCTATTCTAGAGCTGTAAAATGTACAAATTTTCCTAGGCCCGCGGCGCCAACTATCGTGGCGCCCCCGGGTTGACTCTAAGTTAGCAGTATCACTATACATGGCGGCCCCCCCCCACTTTCAAATTCGTAGCGTAGGTCCTGGTCAAGGAGGGAGAAGTTGTGAAGACAGTTTTTCCGGTCAAATATTAGCCCAAATAAACAGATAGATAACTTCACTACAGCACGAAAAAGTGGCAACATTCTTTTGACATACTGAAAGCTTTTTTCATCCGACACTCGTCAGAGTATGAAACGCTGGATAGTGACCATGTAACCGCATCTGGTTATATATTTCGGTTAACCTTTCGGTCACTATCAGGAATTATCAAAAATGCTAGATATTTTCCTCACAGCCACGAACGAACAATTCTTCAGCAAAAATTGACCGCATACGGGAGGATTTTTCAGAGTAAAGTTTCGTTCGTGGAACTTCGCACAGCAAAATCCCCACCATGTGCGCCGGGCTCAACTAAGATCAGTCCTGGGTATGACATTAAACTACATCCGGTAGTAAGCCTCAGAAGGGGGACCTTTTGAAGTTTGGGGAACGTGGAGCTTCCCCTTAGTTACTATTGCTCCCAGGTTTACTTTTACCCGGAGTGATAGCGCCTGAAAGGGTCCTGACTTGGGGATACAAGTGAAGCTGCTGATCAAACTTTTGAGTTTTTCAAATTTGTGCAAGACAGGTTGGAAGGTAGGATGATATTTCCCACCCCAGAATGAAGATCAATCATATGAACAAATTTTCCTACCACCCACAAGGGCATTTTCTCACGTTTCAGAGAGAGAGAGAGAGAGAGAGAGAGAGAGAGAGAGAGAGAGAGAGAGAGAGAGAGAGAGAGAGAGAGAGATTTAAGAAATTTTCTGGGGAAAAGCTCCCAGACTCCCAGGTTTCCCTGGGCGAAGTGGATACCAATAGATTTTTTCATCATTTTCACATTTGCCCGACTAGACTCGCTAGCTATAAGATTTCTCCTTTCAAGATCAAAGCTTTTGTCTTCCATATTCGTGCAAAATTGATAGGAGGTTGGGGTTATATTTTGCATCCCCAAAATGAAGATCAATGATGCAACATGTTTTCCTACTACGCAGAAGGGCATTTTCTGACTTTCTAGAGAGAGTTATACTAGAAAATTTTTATGGGGGCGAGCCCCTAGATCCCCAAGTGTCTCTGAAAGAAATTGATACCTTGGTACGTCAAAAGTATTGCCCCATCAACAACCTACATTTGAAAAACATCGATAACCTACAATTGAATTCTGTAAAGCAAATAATCTGGCAATAATGAATACCTTTATTACACACCACCCGAGACACTCGTATACAAGGATATCTCCTGAACGAGAAACTCATAATCAGATTGATCACATAGCTATATCATTGTAATACTGACCATGAGTTACTTATATCTCAAACCAAGATTCGTCTGAAAAATCTAAAACAAGGACCAACTCCAGTACGACTAGATTTAACATTAATTGACAACATATATAGAATCCAGATATTAAAGAAGTTTGAAGCTTTTTGAGATGCAAAGAATCAAAGACTCCTAATGAGTTATGGGAAGAGGGGAAAAGGAATATATCCAGAATATTGTTAAACGAACAATTGTTAAGAAGAAGAAAACCCAAAATCAGTGGATGACGAAGGAAGCTCTCTTAGAAATAGAAAAAAGACGAGTATTAAAGCTCGAGGGTTCAATACTTACGAAGAACGAAAGATGTAGAGTATAATTCAACAATTCAAAAAATAATTAGGCAAGACAAAGTGAAGTACACAAATGAGGAATGTGAAGCAATCGAACATAATTCAATTACCAACATAGCAAAGGACTGAAATAGGAAAGTGAAAAATCTGACAAGGACTTTCTGACCAATTGTTGATACAGTAAAAGATGATGAAGAAAAGTACTAAATGACGGCCCAGACATCAAAAACAGATGGAAATCATTTTTTGAAGATCTGTACAGGAGAAATGACAATATATCTTCGGAACTTTCCAACTTCTCATATGAGAATGTAGAGTTAGAGTCCTCTCCTCTCCTTGTGATTCCAAGATTGAAGAAGCTATAAAGGAGATAAAATCTAACGAAATTCCAGGAATCGATGACATTCCTACAGAACTAATAAAAGAAGGTGGTGAAAATGTAACGAAATTCTTTCACAGACTAATCACTATCATCTGGGAAAAGGATTTTCCAAAAGACTGGCCAAAGTCTATAATTTTTCCTCTTCCAAAGAAAGAGGAGGCAGCTTGGATTGTACCAATAATAGAACAATTTCACTAGTTAGTCACTGTAGTAAAATAATTCTAAAAATAATTGCTGGATGCATGAAAGAAAAAATGGAAGAGGAAATCGCTGAGGAACAATGTGGGTTTTTACCTGGAAAAGGAACTCGAGGCCAAATTTTGAACCTGAAGCTGATAATAGGAAAGTATAGAGAACGAAAGAAAAATCTTTGTCTTTGCTTAAAAGATTATCGTAAGGCATTTGGCACAGTAGTGCATGAAGTGCTCTGAAAAGATATGATAGACATGGGGTTCCCAAAGCACATTATACTACTTATTAAGACTTTGTATGAAAACCAGACAGTTACGGTTACAACATCATATGGTCTTTCAGATTTCTTTCAAATTGGACAAGGCGTCAGGCAGGGGCTGTATACTATCCCAAAATATATTAAATATCTTCTCTTGAACAAATAATGAGGAATGCTCTTGATGATTTTGATGGAACTGTTACAATAGGTGGCGGATAGGTAACAAATTTACGTTATGCTGATGATATCGTGCTTATATCTGGATCAATGACTGAGCTGACAGAATAAACAAACAAAATGCACATGGCCAGTAACAAGTCCGTACTTACAGATATCCGATATTTACAGACTCCTGTGATGACACCAAAGAGATTAAAAGAAGAATTGCCATTGCTAAAAATACAGTTGTTTCTCTGGTAAAAGTTTGGAGGAATAATTTGATACCGCTTAAACCAAAATGCAATTTGCTTAGTGCCTTGTGTTTCCAATAGCAACCTATGGAGCTGAGTGTTGGGTAATGAAAGACAGTGACAGTAAAAAAGCAACGCTTTTCAGTTATAGGCGTAATGTCGGCTGCTTCGCATTAAATGGGTAGAGATGGGTGCAAATGAATGTCATGTCTACTAAAAGATATCGATAGACGGAAGCTCTCATCTGTTGGCCATATAATAAGAGATAAAAGACTGAGATGTGTTCGTATCACGGGAATGGGTTGTGGAAAGCGAAAACGTTGAAGGCCCAAAATGAGATTTTAGACAACATTAAAGACATAGTGGGGATTGGCATTGCGAGGATTGTTAGAGAAGCAGAAAATAGAGAAACTTGGAGGAGATCCTGTAGGGGTGCCATGGCAGATAACTAACAGAATACAAGAATAGAGAGTGTGGCATTGCGTAGGCAAGATGGCTTCCTACATGCGTAACGTTACTTAGCTACAAATGCGCAGGCGTGATCGCATAACGCAAAATGATGCGCAAACGAGTAGGTGCAAGAAAATGAGTGACGCAGGGGGAGTATTGAAATGAGGCTGCGCAAAGAGCAGTACAGACAGGAGAATAATAATACTCAATAATATACCTAGGCAGGTTTGTTGCAACTATTTCATGATTTTCCTTTACAGTTTCAGTGAAATACCAGTCATCTTCCCCGGTTTTTCCTTGATATTCTTATAACTTTCTCTTAAGTTTTTATCATTTCTTGCGACAATTATGAGGTGTGGGAACACTTTGATCCTATTTTGATCATTCAAATTTTGATCTCATAAAAGACAGAACTGCATTCATAATAGCTGAACTGCGAAGAATGCTAAGCAAAAGGTGAAAATTTGAATGTGTGCGAGTAAGGAAAAAGGCACTGCTCTGAGATGGCATAATAATATTAAACTTAAGCCTCATGATTATCCTAATGTATTAAAAGCTTTTATTTTCCCTTGATTTTTCCTAATTCAACACAGTATTCCATAATTCTCCCTGAATTTATTGGCGTGGTGACAGCCCTATCAAGATCAATGTCTTGAATGATAAAAATTTACTTTACAACCTGCACAGCCACTGCCAACATTGGAAGGAGAGCTTATTCTAGGGGCGATTTGCAAATCTATTTTGCCACTGTGCAGGGGGTAGTGCTTTCATAGAGCATACCAAGATAGCTACCTTAATGTTTAATGTGCATGCTCCCATATTTTGAACACACCTTAATCTTGTTGACCTATTTGAAATTCACAAGAATACAAAGTTCCCTCTTTATTAACTATCCTTTAAATAAAAACGCTCTTATTTTCAATAATAATGACTGTGTTATAGGTTGAAATGATAGTTGTAAATTCTGGCATGTTTATGACCCCTTGTACATATAGGTATTTGGTCTGAGCCCTTCCTTAAGGTAAGTGTCTCCTAATATCTTTCACGTCACCCCTACTATTGAAATAAAGGAGTGAAACCAAAAGTTAATATAGGAGGCAAGATCTCTTGCCAGCAAGAAGTCTCTTCAATTCCTTCTGTCGAAGACTTAGGAAGTGATCTAGAAGTGGGGAAGGGTACATGCACTCAGGAACACTTGTGACGGGTTCGAGTCCCGTTTTTATCCCGAGAAGGATGACGAGGTTGGAAAACACAGAGATGAAGTAAGAACAAACTGTTCTTCGTCAAAACTCAAAACAACACAGCATCACAAATGCTCTCTCTCTACTATTTATATAAATCAACCTCAAAGCGAGGGTAACAATAGCTTTTAATAGAACATAGCGTCACACTCCATCAAAAGCAGAAGAGGGCAACTATGCAAGCTTATATGAGACACTTTACATGCAAATGTGTATAAATTAGGAGGCATTTGCTAAAATGCCCCTCGGCTCTTACGTCCTTGTTTTCCGTAATGAATTCAGTTCGGATTGACATTTCAAACCCGTCATTGAGCTCTTTTTCAATTGTTAATGACTGCCCCCGTAATAAATAAATTTGTCCTGCAGTTCCATTGATTGTGCATTACGAAGAAATCTTCGGACGACAGCTGACAAGGAAAATTGATTTTCGCGCCCAAATAAAATCTGACGTGACTTTCACTTTGTAATCAAAGGTGGATTGGTTGAGTGATAGGGCAATGCCCGAGGGGGCCTTTTGGTTCTCTTTTCCTAGGTTTCCTTTCAACAAGTCCTACATTAACAAATACTATTGTTATATATGTGGAGTCTTGCAGTAAAGAAATAGAAATAACAACGATTAATGACAAAAAGTTCGTGAATCTTCTTCAATTAATGGCTTCAACTATGTCTCATCTTACGAACCCCTACGGCGACTTCAACGTACAGAACAGCAACTTAAACTCAAGCTCACGACAACTTAAACTCACGGACAGCTTACACTATTAACTTCTTCTTGCGACTTCTACTAACTATTGAACTACACAATACGGCGTTGGCATTTTATGGCAGACACATGACACAGCAAAAAGAAAGGGATATTACGTAAGAGCAATTACACCATAAGATGGAAACAGATTACTCACAAACAATAACTGGACGGATAAAAATAAAAACTACCTCATAGGCACAGAACTTCGAAGTGGCTTAGAAGGTGAAGTAGCGTATTGTTAATAAAATACCATACGTAGGACTGGTTTTTTAAATATTCCTTTAGTTTAATTTCACCCTTCTCAACAAAATGGTGATCATCATTAAAGGAAAAGATGGATAGCTTGTAATGTCGATAACTTTTGATCTATGCAAGATGTACAATTTGTTCCTTCTGGAAATGTGAATTGAAGCCTTCTGAACATGCTTGCAAAATATTTTTTAATTATTTGAAACTATGTGTTATCACTTTTGTCGCAAAGAGAGTACACTTATCACCAAAACACCCTTCTCGATGCTTTTCGAACGAATTCTCGCAACATTATTGGTAGGAATCTTTCGATGGTGATTCCTTTTTTAGCCAATCAAGAGTTGACGCCTATGCTTGGTAGCACAAACAAAGATTGGAAAATTCTGGCCTCGGACCTGCTGTGTTTGGCCTGAAACGCATCGTGTAGTCTTGCAATTCATTTCTTAGCGTAAATTGTAATGATGACTTCGCTGCTTTCGTTGTGTCCAAACAGTTAGAACCTAAAATCGTCGCTTTTTCTTTGCTTTTGCAATACAATTAAGGCTATTACATGATTTTGCAAAGTGAGAGCGAGAAGCATGTCTTGTTGTTGTGACGCCATTTTAACTAAAATAGCAGACGACGCTTTGCCAGTGTGAATTAAAAAAATAGTATTTGACGCGCCGCGACGCGATGTACCTCGACGCATCGCGATGCGTGCAGTGTGAATTGACCTTTAGCCCTAAAATTTAGGGGTGTCCAAACTTTTTGCGACGGGGGCCAGATTTTCTATTGTAAAAGTGGTGGGGGCCACCCTTTTTTACATATAGCAACGATAATTTAAGAATATTTTTGGAAGCTACTTTGTGTTTCACATTTGCTTTTTTGTTTCAATTTCAACATCTTAAGAATGTTTTTGGTACATTTGAAACAAGCATATCACATGCACTTGAATATTCACTTAACCTTTTTTCTTATTCAGAAGTAATTGTGCTCTTACGTGAGAATTCTGGTGGAAAACCACTGACCATGAATTCTAGCGGGTTGGGGGTTGTGTTGTATAAAGTGCTGTTGGTCTCTAGTGGGTAAGTGAAGAATGTTAATACTGCTAGCCAAATAACAGTATACGAGCATTATATATTTCATGACTAGGCTGCGGACCGGATAAAATTTGATCGAGGGCCGGATTTGGCCCGCGGGCCGGACTTTGGACATGCCTGCCCTAAATAAAGGCCTTGTTGTTTGATTTCATTGCTAGTTTTTCGTTTTTTATTTGATCAAGCATCGTAGGACCGGAGTTTGGAATTTGGTTACTGTTTTAGATAGTGTGGCTTTGCTATGGGGATTCTCAATGAACAGCAACTAACGAGGGCTCGAACTTATATTAGTAGCAATCGAGGCAGAAATCCTATTTCGCTGTTAATGGAGCTTGGCCAATTGTTACACGTTACTCCCGAATTCAACACCAGGGAGGACGAGACGTCAACAGTTCATCAACATGTGTTCGTATGTGAAGTAAGATTCGCTCAGTTTACAGAAAGTGCGGATGGCTACAACAAGAGACGTGTTAAAAGCGAAGCAGCCAAGCATATGATTGAATTCTTACAACTAGCAACTCCAAGTTCCTGTCTGTCTAGAGGTGGTAGGGAATTCGAAACAGCAAGAAAATCAGCGAATCTGGTAAGAGCTTTTTGTAATGAAGACTTATCGGGCACAAACATACTTTTTGCTACCCCCACAAAGTATATGATCCTACTGGAATTGGTCCATGCGCCAGAGTGAGGAACGTGGCAGCAGCACGCGCGAGATTTACGCTTACACCATGTAATACATGGTTGTGGTCAGTGTTGCCAAGGAATGGGGAGTGGGTGTGGTCTAGTTGCAGGGCTTATACAGTGGTGAAAAGTCTGGGATAAATAGGTTTTTCACTTAGGCCAGAGAAAGTCAGGAAAATTTGTAATGATCAGAAGAAAATTGGTATTTTTATACTGTGCAGTATGAATTTTATTTTTTCAGTTCACATTTAGTTTGTCCTCCTCTAAGTCTTATCTTTAGCTTTGTAAGTTGATTTTGTTATGGAAAATGCTGACTATTTTTGCAATTTACGACCCTAGTCAGAAATTATCAACACCATGCTAAAAGTTGCAGCTGTCAACAGCCAAGTGCCTAACCTTGGCCTCTCACATCAAGAAAAAGGCTGTTTTTCCAAGAAATTCAGGTGCAAGACATAGTTTTTCATGAAAAAAGTCAGAGGCAATTTGTAGCATTTAGCTATAAATGAAGGGAATTTTTGTCAAGAAGTCCATTTAAGCCTCAGTTTTGTAAGAAGCTTGCTGTAAATCCTTGAATAAGCTCCTGGGGGCTTATTTGTAGATTTGAATTTTTGGGTGGAGGCTTATTTGAGGGGTGGGGGGCTTCTTTAAAAGTTTGGTATTTTCCTCAAGGGTTGACATAAGAAATACCATAATTTTCTCAATCCAGTAAATTGAAATATTACAAATGCCATTTCTCAAGCCAAAGTTATTAGTCAATAAGAACTTCCTCATTTTCATCAGAAAAATTGTGTTTCTGTCTGCTTTGTTGTCTCCAGTCAAAGGAGTAGTACTGTATAGCTACTGTCCTATGGGGCTTTCTTGAAATTAGATATTATTTTGCATTTATGCTCCCCCCAAATAAGGCCCAATGGTTGCTTAGTCAAAGGGGCTTATTTGGAGGTGGGGGCTTATTTGAAGACTTACAGTATTCCTTTAATGAACGTAAAAGCAGTTCTCAATGCAGCTAAATACAGCTTGGACTGCATGTACTGTACTTATTCGATCACCCCCACTGTATGCTTATTAAATTTTTCCATTTTGTGGGGTGCTCTCAGTCAGGGGGTGTACTTGTTCAAGGGAATGTTCTTATCACAAATTTCACAATTAAGATTTTTCATCTAAGTTGTATCAAATAAATTCAGCAATAGCTGAAACAGAGTGTATGAATTACAATTGTTATCAGTGATACACGGTCATCACATTTACAAACAAGCATGGAAGCCAAGTATTGATGAAATACTATATTGTCAAAAGCATGGAAGAGTTAAGGCTAAACAACACAATGAACATGCCATTTGGCATGTTTTGAGAAGGGATTGGGGACGAATCGTTATACGGACCATGTTCCCATGGAGCTTGTGTCTCTCATGGTCACCTTTCTCAGATCAGATGCCCAAAACCTCATTTCTGCAAAAGCAATTGAAAATAGTTTAGTTGTACTTACAAATTTCATTGTTTGAGTACTGAAGAAAACAGCATTTGATAAGTTCATGGTAGAAATCCATAAGATGAAAGACATGCAGACACATAAACATTAACATTTATGACAGTTCAAAATTGAAGAAAATATAGCAATAGACTTTCCTTAAATTTTGAAATTTGTATTTTCCTGAGTCTTACAGTTCATCATTTGATGCAAAAGTGGCGTCAAAGATAGGGTGTACTTATCCTTGAATGTTACTGTGTTTGTTCTCCACCATTACCTTGGAGTGTGCTTAATTGAGAGGTGCTCTTATCACAAATTTTTTCTCAAAATAGGTTTGCTTATCTTGGGGTTTGCTTATTCAAAGGGGGTGCAGTAAATCAAATAATTACAGTAAACTGAATTTCTCCACATATAAGCATATCTGTGGTAGGGCTTATCTGCTAGGGGGGAGGAGCTTATATGAGATGTAAGAACATGCTCAGTGAGAGTAAAACTCAGAAATGTCAGTTTCATAGCTTAAACAGCGAGGTTAGTATTTTCTTTGACAGCAATCTAAATGATGACTACATAGGATCATTTCATGCAAGCATATGCTCTTGCATGCTTGTTGTCAATAGTTTTACTGTCAGTTTGACTTTTATAGTCACTCCTTTTAGTCTTAAAGCCCAGGTGGTTGCGTTGAGATAACTTGTTCTAATAAATTCGTTAGTGCAAAACTTCACGAAAGAGTGCTGGAGTTATGACAAGAAAGGTACACTACAATGAATTTGCTCTTTGCTTTGATCTAAGAAGCACTCCTATAGGGCCTATCTGTCTAGTGCTTATACACAGAATAAGACATGTGTTAGAGCAAGGATGTATTTAGGCTGGTGTGGGGGGGAGGTACTTATAGGTAGAGAAATACTGCATGAAAAGAACATGGGCATGCAAGCTACTATTCTATCACAAGCACACACCCATGTGCAGTTGCATATCTGAGCACTAACTGCATGTGTGCATGCCATATTCCTCAGTATGGTCCGTCAGTTATCAACTGAGTTTGCATCTACAGTTCTTTTAGAATGATTATTCAAGCCAAGCAGAATTGTTCTGGCAAGGTAACTTTCTACTTCTTGTAGACAGTATTCGCAGCCACACAATATTCTTATCCTACCAACTAGCATACTCACAGTTTTTCTGTGATATGAAACAAATCTCCACACATTCCAATCTGGGAATTGGTCCGTGCTCTTTGTCAGATGAATTTAGCATACCAAGCACCAATTCCAGTAGATTTATGTGTACATTCATATGCTACCTTGTCTTATGTATGCTATTATGGTTGGACTGTTAAGCTGTAGGTTAAGTAATTTTGTGTGCATTGGATTGTTTAATTTTATTTGTTGTATCATGCTGCAAGCTACGTGCAGGATAATTTTTCCAATGAATCTCATCAAGAATCTTCCACCAATTCCTTCAGGATATGTTATATTCAAAGTCATATTATAATCAAATTCATTGAAGTAGAGAATTTTTTTGAAAGTGTCTCACAATGTGCTTGGCAAGTAAGTGCATTAGACTTTGTACTGACCACTCTGTGATAAACAGGCCAATGTTCAGTTGTCGAGCATCTTGCCATGGTTATGAGAATGGTTGTATTATTCTGTGCATTTTGGTGTATTAAAGGTTTCCTGAAAATTAATTGGTAGTTTGCAAATATATTTTACTAATATTGTGCTACCATATGTTAGGGCCAGCCCTACACAATGCAGCGGACGTCTGCATCTGCAACTTCAAATGAAAGCAATGATTATATTGGAAATGCAGTTGGAAATTTACAGGAGTACTGTGCTGCTAATGAGCTAGAGCTCCCTCTTTACACTTTTACCCAGGAGCAGTCTCCTGGTAACAACAGCAGATACACTGCAGCAGTTAAGGTATGGGGAGATTCTATCTAAAATCCAAGTGCAGAGCTATTCAATTTTTCTCAGTATTTCAGAAGTGATTTAAATCTTGCTATTTAATGTAAAGTCCCTGATCCTTTCATCATCCATGCTTTGGTGTAAATTCCTTAATATTTGCTATTCACCCATTCAGATAGCACTATATCTTAGATATGCAGTTCATGCCCTGAGACACGTGTGATCACACGTGCGCGTGTCCACACACATGAAAAATCCCCTGCATGAGCGAAAAATTGCCCGTGCCAACATCATTATTAGCCGTGCAATTGCACGTTCGAAATAAGTACTATGTTGTCGCAACTGCAACACTAGTGACTGTCACTTTTTGCATTCATAACTCTGTTCTATATTGTTTTTATCCTAAATGAAATATTTGACATGCTTCAGCAACAAGAAACTCTCTTTTGCGGATACACAAATCTTAGATCGCATGTGCAAATCCAAATAATTAAGAGCAATCACTCGTGCAAACGAGGGTGCACGTGCGACTTGACGCTCGTGCAACAATCTCTTCCGGGCATGGACTGAATATCCTTCATTTGTGTGTGTGTGTGTGTGTGTGT
>OLMO02000009.1:18450771-18490519 GCA_900291935.2 Cassiopea xamachana | reverse complement strand
ATATATGTATATATATATATATATATATATATATGTATATATATATATATATATACATACAGGGCGAGTCATCGGCGCCCTAAGAAAAAATAACTGATTACAAGGGCCGTGCCTGGCCCACTACATGCAAAGACTGACTCCCGGCGGAGCGAGCGGATGAGATTCATTGCAATCCAACGGTCGTGAAGGCGGTGGCAGCAAGCTTCGTGGAACCCTTAGAGCTGGACGTGGCACCTAAAGAAGTCCTGGTCATCCACTGCAGCCTGAAAGTTTCCCGTCGTAACTGTTTCCCGTGCCACTGGATCAAAACTCTTCAAGCCGAGAGAGTGAGAATGCCCCCGTGCAACGGTATCCTCACTTTAAAACTTCCACGCACAGGTTGTTTTTTCAACTAAATATAGATGAAAAAACAGTCATCATCGGACACGATGGACAACCAACAATATATATATATATATATATATATATATATATATATATATATATATATCTATATAGAGTGAGTGAGTGAGGTAGCATAGTGGTTAGAGCGCATGCCTCCCGTGCGGAAGGTCCTCGGCTCGAGCCCGACTCGATGCCTTGACCGAATGCTCGCTCACTGTTCACCCAGCAGCGAATGGGTACCCGGTGGCAACACTGGGGAGATAAAGGAGGCGAGGAAAGGAACTGGCCACCCTATCTCACATGCCGATGGCTCAGCATAAGTGTTCTCTCTAACAGGCCCTTTCCCTACGTACGAAAGTATACGGGACTACCTTTACTTTATATATAAATATATACATATATATATATATATATATATATATATATATATATATATATATGTAAGTAGTACAAGTACAACTTATCAACAATGCATGTATCTGTTACTCAAAGTTTTATGCTGTTGTGCACTCAGACAGACTAATGGAATATTCCCTTTCTCAACTATATATGCATAAATGTAGTGTGTATTGTACTTTGGTATTATATTTTTAATGATGAAGCAGTTAGGTTCAGCACTATTGTTCTTCAATTGAAACTTATTTTCATGTCGGCATTTAGAGACAAATTCTGACTTTTTGTTCAATAGGGTATTAGTGTCAGCTTTGATTATATGCAGCTTCTCTGTAAGGCACAGGTCACATATTCTAGGCATATTGCTGTATGGTCTGGCTTTGGAGATCATACACCATTGTATAGTTTATTCTTTGTTGTTATCCTTAAGATTCTATTTATATTTAGAGACTTCTTTATTGGTAGCGTATTTTCTGTTGGAAAGTGATAGTTTGTGTTGCATAAACCGTTGTTTGAATGTCCCCTCAGTCAATCCAATGTAATGTTTCCCAGTAGTATCTTCGTTGGTGATGATTTGTGCCTTGTATATACATTTGTAGTTAGACAATTGCTGTCGATAGGGCATTGGTCTTTCTTGCGGCAGTTGCATGTCGGTTCTGGGGGCTTAGAGATGTTCGTACTGATGATTTTTTTGTGCTTGCTTATGATAACTTCCATATTCTCCATACAGCTGTAACTTATTTTGACGTTGTTTTTGTTGAATATATGATGGAATTTGCGGCTCTTTGGCAAGTGTTTTTGAATTAATCTGAGAAAAATTTGGCCAATGTTGGTTTCTACGTTCCTACTGAATGGAGGGTTATACCATATGATATTTCGTTGATTGTTGCCTCTAGCTCGTGTGAATGGCTCGTGTTCGTTGTTGTTGATGAATTGTTGCTGACCTATTAACCATTGTTTACTTGAAGAGTCCCAGTGAGAAAACGAACTCTTTTTGTCTACACAAGACTGAGTTTTGAATCTTGATGTAAACAGCTTCCAAAACACTTACATCAAGACTCAGAACCCAGTCTTGTGTAGACAAAAAGAGTTCGTTTCTCACTGGGACTCTTCAAATAAACAATAGTTAATAGGTCCTAATTGGCCTCTCTTGGGGCCAATTAGATTCATCCCTATCACATGTAACCGCACCTAGCTATATATTTCGGTTAACCTTTCCGTCACTATCCGACGTTTCATACTCTGATGAGTGTCGAACGAAAAAAGCTTCTAAGTGTGTCGAAAAATGTTTGTCGCTTTTTCATGCTCTGGTCAATCTTTTTACAAGCAATCTTTATTCCTGTTCTGTACCCATTCCTAGTACTTCTATGTTGAGGTAGACTTAAGTGGGGATAGGTGAAGGTACATTCCAATGCGTGTCTATTCCTATAATTAATCGTTGGCCGTGTAATTCCTTGTTGTAAATGTACAGTCATGGAAGAAAAAGAACAGACTCAACGCTAGCCAATTACACAAAGTGCTAATAAATGCAAAATTGACCTACATTGACAGACCTGTCAACTTTCCCGGGTTTGCCGGGAGACTCCCTGTTTTGACTGCTTTATCCCGGCTCCCGGTTTATATATTATTTCTCCCGGTTCTAAAGACATCATCCAACAGAAATAACTGGATCTCCCGCCGCTATTTCATTGGTTTTCTGACGTCTCCTTTGATTTTTGTGTGAGCTATTTAAAATAATTTTCGATTTACTGTTATGATTTAATGATTACATTGGCTTTCCACATGGCAAAAATGATTTGTTAATAATTTCTGAATAACAAGAATAGATAGCAATTATTTTGAAGAGACTTCTCATGATCATTTTTATCATAAACTACTTGCCGGACACAGCATTTTTTCAGGTATAATTATTCTCTTAACAAATTTCTGTAATATCCCGTTTTTGAGCAAATCCCTGCCTCTTTGTAGGAAAGTGCAGAATCTCCAGGTTTTGAAAATTTTAGGTTGACAGGTCTCTGCATTGATGTCATTCTAAGTAAGTTGCAATTTTCGACTGAACTTTCTGACACTGCGGTGGAATACCGAACACTTTGAAAGCCGAGGTTTGTTACTCAAATGATAGTTTAATACCTTGTGGCTTCAGAAAAGAATGCTCATTGCACGTTGCACTTGGACCGGAAGTAGATTTAACCTCCATTGGGAAAGCTAGCGTGTCTTGTGCTTTGCAATCCCAATTTACAAGAGTTTTTCCGGAGTTCGGATTGCCACCGAAGTTTCACAAATATCAACCGAAAATTGCAATGGACTTTGACCGACAGCAGTTTAGCAAATCCCATAACATGCACCCCTTCAGTCAGTTGAGGAAAACAATTCTATTTGGATTTGGTCAACATCAAATGAGATCCTATTTTGAAAAGCTTGCTTTCTTTTCCAGATACCAGGCTATCCTAGCATGGAAGCAGAACCAAAATCATCTAAAGCTGAGGCTAAACAGCTCGCAGCTTATAAAATGTATACTGCACTTCAAAATGGACGCGAAGATAGAACAGATGTTACGACAATACAAGCTTCAGATGATCCCTTGGATAGCTTGAAGAACTCGTTTAAAAATTTCAGCCTAAAGGACGGTGGCAAACCTTCGTCAGCAAAGGGAAAAGCCATGAATCAGGTAATTGAGGTCATGAAAGAAGTTGTTTCCGATTCAACTTGCAAAGATGCGTTATCAGGAAATAAATATTCTGCAGTGGAGAAAGTTACAATGATTGCATCTTCTGGAAAGTTTGAGATAGCTTTCCATCACGAAGAGAACGCCGATGGTACTTCCCATCTGTGTCTTCTTGAAGCAAAAAATGGCCTCTGTCTTGTTTGTCATGGCATTGCAGATACTAAACCGCAAGCAATTGAACGTGCTGCTGATAGTTTGCTGTCACTCATAGACTTCTTTGCGAATAGCACTTAGCTGTTAAATAAATACTGTCTGGTGCCTATGTGCCAGAGCTCGGAATAAGCTGGAGGGAGAGTGGATTGAATGCTCTCTTTATTCATGAATCAGGCGTATTGCTTTGTATACTACTTGTTGTGATGAATAGGTCGAGCCGATTCGAAGTAAATACAAAAAAAGATATACGACGTTTTCTTGACACAAATTGAACAAATTGATAACTATATTTAATTAAACTAATAAGTAAAACACATATCCTTAAAACTTTGTATGCCTAATTGCAAACTTCAAAACTCCTCGACCTTGTTGTCGAATTATTGTAATTCTTTTCGTTGAGTTCCTCTGAACTCTGAATCACATTGACCACTAGCTCAAAACCGATCTAATCTAATACAAGCCGGTGCAGCAATTGTGAAGAAACGCCAAGAGAAGGAAGTCACAACGTACCGCGGGATTGCGCGGGCAACCGAATGCATGGGTTGTCATTTCCTTCACAATACTACTATATCCTATTGCGGACTTATGCTACTTTTAAAGACATAACGCTTTGTTGAAGAATTTGATGAAGTGGCTAGTTCACAAGATTTAGAACATTAGAAAGACTGTCTTACTAGACCACTTTCTCAGTTTCTTATATAACTAAGTGCACCAAGTTATTTGTTCTTATAGAAATCAGGGCTCGTGCAGGTCCTTGTACTCCTTGAAAAGTGCAAGAATGTGACATGTCATTTCAAGGGCAGTTGAAATCCCCTGAAGATGAGAATTGTTCCTTGAAAATTGATCAAACTCCTTGAAGTTTGTGAATACTTACTGTTTTCTTCGTTTACAGCTATAAATAACGCATAAAATCATTTATAGAAATATCCAAAAGAAATTTTAAGAGAAGTCGTACAAGAAAACTCGTGATATGCCAAGAGATGTCTCGTTTTCGGTATTTTGGGCTTCCTTTGTATTTACGTATGCCCCTTGAATGTTAATTTAAAGCTCCTTGAAAATTTTTATTTTAGTCCTTGATCAGTCCTTGAAAACTCCTTGAAATTGCATATCAAAATCCTGCACGAACCCTGAAAAATAAATGTATGCAAAGTGCCCCCTAGCTATCAGTTTACTCCTACACCACTGTATCCTGTTCTATCAATTTTCATTCTATTCTATTTCAAGTTACCTTTGTAGGCGTCCTTGCACCTTCTGCAATAAAATAATATAACCTGTTGTGATAATGAAGCTGGTGTGTAAGTGTCCTAGAAAGTACTTAAATGTCAATGCCCCGGAGACACGTGCGATCGTACGTGCGTGTGCCCACACACGTACAAAATTTCCAGCACGAGCAAGAAATCACCCGTGCCTACATCACTATCAACCATCCAATCGCACATCCAAATAGGAACTTTGTTGCCTTAACGGCAACACGAGTGACTGTCACCTTTTGCTTTCATAACTCTGCTGTATTCTGTTTTACCATAAACGAAACATTTGACATGTCTCAGCAACAAGAAACTCTGTGTTTCCGATACACAGATTTTGAATCGCACGTGCACTTCCAAATAAGAGAAATCGCTCGTGTAGACGAGGGCGCACGTGCGAATTGATGCTTGTGCACCAATTTCTTTCGGCATGGACTGATATTTGTGTGATTGTTAATAAAGGATGTAACGTGGATTGTATTCTTGCTACATTTGCTATTGGGAACTCACACTTTTATGCAAGTGGCCGAATAGAAGACTTGCCTATGCCAGTTTTGCTTGAAATGCCGCATCCTTCCCTGTATTAACTTTCCCGTACCTACCAATCTTTGTTTACTTGTCTGTGAGAAATATCGGCGAACCTAGGATACTGCGCACTGAATTGGATTCAACATGGAAGGAATTACCTATTGCAATAAGAAATAAGATAGAAGTATGGAATGAATTACCTAATGCAATAAGAAATAGGATAGAAGTATGGGATGAATTACCTAATGTTTTAAGAAATAGGACAGAAGTATGGAAGGAATTACCTGCTGCAATAAGAACTTCTTCGTCAACATTTTTATTCAAAAAGTCTCTAAACTTTCGTTATTTAAATGTAATATGATGGAACTTGAATTAAGACTTCACGTAATTTATTGTTGTGTACTTTGAGGTGTAAGTATTGTTATGTAAGTAAAGTTTTGTACTTAGAGGCAGAGTTTAAAATATGTTGTAATGAATGAACGAACGAATATGAGTCAGCTCTTATTTAAATCTCCGATGCTAGTTTTTGGCAGGTATCGAATGTCAACCAGTTTTGGAGCAGCCATAGAAAGTGCGTCAAAAGCAGAAAACGTTTCGTGCCAATATTTTTTCACTGCGGCGATCATGGATCGTGTAGGTCCTTGAACTCCTTGGATAGTGCTAGAATTTAAAATGCCATTTCAAGTGCACTTGAAACTCCTTGAAAACAAGAATTTTACCTTGAAAATTGATTATAGTCTATGAAATTTGTGAACGTTCAAAATAATAAACAACACAAAAAATAATTTAAATATTCAAAACAAAGTTTGAAGAAAATCGTAGAAGAAAACTCGTGATATACCAAGAGATGTCTTGCTTTCGGTATTTTGGACTTTCTGTGTATTTACGCACGCGCTGTGAACGTTTAGTTAGAGCTCCTTGAAAAGTTTTGCGTTAGTCCTTGAATAGTCCATGAAAAGTCCTTGAATTTGCTTGTCAAAATCCTGCACGAACCATACCCTAAATCTTTGGCTCAAACCTGGTTATTATTGACTACTACAAGCTTTATTTATAGCTTGCGTGTTTGTTGAATGAATATGGGTGCAAAGCACTAAATTTGCCTGCCAAACAAATGTTGTTATGACGACGAAAATGTACCTATGAATTGCTTTCAATTGAAGGAAAGTAGCTGTACTGAACACAGAGGTAAACAAAGTGGCGAACAGGAAGCACTTTTATTGCAGTTTTAGCTAATCAGACCTTCTTTTGTGTGCACAGACTACTTATTTCTCAACATCAATCTCTGAAAATCGCCTCCTCCAAGCTGATGGAGGTATCATTTTCTATTTCCCTAACTGCCCTGCGTCGATCGTTCTAGTGTACTTATAGAAGTTTTGGATGAGTACTGCCTTTTTCAGTATCGCCTTGAAGAAATATACTAGAAGTAGCTTCATTCAGGTTTCAGGAGTACGTGTAGGTGGCAGAGTAGGTGGCAGAATTGAATCATGTATTTTAACTGGCATCTACTAGAATACAGGCACTTTGTAGCTATGGAAACATAATTTTACCATTTTTCTGCATTATTGTAAGAGTAATAAGCACCATTATGTTTCAGCATGTTATTCAGAGTCAGGTTTGCAGGTTCTGTGCGCACAGTATGAGGTTTCGTTTATTGGATAGTCTGTTAAGCCAGTGCATATGTAGCACGACTTAACTACATTGACAAGGTTTTGACCAATCATTGTCCATTTCTACTAACTTAGCTTAACTTTGTCTTTGTATTTCCGGTTAACTTAAACTGTTGCGTAAGCAGGTGCAAGGAAAACAATCTCAGCAGTATTCCTTGCTTCGACTGTACACTTTCCAAGAACATCTTGCTGTATGTAATGGGAAACCCAGCAGGACAATATCTAGGGACTGTTCAAATGTATGATACTGGCTATGGACATGGTATAAGTCCTACCTGTCTGTTGATGGAACTAGGCCAGAAAATGCATGATGTTTTGGATTTCAGTATCCACCACGTTCCGAAGTCGACAGCTCATCTAACAGAGCTCGTATACGAAGTTACGTGTGCTAATTTATCTGAGAAAGCAGATACCAGCAGCATGAAGAGTTCCAAATACAAAGCAGCAAGACTAATGAGTGAACTTTTGCAATCAACCAAAGGTCAGGACTACCACGCGTTGTTAGGATAGTGGAACAAATAACACCATCGAATGTGGTAAGAACTTCTCATAAAAAATATGCTTTAAATTACATGAATTGTATAGCAAGCAGTCAATGTTCTGATCTTATGCTAACCTTATGCACGGTGCATATATATGTATACGTATATAGGGAAATGGGTGCATATATGTACATTTACAGACTAATGTGATTGAAACTTAGATAAAACTTAGAAGATATTTTGATGAGTCCCTTTGCAAATTTCTTATATTACACGAGCACTACAGAAAGGTAGCTGCTTCTTTTGAGTCTCATAGAAGGACATATTTCTATACGAATACTTGTATCCTGCTATCAATAGCAAGTGCAAATTCTAATATATTGTAGTCAAAAAATGACAACAAAAATGTCTACTGGACATGTTGAAATGAATTGTATTGCATGCTAACCACTATCTTAAATAGGTTTTTATATTTATGCAACGTCGATTCCATACAGTACAACAGATCTCCACAATTGCTAATTCAAGTGAAAGCAAGGATGACATGCCTTTAGCATCAAGATTAAGAAACATGAGCCAAATTCTGAGAAATGCTAGCCATCTGCGCCGGCTTTTGATTGTCTCAGGGGGGCTCAAATTAGAAAATTTTTCAAAATTGGCTACCATTAATACACTTGGTAATAATATGTTATATAGCATTTTTTACTGCAGATAGCAAAAGAAAACACTGTCCCAACCATCAGAGCAAACATACAGATGTATAACAGCAGAAAGGACGGACTTAAGAGATGATTATTTTGGGGTTGTTGGTAGTTGACATCTTGAAATTTACCGAATGGTATTCAGGACTAGCCAACAGCATTTCATGTCATTTGCAAACCATAGGAGCTTTTTAACTGTGGGTTATAAACACGCAATCTGAGCGTTTCATTTCCTTCCTTCTAGAACACCGGACAACGCCTTTTGAAAAATAGGACAAGCATTATGTTGTTCATCATTAATCTCTAGTCAGAAATGGAATACATGTCCTCATCGGAATCTTTTTCAACTTGGGTGGTTCTTTACATTAAATCCTATCTTAGATTTCCATGTTTATTTCAATTATCGAATGGTACGAAATACTGCAGAATTTTCCTAATGGAGTAAAATAATTGAGGGGTGTTGCACCCTACTCCCTCTCCAATACGTCCCCCTATGAACAGAAGTGTCAATATAGTATCATTATCACGTCAGTTCTTGGACTTCTGTGATTTGGACAGCAAAAAAGCGTTCTTTCTCACAATTTTTCAGTGGGCTCACTCCTCCCGTAGCATTGCCCAGGGGTGGCTCGAGCACCCAAGCCCCACGTAATCGGTGCCCGTACTGCTAGGTCAGATGTGGAGCTCAATCGGGTGCTATCTCTTGGAACGGGGTTTTCTGGTGTGGTGATAATAAGACTCTAGAACATGTGACTTACAACTACGTTATCTTTATCCTGATTGGTCAATACGTTCTCTCTGTCCTCCAAAACCATAGTTGTGGTGGGCTTCATGTGTTTGTCCTTCCTGTGTTTGTATTCGGTAGCCTCGGTATACCTATTTCCGCTTTCTATCCTCCTTTATGATGGGGGGCTTTTTGTAGCCAAACATATCGTAGTCATGTGCATACTGCTTTAGCAACCTTTCTTGTAGGTCACTACTCAAACTTCTGTAGTAGAAGTTGCTTAATGCTTTTGTAGGAACTCTGTAAGTTGACTTTAAATTTGGAAAGCTCACTTTCGATTTAGCGTCGATTAGCTGCAGGAGATAGTCTGCATCGTCAGCAATTGTCTCAAATTTGCCAATATAGTCGTAATATATCAAACAAGGAAGGCACAATCTGTCATAGCGTTCCCAGTGCGAATTTATAAAATCAGGGTGTTCAGGCGGCGAATCAACAACATACTGCACAAAATCGCGAAATGTGACTCCTTCTCCTTTCTCTATATCAGCCTTTGATTTTTCAGGCCTATAGTGATGCAGAATATACCTCCCAAAAGTTTTCTTAAAGTACGGAAGCTTCGTCTCCACAAACTTGTTGCGGTAGGCTGAGGTCAGCCTTTCAATAGGGTTGCGAACAAATAAGAACTTGTAATATGTTGATAGGCGGAATATGATTTCGTCGGAGGAATAGTCTGATAGTGGCCTTAACAGTCCAAATGAATTGTTATGAACATCCGCTGTACCAATTGCTTTTGGGTCTTCAGTATACCCTTCTAGAACGAGAAGAACTCTCCGCCAGTTGGAGCAAGCCACTTTTGGTATCATGCAGTACAACAACTGATTTTTGTCACTAACGAGAATGTTGCGAAAGGCCTCGCGGTTCAATCCCGTTTCGGGACTTAGTCCAGCCGGGTATATGTCGGACCGATTTCGCCTGTGGCAATTCTGGACAAGTGTCTGCTTGCGCGTACGCTGTATCATGGCATTCTCAATTTCTCCAGCTTGTGAAAATGTTGGCAATTGATTCTAAAATAAAGATTATACAAACTTTACTAATATTTGATTTGTTTCTTTGCTTTGTTCGTTTGTTTTCATATTTAAATGTTATATAACAGGGATCACTAACAACGAGCAGGCAGGATCCAGGGATATTGAAAAGTAATTAATTTTGCTGAGAGTGAAAAAGTAGGAAAGTAAGGGAGGTACGTGGCAGAGGCGTGCTCAACAAAATTGGGTTTGACAAGCCAAAAACTATCGCTAGTTCTAGTCAGAGGTATCAGTGAAGAACGAGTGTACACTACAGTGCCTAATTTAACATGATTGTCCAACATCACTTTTCTGCAAACCCCAGGATGCATTCTATCCTGACCCCATGCCGGAAATTTTCATACGAATAATGTTTTTGGGCCATGCAGTAACTAGGACAATTGAAAAATGCGAGGGCAAAATGTAGATAAAATAAAATCTCTTGAGAAAGAGAAAAAGGGGTCTGCGGATGAATTCCTCCAAAAATGTTTGCTAACCGTGCCCATAAGACTTTGGGGAAAAGTAGGCAACGCCTTCTCATCATATTCATCCAGCTCAAATTTCTAGGATAATGAAACTTATCAAAGGACTCTTGTGAATAGGGGCAGATCCAGAGCTGGAAATCGGAGGGGGAGGGGCATCTGATTCATTTTATTGTCTTTTTCATATGATAAACTTCCCAACTCTATTGTTTGCTATAGGATATATTGCCGTTTGGGGGGCATGGCCCCCGCACTCCTTGGATTCCCCCTGCTTGTGAACAGGAAACTTATCAAAGTATCCCATTTCTCTCCACTAATTCTTCTTCCCAAGGCCATTACTTGAATGTTCAAGACCACTATTAGTGACCAGGACCTCTCTAAATTAGGCACTAGTACCCTATAACAGTACAGAACAAGATCTCATATTGTGTTACTGAAGAAAGCGTAATATGAACTAAGGGCGACTGTAAAGATGGTGGTACAGAAGTATGCCCATAGCAGATCCGAAACACTATTATAGATATCAAGAGCTTGGAAAAGTAAAAAGAGAATTATTAGAATTCAGAATCCATCTCTAACGGGCTCTCTCTTCGTATTTTGCCTCATATGTATGTTGTAGTTGAAGTTCATAACTTACTGCATTATGTTTTAGTAAATTAAACATGTAAGAAATATGGCCTAGTCTAATTGTGGGGAACAGAATAAGTTATGTGTTGGATATATATTCACCTCTGCAAGCTCTAATGATATCTTCGTGTATTGCTTTTCAACTTCTCCGCCAGCCAGCTGGTCTGAAATATGCAGAAAATAATTGCGTTTGCAAGCTATGTCTTGTTTTTTATCTATCAAGTAAAGAAATTTAACTACAGCTACAAGAGAAATTACATGTCCCATCCACAGCGAGAAAAGCCACGAAGTCACCTATTTATCACTGTGGAAGTATTGTTTTGTATCCATTTGAGAACACCAAAGCATCATGATGAGATTATGCAGCGCAGGTGAATCTTTTTGCATTCTCGTATATTCTGTATTCAGAGTGTAGCGCTAATAGACATGAGCTTTCAGAGATGAACTCAACACTAATATCACTCGTGTCACATTACATGAAGTACTTAAATTAATCACTGGACCATTTCCTTTCAAAAAGTATATACACATTGCTCTGTTTTACAAAAAACTGTTGTTTAGCAAACAAGCACTAGGCTGGCCAAAAATTCAAGAGTCTCTAGCTCTATGATTTATAAGTATACGTATGTGACCTGTTTTATCAAAGTTTTTATATCTCGATTAGTTTAAATTTTAAGTGGAAAGGATTTCAGCTTCTTGATAGTGATAAGCTTTTGTTGACGATAAGCGTTTATATCCATCATGAAAAGCTCGACTTTAAAACAATAAAGTAATTTTTGGTCTAATGCAAAATCTTCATGCTAAATTAAGAAAATTTTAATAGATGGTGCCGATCCAAGTTTCTTATGAAATGAGAACCGTCCTGCACTCGGATTCCGGGATTGAGTAAAATTGTAATTTTCAATCTGAAGTGGGAAGTAGGAGTAACATTGAACAAGAATGAACAATTTTTCTTATTTCATCGCCAAAGCGTGCCTTTTCGTAGTCTCAACTGTTTGAAATTGTTGCATATAGCATTGGACTCAACAACCATCTCTACTTGAAACATGAAATAGGAAATTGGAATTGAAGTACACGTTCTTTCTATAAGGCACAAGCTGTTTACCTTAGGTCTAAATAAGTCCTTATTTCGTCAAACCCAGCCTTAATTTTTCCAACTAACATTACACATTATGTGCAACATTGCAGAATGTACTTGCTCTTGCTCGTTTGGTTCTTTCTTACCTCATTCTATATCGAAAATTATGAAGCTCAATAGACTTGCATCTAATCACTTGACGTATATTTTGCATGATAAATTGCAATTACAATAACCGTTTACCTCTATGAAACAAACCTTTTAGGGATGTGATCATGTCACCAGCTTTCCAGACTTCCCAGGCAATAAGAAACGCCAGCCCTACAAGAGAAATTGCTCGAACAATAACTGCGCGCATCTTTATAGGCTTCGTTTTCACCTGGAGTCCCTCCATTCGGAAAGAGAGAGAGGCGGCAGTGCCTCAATCATGCATTTACTGTTCAGTAGCCAGCAATCATTCCCACGACAGTCTGCTTCACAGTCTGGATCTCATTAACCTCAACTTACTTCTGCAGAGGCTTCTAATTACCTTGGGTCAGTGTTTATGCACTTTCATTGCTCCCTGTGACTAGAAACAATAGCAAGGTTATACCGTGACATGCTATTTTTCTTTTATTGGCAGTGACCAATCACAGGTTAATTTTGATTGATGCATTTAGATACAGGCCATCGTGAGGTCTACGGGTAGTTAGCAGCCATTAATACTTACCCAAGCGTATGCCTTTTGACGGGGGGACTCGCAACAAGGCCAGATCTAAAAAGTGTTCCCGGTGGAGGAACTTGGCAGCGTGAGGTATATTTATTTAGTTTGGGATTTTGAGATATAGAAGCTCTTGCTGAGGTGCTTCTTTATTTCCCTCATCAGCTTTCTACTCGCAGCTTCTTTTTCATGGATATGCAATGTATCCAAAATTCTCTTCACTTTGCAATTAACATTATCAACCCCCTGCTATTTACTTGACTTGCAAATGGCTTATTAAATGGTCACTGGTTTTCACTACACATGACCTAGTTCCAACCCCTTGCTAATTCTATCGACCATTATGTGTCATTGTTAATTAACATTGATGTCTGTAACAAACTGAACATTGACCCTATGCGCAATGTATATAATTCCCATAAACAGAGCTCGACTCTGTAGAAGCTTGTAGAGCTTTTCCAGCACCAACTTAAGTCAGGAATGGGGCAAAGACTTTCCCAACGGGAGCTGACTATTCAGACGAAGGAGCTAGAATATAGTTAGCAGGGCACTTTAGCTGCCGAAAAACTCCGAGGAAGAGCTCTTCAATTTCCTTCGTGGGGCTAGCAAGCTCCAAAGGGAGCTATATTCCCCTGATCCTCCCCTAGTGCCACCCCTGACTGAAATGGATAATGAGTTTAGAAATAGGAACAGTCTGAGAGGAGACTATTGCACCTATATATCACCCTTTACACTGCACTTAGTTCCCTTTCCGTCTACTGTAGTGTCTTAAATGGACGAGCCTCCCGTCTGTTATTTTCAGAAAAATTTTCCTTTTCCCCTGCTGCTTATTAACAACCCTTTCTATTAAAGTTTGCAAATCGATCATGATCAGAACACGCAGAAGATTAAATTACTTTTAAATAAAGCAATTTACCAGCATGAACGACCTTCTCTTAGCACTCCTTTTCTATTGACAAGCTACTGACATGCATACCCCCTTCTATTAGCACCCTTTTGTTATTGAAAACTAGCCGACATGAACACCCCCTTCTATTCGCACCTCCTTCTATTAAAAGTTGGCTGATATTAGCACCCCGTTCTATTGCCTTCCCCCTTCTATTAGAGACACTAGAGTAGATTATTTCCAGATGACCTAAAACTAGCTGATGCCTCTCCTCTCTTAAAAAAATGATAGGACCAACAAGACAAATTATAGGCCTATAAGCCTTCTCCCTACAATATCAAAAATATTTGACTGACTCATACATAAGCAACTTTATGGTTTCGTCGTACGCAAGCTTTCAAGGCTTTTAGGAGGATTCAGAAAAGACTACAATATGCACTACGTTTTGTTAGACTTTTCACAAAATTGTAAGAATATTGTTGATAAAAATGGATTTACAGAGGCAGTCTTTATGGATCTATCAAAAGCATTTGACAGCATCAGTCATAGCCTCCAGATTGCAAAATTGCATGCTTATGGACTCAGCATTAACGCCTTAGAGCTAATTCAATGTTAATCTCGAAAAGGAAACAGAGGGTCAAAATAAATAGCACATATAGTACAGTGAAAGGAATAAAAGTAGACGTTCCACAGGGGTCGATATTAGGACTTTAATTATTCAATATTTTTATAAATGAGATCTTCTTTGTAAATAAAACACAAATTTGTAATTATGCCGATGACACTACTATCTATGCATGGTATAGAGACCTCAATACTATCATCAGCAACATAGAAGTAGATGGTTCTGTCCTAGCTAATTGGTTGTCGAGCAATTTTATGAAACTAAATTATGATAAACGTCATCTAATGATTTTTGGCAACAAAAGAAAGGATGCAACAGTCAAAATCGGAAATTCAGAAATAAAAGAAAGTACCAGTGAAAAATTCCTTGGCACCACTTTTGATGAAAAACTAAGCTGTAAAGAGCATGTTGAAGATCTGCGAAAAAAGCTAATCAAAGGCTCCATGCACTTGCTCGAGTATCTGATCGAATGGATTCATCTAAAGTAGACACTCTGAAGAATGATTTTTTCAAGTCACAATTTAATTATTTCCCTTTGGTATGGATATTCCTTGACAGTGGTAGCAATTGTAAAAACTTCGAATTCAGGAAAGGGCCTTACAAGTGCTGTTCAGAGGTAGTGGAAGAGAATTAGAAAAAATAAAAGAAAAGCATTTAATGAGTCATCAACACAATCTGCAATTGCTAATGATCGAAAATTATAAAGCAAAGAACAATCTCAGTCCAGAATTTATGAAAGATGTTTTTTTGAAAACCGCAGAAATTATAACCTGAGAAACGATAATCATCTGCAGTTGCCAAAAGTTATGACGACAAGATACGGCACTGAAAATACAACGTAAAGAGGGTACCTCTTATGGTCTTCTCTTCTAAAAGAAATAGAAAGTTCTAGCACTCTATCCGAGTTCAAGGAAGATATAAAATTATGGAAATACATGCAACAACAGAATGTGCTCAACGTTCATACCAGGTGTAGGATATTTGTACATAAAACAAATTGTAATATATGTAATTAGGATTTATTTATCATGTAATACCTTTTCGTTTCTCTTATTTGCTTAAGTACATTGGCTCTAATTAGCATAAGTACGCTATACCTCTTCAGAAGCCAACAGTAAATAAATTGATCATATCATATCATATCATATCATATCATATCATATCATATCATATCATATCATATCATATCATATCATATCATATCATATCATATCATACCTAAGTATTGATTTTAGTCAAACTACAAATTATTTTATTTGAATTATAAAGTACAGTAATTAGAAAAGAAAATTAACTGCTTTTTGCAAAGCAATTTTGCAGTTTAGTTCGATGATTAAGGTGATTTGTAATTAAAACACTTTTTAAACTAAATAATTCTAGAGTATGAAAATAAAGGGTAGCTACTTTAAATAGGAATTCCATTCTTTCTAATTTTCCTGATGTAAGAATAACACAGCTATCTTTACAATATGTTTAAAATTGCACCACAAATCAGTTTGCTTTACCAGCACACACTGCTACTTTACTACACACAGTTTCTTAATAATGTAAGCATCGAGTTTGACGAAAATTGAGAACTGGACAAAAGCCCGAATGCGTTCGGAAACTGTTTGATCTGGTTGAAAAAAATGACGGTTGATGGATTAAAGCCAAATGTTGCATTTGACCGGTTTCTAGCCCTTCTTTAATTGATAGGGTTGGTGCAAATTCAACTTTCTATTGTAACGTATTTGCTAGTAGTAAATAAACAAACGAGATCATCTGCTTGGTTCCATTGGCGTATGAGGGCTTCAACTTCAGGTGGGCTTTAGAATTTCTGCCCGATTAGGTAAGGCCATTTGGAGAGCAGCTAGAAAAGTTGCCCGAATTTCCTATTGTTCTTTCAGGAAAATTCCACAAGTATGGCATATCTCTGCCCAAATAAGGGGGCTATAGCTCCCGCCACCCCTCTCCTACCCTTATGCTTTGTTCACTCTTGCTTTTCAATTAATCAATCAGTCAATGAATATCTTTACAGTTGGTACAGAGATACATAGTATATACAAATACTAATTAAAACCAACTATTTAACAATTAGATGTATTAGTCTACAGGAAGTTAAAAGAATAAAATAAAAATACTGCATGCATAAAAATATTGTATGCGTAGATGTGTAGGTATGATGGCTTATTGGCATATTTTACAAGCGCATCTAGCTCCAGACCATTTGCCTATCCTTTTCTGGAAACAGGCTAAAGTTTTTTCACGTATTATGCTGTCATCAAGGGTGTTCCACAAGAGACTACCCCTAAAAGATGTTGACTCAAGACCAAAGTTCATTGTCTTGCCTGATGGAAGTTTGCACAATTTTGTATTCTTAGATTATAAGTAACATTTTGTTCACTCTTGTTTGTTTACAGTTCTAACAAAATTCTTGTCTTGTACTACACTTAACTTACTTTCGATCATATTTCCATTTTGTTAAGTATTTAAAAAGTGTTTGGAGAGAAATAAGGTTCGTCGGGACTTAATTGCAAAATTTTGCAGCATTTTCAAGCAGTAATTTGACCAGGTTTGCTAAATGATTTCATTGACATGTTGTTTCTCAAGTGAAAATGATACGATGCTTTTGACATCAGAATATTCTGTATAGTTGTTGAAGCTATAAAAGTACTTAGATGAAACCATAGAGATAATAACTCTATGGATGAAACCCACCGATCTTGAGGAGGCTGGGTCCCCTTCGAGTCAGATCTAGGGTGGTGTGCACTTCCGCGCCTCCCTTTCTCTACGTTCTGCATTTGCTGCTTTGCCCGTAAGCATTGACAGCGAGGGGTCTTGTTGATTTGAAATTGGAAAGATATGGAAAATTTTGTGTATCCACAGAGAAGTCACTATAGTGATTGAAAGTCAAATAAGGAGTAATATACACATAGCAATCAACAAATGGAGTACTGAAGTCGTATGTTACTTCTTGTTACGAAGTATATACTATTTCATAACATATATACAATTTTGAAACCGTGCACATTCTTAGCCTCGTATGCGCAAAGTAGAAACGAGACTACTGGCTAGACTTTACAGCATGATGAAGCAATATGCCGGAACATTTCTGAAATAGAAAATTTTACAATTGCTGAACGACGGAAGACTTCATTTGATACCCTCTGGTAGCAGAGGGACACCATTGAAAATTCTAGTTTGACTGGGATTTACAGTAATATAAAAGAAGGAAAATACATCACTCTTGACAGGCAACGTCAATAGAGGAAAGGCTATTGAAATGGAGGTACAACTTGCAGATTATGTAAAGCGTGCCATCCCAGACATCGATGAAGACTTGCTTCAATACGTAGTTGGTGAGTATTGTCGCGTAATTCTTAAAATAACCATAATATTTGTTTGTATTATCACTTTCCTGTATATGAAATGAACTGAATATAGTGGAAAGAAAAGAATTATTGCTTCTATTAGGGTATTCTATTATTTTATTTGTTGATTGAAATGTCAAGGTGTTATCGAAAACGCTATTTGCGCAGCCCATTTGCTGTGCCACCCCTCTCCATCCTCTCCTCAATTGGTTACTTGATGGCCAGTCTGTGCTTAAAGGTGATCCTCCCTATAGAGTTAAAATGTATCAATTAGTTGGTAATTAGCCAGAGTTGGTACAACTTGGGTGAACTTGGTGTAGATGCTGATAGAACTCATTATTCCTTCCTAGATTACAATTGGCAAGTTTCTATAAAAGTTTTGTACTCCACAGACCTCACTCAAAAAAGTTTTCAAATGCTTTCTTGTTTATTGGTAGTACCAAGAGGGTACCCAATAGAAATGTTCAAAGCAAAACCAAATCCTTTTAGAGGTACCCCCTAGCCCCATAAATTAGAGGGAGGGTGTGAATGGAAGTAGAACAAAAGACACAACACTTGCATGTTGATATGCTCAGATCATAGGTGGTAAACCATATTTATTATTCTTTTAGATGTTGTCAATGCAGGTGCAGATGATTTTGAATGCTCAGATGATTTGAATGAAGCAGTAGGCCATATTCTTCAAGAGATTATACCTGAAGATGGTCATGTGTCATCGAATGGCTTGGATGATATTTGTAATGGGCTCTTTCGTATAATAAGAAAGTGAGCAACTTTTGCAAATATTGATTGATAAACTAAGTGGGATTTCATTTTGATATCTTTCGGTGTGATTGAGCAGCTATATTGTAATGTTAGAAGTTTCATAAGTCCACACATTCTGTATGGGTTTTGGAAAGTTTTGAAAAGTTATAGAAATTGAAAATGCCATTTTCCAGGACCTGGAAAGTTTTGGAAAAGGAGCTTTTTTTCAAAATGGCTATGGAAAAGTTTTGGATTTTTGAGATATATTTAGAATTCTCCCAAGGAAGAATTCTAAAAATATCTCACAATGGATATAGCTTTGTGTCATATGAAGCACCATATGTGTTATGTTTGTTCATTTTACTATTTATAATACAAAACAAAATCCACCAAAAAATTATAAAACACATAAAAATAGCATTTTTCTATTATTTTGGGGTATCAAAGTGCAAATGAAAATGAGTTTCATGGTTTTGGAAATTTTACTGTTTGGCTTTGGAAAAGATTTAGAAATTTTTTAAAAGAAGTTTACTCATATCCTGAATTCATAGCTCTATAGGTTTGAGTAAAGCATTGGCCAATGTAGTTCAGCTCAGACCAACAGCAAACTCAATAACCCATATTATTTGTGAGTACTTAATATGTACTTGAATGAATCTAGGGGACACATGCTGGAGATCACAGCCACTCATACCTGGATAAAATTGCTCCAGATCAGAATAAGCTTGCAAATTTGATTTTCTTTTGCTAGCTATCCAAGTAACTAGCAAACTGACTGGCTGGTAAACATATCAACTAGCTAATCAATTCAATTCAATCCAGTAATTGAATAGCTAGCAAGCCAGTTTATTTGCACATTACTTCAAAGATGTTTGATTTGATTTTTTAAATTTGGTTTGAAATGATTTAAATTCATAACATTAACAACAAAAACAGCAACAATTTTAATATATTATAAACTAAAGAAAACAATGCAACTAAGAGAACATTGGTCTATAAAGGGGCATCATTTTTATTAAGGGGTATCATTTCAATAAATGTCAGAGCTGAAATTAAAAGATTATTCAGGGTGTTAATGTATTGAAGTATTGGCCATTATGAAAGCAAGGTAAACTATTTAAATAGGTATCATGAATTCTTAAGGAGGAGTTTAATAGTTAAGTCTATGTGTACCCAAAAATAACTCTCTTTATGCTTGATACTTTATTTTGTGTTGTCAGTAATAAACATATGCAATAAGCAGTTGTACAGTCGTATTGATTGCCAAAATTTTTATTAGTTCAATGTAATTTTGCACCATTTGGTCCCCATATAATTGACTAGATAGCAAACCAATTTATTGAATATCATCTAACTGAATAGCTGTTTAGCCAACTAGATAAGTACTAGTTCAGAAACAACAGTTGAAGTCAATTTCAGCCATTTTCATCATACCAGAATAAGTCAGCCTTTTTTAGAAGCTGCTCTTTTGAGTTCTTTGCTTAGGTTTAGATCTTCAATTCTACTTAAGATGCAATATATATATATATATATATATATATATATATATATATATATATATATATATATATATATATATATATATATATATATATATATATATATATATATATATATATATATATATATATATATATATATATATATATATATATATATATATATATATATATATATATATTCATGTTAAAAAAACTCAGACCTGAGAAGCCTCAAACATTGGCAGTTTTAGGCATTGTATCTGTAGTGCTCATGGTTTCCAGAGCTAAATTCTAGCTTTATTATTATCACATATGTAAGAAATTTAAGTAGTTAACTTAAGCTTTACAGAGAATATATGATAATGGGATATTTTATGATTCAAAATTCTACTGAAAAGTAGTTTGCCAAGCTATTAAAGTGAATGGTGCTATTTATCATTTACAAAAATAATACCCTTAATTGACATTCTAGAATTGATAAAGATGATAAATTAATAGCAAAACTAGATGCTCCAGTGCACATTGGCAAAATGGTTGAAGAGGCTGGTGAGTACTAATACAGTGAAGAATTTAGTTTTCACATAATTTGTTCTTATCTTGGATATGATCTATGTTTACTGATGTTAGCATATCAGTAAAATTGCAAAATTATGCATTCAGAGCAGATATGCAACATTTTTCATTATGTATTTGTATTTACATAGCTTGGTTCATGGTGAATATCATGGTTTACACATTTAGAAACCAGTATTTTCATTGGTAATATATGAAGTTTGTTTCTATTTTGTCATAGCACCAAAATCTGAACTCCATAAGAGTATTTGGAACAAAGAAGTAGAGGAAAATGCACTGGTGTGCTTTGATATTTTTGCTAGTTTGTTATTAATTTTTTCTATGTTGATGGATGCTAGGCAATCCAGTATGCCAACCTATGTTATGTATCTTTTTTTTGAAATGTATCTCTGTTTCATTTGCTTCTTTTCATTGAAATGTTTATCTGTGTTTTTATTCTTGTTATTGTGAGCTAATGTTGTTTATTGTCCTCTCCAAATTTTATAATTCAATGTCATTTATAGAGAACAGTTGATACAAAGAAGCTTGAGAAAGCTGAAGCAAAAATAAAGCAGAAGCAGGAGAGGCAGATTATTAAAGAGAACAAAACTACAAGTAAATCAAATGGTGACAGGTAAGAAGTTTTACTATATTTACTTCTAGAATCTTGAAGGGAATTAGAATCAAGAGTATATTGCAATATCCAATGGCAAATTCAGTGCCCCTTTGTTGGAGTATGGTGTTATACCATCAACACATTTGACTTACTATATCTCTAAAATTCATTCTATCAATCCAGATAGTGTTTTGTCATTCTCACAAAGTTATACTTTGTACTACAAGCCATTTATAATGCTGAGTCCACATTACTCTGTATTACAAGATTATAATCTTGTAATGCAGAGCAATATGGACTCACTTTTTAAAAGTACAATTTAGGCCTGTTGTGGTATTAGGAAGGTGTTAAATGAATATATATATATATATATACATATATATATATATATATATATATATATATATATATATATATATATATATATATATATATATATATATATATATATATATATATATATATATGTATGTATATATTTATATTCATTATTTAGGCAATGTTAAAGTGTTGAATATCCCAACCAATTGCTGTTGATTAGTAGAGGTTTTCTATTTTCTTAGGTTATCCTATTTTTACACTTTCTTTATTGGTCAATGCTCTAACTCAAGCAGATATTCTCTTTTGATTTAGTTCTGCAGACAGTGCATCAGCAAATCAGGTTATTCAAAAGAAGGACATGAAGATGGAAGCTTGTGGAAGAGTAACAGATATCAGAGTTGAGAGTTTTGATCTTTCCTATGGTAGCAAGTAAGTACTTCAACTATGAGAATAAGATGTATGCTTCAGCATATAGTTTTTTCTTAGCATAGGCCAATGGGCATCTAATTTTGTATCTTGTTGCTTGCCAGCCTTATTTGCAGTGGTTTCTTTTTGGTAAGTAAACTTTTCTGCAACCAGTGCACTTTTTTGGTATATTTAGCAGTGCCTGCTGTGCTGCCAGTAGCTACCATTGACTTGAGTGGATTTTCTGATGATATTTTTTGTTGCAGAGTTTTGTTATCCAATTCAAATCTGATAATGGCATTTGGAAGAAGATATGGATTAGTGGGTAGGAATGGATTGGGTAAAACAACATTACTTCGTGCAATATCTAGGTATGCACACCAAGTTTACAACATCTATTCTGAGCTTTTTTAAATAGCAAATTGTGTATCTAAGTGTAGTCATGATGCTTTGTGTTAGTTTGCCAACTATCTGAAATTGTTTGCTATTACTTGACACTGAAGGTTGCAATTTCATAATGGAGATATTTGGAACATTGCATTACCACTTTACATGCTGTCTCTTGTTGCTTCTATTGTATTGTTTAAAAGATCTCTTCAATGTGTGCATGATGAGATCTGTGGTCTTGCAATTCTTTCTTTGCCTGCTGTGGCATAGCAGGTATAGTTTAGGGAAAGGATAACTCCTATGAGCCCCCAAGCTGTTGAGACCCCAGGAGACCCCTAAGAAGTTTTGGAGAGACCAGTCTTTTGCATTGTTTAGTGTTAGCACTAAGATGGGGCCCAAATTTTACCACAGTCCTAGGAGCCCCAAGATACCACTGCTTGCCTGTTTAGTACCTTAGATCCAGTGGACTTTTATATCACTTTGAAATTTGATCATCAATTGAGTTTCATTCTGTATGGCTGAATTTGATTTGTGTCTTTCAAAATTCACCAGAAACTCCATGACATTGACGGAGCTCATTAATCTGCACGACTGCTGAGCGATACTTGCAGGCAAAAAACACCACACTTCAAATTTCTCCAGGCACTTTTCATCAAAATCTACATCTGGCTATTTGTTGCTTTCTGTTTTTTCTGCAGGCACATTTTTCTCAGATCTACGCTCACAGGCACAAAATACTTTTACTGAGGCCTGAACAATGATTCTATGACAGTGTTCTATGCATAGCCACAATATGCATAAAATGGAAAAGTCAATAGTTAGTTTAGGACGACATTTTACTATTGCAACTTTAGAGATTCTGGGAACAAACTCTATGACCACCTTTACTAGCAATGTGCATATCATAGACTGTTCCCATGTAAGCATATTTGTTAGGTAAGCTGCCTTACAGTTCCCTCTTTTTTAGGAGAGAACTGCACATCCCCCACCATGTTAGTGTCTTGCATGTGGAACAAGAGGTTGCTGGCGATGATACTTTTGCTGTTGACAGTGTGCTAGAATGTGACTCTGTACGGACAGAATTAATAAATGAGGAGAAGAATCTTACTAATGCCTTGAATATGGGGTAAGAATACTCAACCTTGTAGACTTGTATTTCATACCCTCGATATTAAGTGCATTATTGCTGAGTTTTACAAGTTGTATTAAAGAGTTTAGTCTTGTTCCCATCGGATCAAAATAGTATAGACCAGACTTGTACCAATATCTAGCTCCTTGTCGTTGTTTTGTTTAGGAGAGAAGCTATTTTAGGTTAGTGTTCATGTGCTTCTGGTCAAATACACTTTTGCTTTACTAGATTCGCTAAGAAAAAGAAAAGCAGTACCTTTGATGATATCATCATAACATCTGACATTCATAAATCATATGGATTCATTACTTTTCTAGACCCTCTCAGGTTTTGGATGCTGTTTATTGTACTCGCACTCCATTCTTGGTGCTCCTGACTTTAGCTTTGTGCTCCCATGTTTTGTGTTAACTTTTCTGTTAGTATTCAGCGAAGTCGTAAGTTCCAATAGTATGGAGGTTGGGCCCCCATCAAAAGATATTTGGGGAAATACTCCATGTAGTGTAGGATATTGTTCCATGTTTGATCAACGTAGCAAATATTGTCCGTAGACTGGCCCAACAGTCTCATTAAGCAAATTATAGGGTACGACGCAAGTGATTTTTCGCCCGACACTTGGTAAGTGTTGCCCAGAGAAAGAAACATCTCTGCAATGCATTTCCATTGAAAAATCGTTATTCTTCATGTTTTTAAGTTCTGTGAAAAGTTTGCTATAGGATGCTTTAGCACACCGTACAGTAAAAAACTTTGCAAAGTGTTACTTGGAGCCTTATTTTCTATTTTGTAGACACAGTGATGCCTCATTGAGCACACGCTTATCAGAGGTATGGTACCTACATACGAAGTATTTGCTGTCCTCACAATTACGTAGTTGCATGCTAACCTGTGTGTGTAATCAGGGCTCATGCAGGTCCTTGAACTCCTTGAAAAGTGCTGGAATTTGAAATGTGATTTCAAGGGCAATTGAAACTCCTTGAAAATGAGAATTTTTCCTTGAATAAGGTCCTTGAGATTTATGAATGTTGTCTTCGTTCACAGCAACAAAAAGCACAAACAATAATTTAAAGAAATATCCCAAGGAAAGTTTAAAGAAAATCATACAAGAAAGCTTATGACATGCCAAGAAATGTCTCGTTTTCGGTATTTTAGGATTTTTGTGTATTCACACATGCGCTGTGAATGTTAAATTAGATCTCATTGAGAATGTTTATTTTAGCCCTTGAATAGTCAATGAAAACTCCTTGAATTTTCTTATCAAAATCCTGCACGAAAAACTGACAACCATGTCCCCTTTCAAAGAAAGCACATCATTCCATGCCCTGAAGAAAGGTGGCACAAAAGTATCAATTGGCATCAGGGGCAAATCCAGAGCTGGATTGTGGGGCCATCTCATTCATTTTATTGTCTTTTTCATGTGTTTTGATTCAATGTGTTGGTTTTCAGTTTGTTGTACATATGTGTATTGTTTTGGATTCACATGTGAATCAATTGTTGTGATTTTGAAAATTTGAAAAGATCAGCATAACTTAAGCGCCTTAGTCTATGTACGTACGATGGCGCATGTACGATTGAACTTTTCGCGTAAATATGATTTTAATATGGGAAATAAGACTCAATTTTGCCTTTAATTTTACTTGGAGATACTGGAATGTAGGATCCTGCAGAGTATGCAGCTTGATGAAATTTTCCATTTGGAATTTTTTGTATTTGTCCCAAAAGCAATAGATTGTCAGTTCCTGTGTGGAATCTAAATCATTGTATTGCCGTAATGTCTGTTTTCTAATGTTAATGTTTGTAGAAACTTCTCTGAGCATAGGGAGAGACAATCATCGTGTTGATTAGCTTCGTAAATGCTGCATCAAAATAAGTATAGTTGTATCTAAACAACTCTTTTATGCGATTTTACTTCCGTTTCCCCAATTCCTTGGGCTTGGGGAGTGCCTCTGAGAGGACTTTAGTTCTAGCACGAGCATTTAGGACCAGATGCCCTTCCTGACGTCACCAATAGTCTGCGGTGGAGCTCGAACCCGGACCACTTTGGCCTAGGTCGAGTTCGTCACCGCTAGGCCACGGCTGCTCTGTATTCAGACAACTCTCCATAACTGCAAATGATTTATGAAACTTTTATTGTACTGGTGATCGTTTATTTTTGAGGTTTACGCAAAATTGGCTGAAATAGAAGCAGATAAAGCTCCTTCAAGGTAACGTATTAGTGCTGTGGAAAATTAGTGAACTGTCAGCATTTAGAGTAATGAATGAAGTGCAATTTGTCTCTAAGAGGCACTAGTAAAAAACCTTATCTATCTACTGCCATTTTGCGAAATGGATCTAGTACCTAGAATATTTCGTAAATGAAGTAAATTGTTGTGGAGAGTATGAAATATAAAACTGCGATGAGCTTGTGGTTTTTAGTTAAGTATGAATTGCACCTTTTGCAGACGTTATGACGTTTGTTTATCTTCCATCTTAGTTCTTAGTTTTAATCTTTTTTCTAAATGTGTCATATGTTTGTTCTCAACAGAGCTTCTGTCATATTGTCAGGTCTTGGCTTCAGTGCAGATATGCAGAAAATGCGAACGAGGTACGCATTCAGAAGAGCTATATATTTTTGTTGAACACATGCATGTGTTCTCATAATGAAATAATCAAATTCGCTCACACACTCACTCTTGCGCACATACTAATGCTTACCCCAAACTCATAATTCCATACACTTAAACCAGAGGTGTCCAAAGTGTTTGCGGCGAGGGTCAAATACAGAACGATATGCAGCGGGCCGGACCACACACAATAAGTAGCACAATGATACTTAAGTACTGTGCAGATTCCTATTCCGCCTACATATATGATATCAATAACACTGCCCTTAGTGGTAGCAGTGATGCTGTGCTTTGGACTTTCCATTGTCAGACATTTCTTCAGCGTTTGCAAAAAATTGACAATATATACAGTCATATGTGATGTACTACAGAATTTTCAGAATTTTATACGAGCCAGTAAAGAGCCATTCATATATTACATCACGCAAGGGGGATGGAGGTCTTTTGATTTTTGTGACAAAGTGTGATGGCAAAATTTTTAAACAACTTGATATTTAGCACATTTGGCCTCAAAGTTGCAAGTCTTGCCCTTTTTTAGAACAAACTTGGCTCCTCGTCTAAAAATAATCAGGCAATCCTATTTTGATGTCATTTTGGCCATTTTCACGGTCACAGTCACAGTTACAGTACATAAAAAGATTGCTGCCTCCATGAATCATCCATAAAAAAGACAATAAACACACTATTACGACAGTAGAAAAATATCCTATTGAAAGCCATAATGTGACGTCACAATTGAGGAGGGTGGGTGCGTAGTTTTGAATTTATGACAAAGTGTGATCCAGTGGGACGATTGGGGGGGGGGAGTCACGGGGAAATAGGCGCAGTTTTGCCTTTATAGTTATTTATATGCTCAAGTTTCAATATAAATGGGTTTTTGAAGCTGAAAACATCTTAATGAAGGCTTCTGGACACAATTTTGCAAAATTGTAGCCTGAATAGGAGCAAAATGTTTCATTTTTGAGGCTCACTAGGCACCGTATTTACAAAGTGTTTTCTTTTAAAAATTCATTTTTGTCAAAAACCAAGTACTGGTTTTTGAATTGAAATTGAGTGAATTTTTTACTGAAAATTTCATTTAGAATGCATGATACAGTAGTCTCACGTAATTTTTAAAAATAAGTGCTTATCACTCCTGCAAGGCAATGTGCTTTTGCCATTAAAAATTTAGCACTTTTTTGGGAACTAAGTTGACAAAACACCGTAATTTTAGCTCAAGAGATAAGCTGAAATTGAAAATTGTACAATACAATATATTTGGATGTAAATTCACAAAAATAGTTTCGCAAATAACTTATCTTATTGGTTTATTACTTTAATTTTGCGTGCTACTGAGTTCTCATGATTTTCCCTCAAAGCTCTTTCAAAACTTGTTAGCAATTGATCACAAAATAAAAGTTTATTGTTTAATTTTCCATGGTATCATAAGTTGTAGTACAGACTTTAATATTCACGAAAAAAGTACTTTCCTTGTTGGACACAGTAGAAAATTGGATTCTGAGGTGAATAAAACTGATTTAAGAAGGTTTCTTGTCTCTTGGATGGAAAACAGCGCATGTACCAATGTACACAATTGGCATTTTATTGAAAAAGAATGCTCTTAATCCTAATAATTCATCGTTCTTTAGCTGTCTAGAGTACATCTTGCGAGTTATCATAGATTCTTTTGCAAAGATTTACACAGCTGAGGTTAAAAAATTAATACTTTGGGTAATTTGACCACATTGCAGTTGGTTGCGCAAATTTTCAGTCCAACAGCTCCGTCTAACAGATTTACCCATCAGCTTAGTTATTCCAAAGCAAATTTTTACCCGTCAGTTTAATTTGAATTTATGCTTTTTAGCAAAAGGTCAGGGAAACTTGTTTCAAAAAGTCAGCACAAGTCCTTGTCGAGAGAATATTCAGCCCTTTTTGAGAGCTAGTCCACTCCCACCAGAAGCTTATGAAAGTTGTCTTCCGTATTCAATTATTTATTCTTACTTTTGATATAATACTGAAGACTGTTGTTAGTGAGCCAAGGTATCTTTCTCTTAAGCAATTAATGAAAATATTGCTTATGCTTTTTAATCAGCGTTCAAGTGAACTGATTCTTTTTAATTGTTTTGTTAAAGGGAGTTTTCAGGTGGTTGGCGAATGAGATTGGCTTTGGCTCGGGCTTTATTCACAAGGCCTGATTTGCTCTTACTCGACGGTCTGTATATTATCTTGATATATTTCTGTTTTAAGTCATGTAGCACTCTATGTAGCTACGTTTGCAACCGTAGATGCTATTTTTGCAACCGTAGATACTACGTTTGCAACCGTAGATACTACGTTTGCAACCGTAGATGCTACGTTTGCAACCGTAGATACTACGTTTGCATTCTTATATATAATCCTGGCCAAAGTAGTTTGAACACTATAGATTTCCACACATTTTCTCTTCTTATCTACCCCTTCCCTCGTTGTAATGCTGAATTTCGAAGAATTTTTGCCACCTTTGGAGTGAATTATACCTTAGATCAGTCCTTCCTAACAATGTTTTTGGGGAAAGGGGGAAGGAAGTGAAAACTCGAATGTTAGACAGGGACACGAAAATGGCTACGAAGCGTGTCTAAAGCATCACTCTGTTTTAGTGCTCCAACTAATTTTGTCCAGGATTGTAATAGTTAATCATATAACAATATTTATACAGGTTAGCTTGTTCAACAATATGGATTTGCTGCTATCAATCAAGTATCTGTTTACCTAAAAGAACTAACATCAAATTATGTACAAATTAACAACTTCAAACAGTATCAACTTCAAAGGAAATCGTTAGATTGAGTGGCTTCTACTATCTGCATTTTAAGCATGTACATGATGCATTTTAAGGAAGAGATGATTAAGTGCAAGCTAGAAGTAGTGCAGCAGATCTTTTGAAGATGTAAGATGTTTTTAAGGAATCTCCTCATCGACAGCTTCTGTGATATATACAATGTTCTTATACTTGACATTCATTATGTTTTAGAACCAACGAACATGTTGGATGTAAAAGCGATTTTGTGGTTAGAAAATTATTTACAGGTATATCTTTAAAGCATTTTTTGTTTGTTTTCATTTACTGTTTCTTATATCGCATATTTCTATTTACTACTATCAAGTAATATAATTGTTTTGATTTTGAATTGAACAGCTGTGTCGTTTTATAGTAAATGTCCTTTCTCACAAGTAATTAGCTCCTCCACAACTGAGAAGGTCTATGACTTGAGACACTTCTAGCTATGACTGAATGCCTGATCACTCTTCACCCTTGATGGCCATGCTAGAGTGATAAAAGTAGCGAAGATTGGACCTGCCTGCAATTCTGTCATCACGTGATGCATTGAATCATGGGATTGATTAGGATTAGAATGGGCATTTTTATAGTGAATGATTACAATATCAGGCTTATTGTGTATCTGTGTGTCATTGTAGTACAGGGGCGTCAAACATACGGCTCGCCGGCCGGAGCTGTCCCGCCAAGGCCTTCAATGTAGCCCCTGGAGGAAGTTTGAATAAACGGAAACCTAGACATATTTTTCGCGTGTACTAACTGACATTGAAAAAGTTGGTCTCCTCAGTTTTTGCCATTGTCTGGCGTGCCAGATGAAAAACATCCGATGAGAGATTTATATTTTAAAGTTCGTATTACCTAGCCATAACAACCTCTTGGGCCTAGTCAACCTACTGCCCGCGTGACGTTATATTATGCCTTTTGTGGCGCCATGACCTATACGACTTATGCAGTTGCAAGGATTTTACACTTACCATCCCAACTCACACTGCCACGACTCAGCGTAAGTGCTATCTCAGGCATGCACTTTTCCTGTGAAGCAAATTATGTATTTTCTACCAATGTTTTTACCCATATTGTGTATGTGATATTGCTTCTCTATTAGCCAAGACTTACTTTGCAACTTTTCCCACTAGAATTGGCCAACCACGCTTCTTGTTGTTTCTCACGACCGTATGTTTTTGGACAGCGTCGCTACTGACATCGTTTTGCTTCATTCGAAATTTTTGGACACTTACAGAGGGAATTACTCAGTATGACACTACTCTTTGATATTCTACGATCCAGTACATTCTACATATTAATAAGAATGTATAAGAATGTTTGTTAGAATAATGAATATTATTTCCAAATGATAACACAAAGCAACCAGTTTTTCATTTCTTTTGATTCATTACTTAGGTACGCGTTTTTCTTATAAGAAAACCATGATTTTGCCAGAGCCTCAATATTCTTAACTTGTCCCGAAATTGAGCGTGAGATTTTCTTAAAATTTTCTTAGCTTTTATTTATCTTGAATGCTCCAATTTGAATTCCATCTTGTACAAATTGAATGTAATAATGACGTCGTATCGATGTTTCGCCAGGATAAACACTTAATTTTGGAAATTGAGCCTTGTGATTTTCGTAAGATGTTGGCCATTTGAGCCTCATTTTCTTATAAACTTTTTTCTTATGAAAGAAAACGTGCATGTTAGTTCTATTCTTATTTACCCTGACGTATTTGATAGATTTTTGAGAAGACAAAGGAGGAAAAATTACGAAACCAGCAGCGAGAATATGAAGCACAAAAGCAATACAGGGATCATTTGCAAGTATGAAGCTGATCTCTTTTAACATTATGTAATCAAATATCTTTCATTGATTATGTTCCATAGTATATTAGACTCTGTTGTGTTGCGTACCTCAAGAGACCTCGAATACTGCTTATACCGTAAATCCTCAAATACGCTCCCTAGATGATCATTTGCAAGTATGAAGCTCATCTCTTTTATCATTATGTCATCAAATATCGTTCATTGATTATGTTCCGTAGTATAGTAGACTCTGTTGTGTTGCGTGCCTCAAGATACCTCGAATACCACCTATACCGTAAATCTTCAAATACGTCCCTTGTGTGGGGCATGTCTGTTGGATTTTGCATGATGACTTGTTCGAAGGGAGGGTTTATTCGAGGGACTGTAAAAATGTCTGGTTTTTGGTGATATTCCATTAAGAATTTTCATACTAGTAAACTACTTTGATACTACAAATACAAACAATGGCATGTTGTTTAATGGACTTACGGTGGTTTAATAGTGGTAATAACGGACTTAGTAATGGTTTAATTTAAGGATTTATGATAATGCTATTGTATGCATGTGCTCTGGCATAAGCCTGTACATATTATTGTGAAAGCGCCATCAAGTAATTTTTAATGCACTATGTGTACTATTATATCATGACCATCAATGACCCGTTATTTTATGAATGGTGTCTTCTTTACTTCTAAATAGGCTGTCTTTCAAAGATACTGATAATAGGCCAAAAACATCTATCAAATTTTAGCATAGAAAGTAGTTCCAGGTTATTTTCATTCTGTATTTTGTTGCTTTTTGCTATGATTTTGTTATTTTCTCATCTGAATATTTTGTTATTTTCTCATCTGAATTTTTGCTGGCTTGGGTTTGGTGTGCTGAGACTTTAAAAGAATTTTACTGGATTTCAGGCATTTGTAGATAGATGGCGAGTCAACGCAAACAGAGCAGCTCAAGCACAGAGCAAATTGAAAATTTTAGAGAAATTGTAAGATATTTTTCTAATCTTTTGAAGCTTTTCTTAAGAAACTAGACCTGAATCAGCTGAGGGTAATGAATTGTAAGTTAGAGTAAAGTTGGATCTGGTTATTATGTGTGCTCAAAATAAGAGTCACTTTCAGACGATTTTAATCAGAGAGACAATTTCAGGTAGCAAATCTTGTGCTATTTCTCTGGTGTTTATACATTGAAGCTATTATTTCATTTGCACGCATCTCTTAATCAATTTTTATATTTTATCCTTCGTTGTGAAATTTTTGTTTAGGACATTTTTTCTCTCCTTTTATAACTCGATATTCTCATTAGGCCAGATCTCAAGCCAGTTGAAATTGAGCCAGAGGTAGTGTTAAAGTTACCAGACTGCGAAAAATTGAACTCAACTGTTCTTCGACTTGATGAGGTATAGATGCATCTTTTCCATGCCTATTTAAGTCTTTCTTTTCATATGTACCTGTATTTTTCAACTCCTTTGCGAGTAACATATAAAATTGGGATCTCAGCGAATAGATAATGTGCCTTTTTTGATAGTATCTTACACAGATGTGTTGTATTTTGATGTATACTTGAAGACGGTCGCAGTTTCTCAGTACAATGCATTAGAAATGCATTCAATATTTGCATTGTACATGAATTTTTGATTAACTTCAGCCTATTTACATTTGTGATGAATTAATTTAGGGAGAATTAATAGGTAGACTTAAAGGAATGAATGCAGTTTAGTTTCAAAACAATTAGGAAGAAAATTTAATATTTTCATAGTTACATTAGGGGTTTCCATAAACAACTTTAAGCCTCGTTTATGAAGGAGAGGCATGGCTTTGCTTTTGAAGAAGATATAAGTGCTCCAGTGTTGTTTATATTGCACAATCACCAGACGTTATGACCAGTTGTTTGATGATCAAAACAAAAAATGTCGCCACAAAGAATCATTTAGGCGATCATCTTTGGTGCTTATTTATTGAGAATTATTACCATGGGCCAGACATCATTAAAACCCGCGACCGCGCGAGCGGCACTCGCAGGCACAAAAGCTTGCTTTCCGAATATCTGCAGGCACATTTTTCGTCTGGTTTTCAAAGTTTCTATTGTTCAGGCTTTTTTATGTTGAGCAAAAATGATAAATTGAAATTCATGGCAATAATCCATCATTGAAAGATTGACAGATCAGGCAGGAACCAGCAATCGGAATGCCAAGAGAGAAGTATTGGAATTTATCAACTTGTTTAAAATAAAATAGTCGATTTGTTGGAGGATATATTTTACCTCTCAAGAAGACACGAGTAACTGAAAATTATCGATTTTTCTAGCGAAGAATGGTCGGTCTTGTTGGAAAGAATACCTAACTTTACAAGCATTCATGAGTTTCTCATTTGTCTCCCAAATACCCAGTATTCTGTATACATTCTTTTTTTTGAGAACCAGTAAAATTGAGGTTTAGGCTGGCTGGTCTTAATTTTTCTAATTTGTTTTAGGCTGACTTGCTCTTACTTTGTTCTTAAGTTATTGGGGCGTAGGCAATTTAGAAATTAGATAATATACAGGAAAATATTTGATATCTCAATTGGTTAAGATATCTCAATATTTCGATATCTCAATTGATATCTCAATAGGTTATACATCCAAGGTGGCTTATAGTCCATATCAATTTTTTCTCTAAAATAGTCTATAAGCGATTATAAACAGACAATTTTAGCACAGTATTCAGTTTCGCTTGTGGCAACTATGTTGCAAAAATCAAAGAGTAGAAGTGATAAGGCTGTCAATTCTCTTGAGTTTAACAAGGAAAGGAGATTTCATGTTCATATGTTAGAGGAAAGGTTATGCATCGTTGTCCAAAAACACGTTTTACGACAGTGTTTCACACTCAGGCTTGTTGTTAATTTGTTGTAAATGTTTCATCAAACATTCATGGCTCGTGTTCTTATAAAATTGTTCTTATAAAATGAGTGTACTCCAAAGTTGTGTATGGCAGATGTGTCCTTATTTACATGGCGTGTCTCTTTAGGAGCACCATAGGAGAAATAGCAAAACTTATCAATATTGCTAACGAACAATGGTAGCCTTTGCTGGAAAAATTCTTTTACTTCACAAGGAGACAGGAGTCTTCAACTTTTCGACGATATTTCCTGTACAGTATGCCCACTATATCACTATATGACCTAAGTGCCATATATTTCATTGGTACGTTTCCTTAGGAACACCATAAAAAAGCTGTAAATCGTCGAATTTTCTGGTTCACAGTGACCAATTTCAATGGCAAATTGTACATAAATGTGAAAGAGACACAATTTTCCTTGTTTTTTCTCACATATACCAGTATCCTCTTCCCCGATCCAGGGGGGACCACGAGGCCATGCTTCCTTAAAAGTAGTACTCCCTATAGCAAGCAATCTTCCTAAGAAATTTCCCACATGAACAAAAAACAATAAAATCAATCAGATGCCCTCCCCACAACCCAGTTCTGTAACCACCCCTGCACTGGATACACTCTAAGCTGCTTGGTAGTGGGTCTTGTGGAGGTAGTGGAACTGTAGCTTTTCTCTGTCTACCTTCCTCTCTTTAGTTTCTTACTGCTGTTAGTACTGCAACTTTACTCTGGGCAACTGTATGTTTCAGACAGCTGCTTCTGCTAGGCTCGTTGTCTTCGACTCTTTCAATGTTCAACTCTGATATCAGAGGTGATGCCATTGCAGCGGAAGGAAATATGCCCGCGAGTCACAAATCAAGGAATTCAAACATAAATAGAAACATGACTATGCGATTTAGTGAATTTATTTTTCATATTCCTATGGTGAATATAAATATCTTTGGAATTAGCAGAGCTTTTTTTGCCATTGATAGCCCCCTTAAGTGTCAGAAATGGTTGACTGTATTGCATTGTGTTCTTCATTGAAGTAACTTCTTTTAACAAAACAAAACCCAAGTAGAACTACATTAACGATTAACATTTGCCTTTCTATCAGTTAAATACAATTATACTTGCAGGTGCATTTCGTATTCAGCTGTGTGCTCGCAGTCACAACATACTTTTAATGTGGTTGAACAGTTTAAGCATTTTCTTTGCCTTCAAGGATAGATACCTTTTTAATACTTTCTTTTAACTGTGTGTTGCCTCCTGATTTTGTACATGATATTCTGGGCTGTCACTGATATCCCAGAGTGTCATGTACAAAATCAGAAGCCAATATACAGATGCTGTAGCTTTTTTATTGAGCACTCAGTTTGTAATGTCAAAGTTGCGGTCCTGTTTCAGGTTACTTTCAATTACGATGGAAAGACAAATATTTTTGAGAATTTGGATATATCAGCTGTAATGGATTCGAGGATAGCCGTAGTTGGCGAAAATGGATCTGGTAAAACTACGCTACTGAAAATTCTTCTTGGCGAATTGGATCCGATCAAAGGAATACGACACACTCACAGGTATTGTAGTTTAGTTAGCGATTAGATTTAGCTGAGTAATTTGAATTCTGTACATAAGGACTTGGGCAATTCTCACGAAATGTCAACTAGTATTGCAAAGGCAATTCTCTCGCTAGGACCGTACAATATTATGAGAGTTTAAGCCACAGTTGGTAAATGTTTTTTAAAATTTACAATTGTCTGTTTGATTGCGATTGTTTTCAAAATTGCATTCGCCATGCATTTTGTCACGTACGTCACGAGATATTTTGCCATATTTTTCAGAAAATTAAGAAATAAGCTTAATTAGTAGCTTTATTAGTTGAGATGATTTGAAACTTTGTCTATTAGCATACCTAAATCCTAAACCATTGATGATTAGCTCTCAGCAATTCAGAGATATCACATGAAGCAAAATATTGCTAGGTTATTGTAATTTGTACGATGTCATGCACGTGACTCAACTTTCAAACCTTCTGCTGAAAATAGCTTTTGCTAGATGCAAAATTGTTTCGTAAATTTTTAAGCACTAAGCATTTAATTTGATGGCGAGCATATTTTTGAGTTCGTTGTCGGATATTTTCATTAGCATTTTAGCCTTTGTATCTCCAATTTTTCACTTTCGATGCCACGTACATCACGTAAAAAGTGCCCACTTGCTTTTCTTTTCATTGTTGATTCTTTTGATTCATTCTGTATCTGTAAGGAATAGATGCATCGTTTATCGCTGCGAATTTGAATGTACTTTTCAAATATCGACAACCTTTTCCTTATCGTTTTAATATTTTCAGCCCTTATGGACAGTTCCTAGTGGACATTTTGTTTAAGTAGAAATGGCTATGGAATATGGTACTCTCAGGTGCCAGATAAACCCCCCCCGCTTATTAATTTTTCGATTTTCTCCAACCCCCGAACCTCATTAGGACCCCCCGTTTATTAATTTTAAGGAAATTAACTCTCTTTACAAACTCCTCATGTCATTTCCTTTCTTTGTGAGTACTATTTACGCCAAATTTTCATGGCAAAATAGCGTACTGCTGTATATATTTTAGTTTTATGCTTTGTAACAACCTGTTTTTGTTCTTTCCCTCCATGCATAATCATTTAAAGCCTTTTCTCAAATTTCAACCCTCCTTTTATGTTGACCCCCCCGTTTATTAAATTTCAAAGTTTTTTCCAATTCCCCTGTCTGTTGAGACCCACCCCCCGTTTATGTGGTACTTGAGAGTACGAGAAATTTATTTTCTTTCATCAACATAGGGATAGGCATTACGTAGCGATGTGTGTATGCATTCAAAAAGTAGGGTGCACACGTATTTGGGTCAGCGTTTCTCAAATAGAGGGACGCGCTCCTCAAGGGGGCGCTATACATTGCTAAGGGGGGCATACATATGCAATTTTTAAAGATAATGGTGTTATTTATAGCGAGCGGTGGGGGCGCGAAATATTTCCTCTTTCCATAGGGGAGCCTCGCTGAAAATAGTTGAGAAGCACTGATTTAGGGGCCCCCTCACAAACAAACAATGCAACTCTCAAAGCTACCTAAGGGTATTTTACTAAAAGAATTGTGAAAAATAAGGGGGCACGTGCCTTCTGTGTTCCGCCGTACCTAAGCCTATATGGACTGCTCGTTTTTTTTATTTGCATATTAGTGGAGATATGAGGTTTTACCAATCTACTATATCTTAGCTGACTTCACATTAACTGTTTTTCTAATGTTGGAAAGTATCAGATTCTATATTGGCAGTTGTTTTGTATGGCAAATTGATTTTGCGTTTTGTGGTAGGAGTCGACAAAAGAATTCAAAGCAGATGTTTTTTTTATCATAGAAATCTTCGGATAGGATATTTCAGCCAACATCATGTGGATTCTTTGAACATGAACCAATCCAGTCTTGATTTATTTCGACAACGTTTTCCGGGTAAGATGAAACGTTGAATTGTAGGGCAGTCTTCTGTTAATTGGCCATTCTCACGAAGTGTCAACCAGGAATGTAAAGCCAACTCTCTAGCTAGGGGCACAAAATAGGTGAAATTAGCAGAGTATTGGTGACAATACGATGTTTTGGAAGAGAGCAATACAATAGGTTGTTTTCAAAATGGCATCCGCAACGCATTTTGTCACTACGTCGAGAAAAATTTTGCCAAATTTTTCCAGAAAATGAAGAAATTATCTAAATTATTCAAGTTGCCTTGTAGCTTAATCTATTAGCATTGCTAAGTACTCAGCCATTTATGATTGGCTCTTAGAAATTAGAGAAATCTCAAGAAATAAAATATTACTGGAATGATGTAATGTACGATGTAATGATGTAATGTACGATGTCATGTACGGCACGCAGCTTTAAAGCCTTTTGCTAGAAGTAGGCTTTGCTGGATTCAGAGTTACTTTGTATATAGCTCTATGCATTCAGCTTCATGACAGACACATTTTTGAGTTCATTTTCGGATGTTGTCATTAGAATATTAGCCATTTTATCTTAATTTTTTTACTTTGGATGTCATGAACATCACGGAGAATGGCCCTAATATCTAATTATCCTTGTTCTGAGACACGTTTATTGCCAGTCTGTTTAAGCTATTATATTGGTGCTTTTTGAAAGTGCAGCATTTTCCTTGAACACATATTACTTACCTTGTTACTCTCCTCAGTTTAACTGAGCAATCTTCACTATAGGAAAAACTGATCTTGAATATCGGCATCAGCTTGGAAGTTATGGTGTATCTGGAGAGCTTGCCCTCAGGCCAATATCAAGTTTATCAGGAGGACAGAAAAGTCGAGTTGCGTTTGCTGTCATGACAATGAACAGGTAGTTGCATTAGAATCAAAACTGGTGTGGTTTGATGCATGCATGTTTAGAATAGTAGAATGATGACAAGGATCTTACTGTGAAGTCAACTCCAAGAGTATACTTACTCTATTGCCAATTTTCATCATCATCAGTGACAAAAATGACTAAGTAACTCATGATTCATAATCATCATTTTAAGATTAGTATGCATAATTTCAAAATAAGCAGTGTGATTCACAGTTTATTTCAGATGAAAATCATTATCATGATAATTATTTTCTTGGAATGGTCTTAATAGTGGGTCATACCATGCCAAATCATCCAGTGCTTGACACCTTTATCTCAGGGATCTTAACATTTTCCTAAATACGTTACGCTTGGAACCTGGCATACCGTAAATGATAGATTAAGCTTGCTGGGGCTTGTTTGTCAAGATCACTTTTAAGGATGGCGCTTATTTAAGAGGGGTGCATATTAGGGAGAGGGGCTTATTTGTGGAAACATAAATATGATAAGAAATTGATATTGCAATACATGTTTTGATGCATTCAATAATCATTGTTATTGTCAAATGAATTATAGATTTTGGTAACTTATCACTTGAATTATAGAATTAAGTGCCAAACAGATATTTATGATAATCATGTTTAGAAAGAATTTTGGGTACCTTACATTGGGCAGAAATTGCAGTGAAAACAAGACACTCAAGAAGAAACAATAGACAAAATTGTATTATCGAAACAATGTAGCTTAGTACTTTTTGTCAACCCTTAATTTATCATTTGTGGTAGATTTGAAGTTCCACTAGGCATGCATGTTGACACAAGGAATTCCAAAAATTACCCCTTTTTAAGATATACTCCATTGTTGGGCTGTTTTCCTTGGAGCACTAGATTGTAAAGTTATATGGAACACATGATATTGGAATACTTTCTTCTAGATTTTTATGTAGGTACTTTAATATTTCCCTAAAATCAGTTTGGCAGAAAGTTCTCCTCTGTATTCCCTTGCAATGGGGAAAGTTCTCCGTCTATTTGCTTACAATTGCTTTGTGATTTCCACTATATGTGTGTATATTTGGAACTGTTAGGATTCATTTTATTGATCCCATTATCTACTTACCTTTTGAATCTTTGTATAACTATTGTATGAATACTAAGAATTACTTTTTTAGTCCAAATTTTTTCATACTTGATGAACCTACAAATCATTTGGATATAGAAACTGTTGAAGCACTTGGTAAAGCTCTGAAGAAGTTCCAGGTGATCATTCTGAATATTATTGAAATTGCATGCCAATAGACTATACCATAAGTAATTTTGAAGTAATTTTATTTTGTTACACTTTGAGATGGACATAATGTTTATAAAGGATTTACAAACTTGTTATCTCTTGCATATATGTAAAGTTATAAATAGTTATATATATATTTTCCATTTTTTGAGCACTAGATTATTGTACTAGTATTTTATCATTGTTGGTACACTACATGATAAAGTATTAAGTCCCTGTGGTGGAGGTAGGATGTGGAAGACTCACTGCATGTGTACCTCAAGAAGCTTGGATGAGTCCAACTTTACTGTATTCTTATGTGATTCATACAATTTTTTTGTAGATGCATTTATGTATGTATTTACCTCCACTGTCTTCTTTATCCTTGTAGGGTGGAGTGATACTAGTTTCTCACAATGAACAATTAATAAAAATGACTGCTGAAGAAGTATGGCTGGTTGGAAATAAAACTGTTAGGACAATAGAGGGTGGTTTTATTGCTTACAAATCAGCATTAGAAGAAGAATTTAAGAGACTATCAAACATGTAGTATTGTTGAATTATCCATTATAGAATGTGTTAGTTATTGCATATATATATATATATATATATATATATATATATATATATATATATATATATATATATA
>OLMO02000009.1:18432545-18450709 GCA_900291935.2 Cassiopea xamachana | reverse complement strand
ATATATATATATATATATATATATATATATTTATATATATATATATATATATCAAACAAATATAACTGGATCCTGCCAAGTGGATGAAACAATAAAAGGGTTATAGAATTGGTTAAATGAACAGCATTGATATACTATTTGCAATCTACTGCTTGGATAAATATGGAATTCTAAAAGCTACCATTGATGTGTATATAGGGGGGGGGTTGGGGGCTGATGCACTCCAGTGTGTACAAGGCTGCAAGGCAGTTGGTTGTGCTGCAGGAGAAATAGTGTTCCATTGATATTGTTTTCTGTGAGCTTTTTCTTACTCATAGTAGGTCAGATATCTGCAAAATTCTCCCTCCCCAGAGGAAAGTGTTTAGGCACATAGCTATCTACCATATGAAATATAGAAACAAGATTTTGTAAGTTTGAGAATATCAAATTATATAAAAAGAATCCTACATTCTATGCTTGAACAACTATTCTTGTTATCTTGGAAAGCATTGCACTGCCACCATGAACTCACTTCACATGAAAAATCACTGACAAAAACAGCAAAGAGAGATGCAACAATTTCTTTCTGTTCCACATGCAGAATGTTGGAGTCATTCTAATTTATTCTTCTTTGACTTTTCATCAGCTATGCTTCCAACATCACGCTTTCTTGGTGACTTTTTCAACCATCCACTCATGAGTTTACTACCAGCACTGGTTTGGGTGTCCTTTCCAACTGAATCCAAGTCCACTTTCTTCATGCAATCTTCTGACTGATTCTTTACATTACTCACTAAAGTTGACACTGGGAACCAGTTCAGACAAGTGACTGACTTTAGCAAGTGGTATGCCTTTGTTGCTGGTATGCTTCCATGATCTAACCATTGGCAAACCTCACTCTCTGTTTCCAGAATGGCAGGCATTCTCTCATGAAGCCATTTCAAGCCTTCAGAGGCGGCCACTGTAATGATGGTGTATGTATACAATGGGTCCTTGCTATCTGGAGAGTACCATTTGTCATACAGTGCTGCCATTTTCAGAAGGTGCTTTTCTTGGTTGCCATTCTCCTCATTTATGCAACTATCAAGGTCTCCTGATGTTACATGTAAGAAAAACGGTTGCTTTTTCCCACTCTTGGTAGCCTGCCATTCATAAAATCCTTCTGCAAGGACTACACACCTCTGACCCCGCTCCAAAGGCCCTTTAAATGACTGTTTTTCAAACAAAGTTTCTGCTCTGCAATTTATCATATTGAACTTGAAACTCTCCTCCGACCCCTTGTGCCATGATGGCACGAGACCCCATTTCATTTCACACAAAATACGATCATCATTTTCATCAACGGGAACTTCTTTGTCAAACTTTTGAGGGGACACCAGAACGGGAGTAAATGATTTTGGCCCAATATTAGGTGATGGTCTGTAGTCGTCGTGTCTACCAGACACTTTAGCCCATTTTGGCTTTCTTCTGATTCCGCATTTGTCTTTATATGTGCAGGCAGTAGACACCTGGTCTGGAGCAAGAGTACATGCAGTTCTTCCACACATTCTGAGGCTCAAACAGGACTTGGCAATGCTTCTGCTTTTAGTTTTCCATACACATTTTAGGCACCACTGCAACACCACCGATATCAAAATTAGCGCAACGTGATCACTCTTGTCAGCCTCTTTTTGATTTTTAAATTGGCAATGGCGGACAGATCATACCACAACTAGAAGCATTTGGAAAGATGTAAAGTAATATTTCATGTATGAGCAGGTGAATCTGTGATCAGGATGACAGAAATCAAAGCTGTTCCACTTGGTAAGTCTACTGTGGCCTCCAGGCATGCCCTACCATGTCTTTCCTTCTATCATATTATTTTATTATAATTCCCTATAAATATCAAATCTAAAGCACGCGATTAAATGGATTTTTTTGTGTAATTTGGAGCTATTTATTGTATAGAAACTATTCTGCTAGTGGAATTACGATAAAGTAGTACCGATACAGGCGCGCAAATAGGGAAGGGGTCCTGGTGTCAAGATCACTGCCTTTTTCCAGACCTGCCAAGTCTGGTGGGTGCAAAAGCCTGAAAATTTTAAAACAATTTCATTAACAACCTTGAGATTTGCAAAAGTCCTTGGGAAAAACGATATGCCATAGCAAGAATTCGCTTATGTCATAAAAAGTGTGTTCTCTCATCCTTCTTTATGAGAGAGCACATGAGCACAAACTGATGGGGGAGATGGAGGAGGTAAGAAACTATCATCATGCAGACAGCGAAGAAAAAATGCTGTGGAAAATCGGAATTCTGGATATCAGAACAGTTCTACTAGTTATATATGTGGCTACATAGCATGTACTTGTCAATGGTAGCAGTCTGGGAGGAGTTTTTATTTCTTTGATTTATGAATCTACCATGAGAAACTCCTTACAAACCATGAGATTGTGGGAGTTCTTTTAAAAGCATTAGTCCCATGGCAAAATCATGGTACTTGGCAGGTCTGCTTTTTAGCAAAAAACAAAAGTTCCCTTTTTTGTATTGCCCTCTCTATTCAAAAAGGGCGTTTCCCTAACATGGAAAAGACTTGGTTCCTATAATTTTCCAAGGGCTTTGTCCCCCGTCCACATGTTTTCCTCTCTCTAATGTGATAAGAAACAGCAGAAAGAGTCACTGGCCTTCCGAGCAACAATATCAGTAAACCTCAACACAGTATCTCCTCAAAGGATGTATCTTCTTTGAATACTTTTAGTTTGCCCTTTTTCATGGATTTGACTCCTGCCCTCAAAAATTCCTAGTTGCATGCCTGAGATGCAAGGATCATAGTGGGAATTCACTTTAAGGGCAAATCCATGACTGTATCCCCTTTAGCGTTGAAATTTCATATTAAAATTTTTCCTTACAAAGTTCGTATTTGGAAAGTAGAGATGTAAAGTAAAGGTACTCGCATATACTTTCATACATAGGGGAGTGCTTGTTAGAGAGGACAATTATCATGAGCTATTAGCATATGAGGTATGGTGGCCAGTTCCTTTCCTTGCCACCTTAATCTCCCTTCTGTTGCCACAAGGTACCCATTTGCTGGTGGGTGAACAGTGAGCAAGCATTCATTCAAGGTCTTGAGTCAGGCTCAAACAGTAGACTTTCCACACAGGAGTCATGTTCTCTAACCGCTATGCTACCTTGCCCATAGACACATGTAGGCTTAATTTTCTGCAAGCAGATATATTTTTATTACTATTGTATTTATTTCTAGAACTTCTCAACTGTGGAACTCATTGCCACCAACTACTTTCCCTGAAACCTTCAATTTGTTTAAATTTAGCATCAACAAACTTGATCTTATCCCCCTTGCTACTTAAACTCCCCCCATTTTCTCAGTTTTTCATTGTTAGGGCTTTTTTATAGGCCTACCGCCTTTCCTTGACCTTACTTACTAAAAAGATCAGAAAAAAATTGCCAGGTATTTAGTGTAGCTCAACACAACAAATGTTATTTCAGACATCAAATGAGGAATACCTATGGCATGCCTTTAGTGTTCAAATCATTTCATGAAAACACCATTTAACATGACCTTATCTATGCCATTCAGCTGGTAAATGCTAAAAATATCAATATGTTAATTCAGAAATGGAAAATAGCAGCAATCTATGTCACTTCTCTTAATTTTGTAAGGATGTTAAAACTTTTTTATTTGTTTCAAAGTGATATCATCTACACAATTGTTTTTGTTCAGAAAATGCAGTATTTTGAATTCTTAAGCTGATATGAAATTATTAAAAAAGCTATCTAATGCTTTCTGAAATATTTTTGATGACATATTGTCATATCTGGAACATTCTAGATGTGAAAAGTTACCATATGCAAGTATGCACTTCCAATACCACCAAATCATAAACTTAGGGAATCTGATATTACATATAGAATTTAAGATACACTGAAATGCAGTTTCAAAACTTTATTGCATTTTAAAAGTGCAAGTGCACAATTCACTGTTCTTCTTATTTGCACAAAATTAAGCACTTAAGCTTTTTCATTCAGCAACAAGTATTCAGCCTTTTTGGACTTCCCTATATATTATAAATGTGTATATGATGCTGCTTAATGAAGAAAACTGATCTATTTATGTAAAACAATAAATTATGAACATGATGTCACACCTGGAACCTTTCATCATATGGATACAAAAATGAAACAACTTGTCAAATTGGGCAATCCTTTATAAAGTGAAGGATTCAACATTTTAAAAGTCAATTTTCCATTACTGACTAATAAATGACACTATTTGAACAAATTCTAAACTTTCATGTTGAACATTAAGGAACAATGTTTCAAGAACTGCTTTCATAATTCAAAATTCAAATAATCTAATTCATTTTTAAATGGAATACTCCAATTCAATTGAATTGGATCAAAGGCTTCTTTTTTAACTTTGCAAGCCATCAATAAGCATATGAAACAAAGTTTAGCTTCATATGTTTAATGATAGTATCCAAAGTTAAAAGCAGCCTTTCCTGTAAAAATCCTGCAGTTTCTATCATTTTTCTGCAGTAACAAAATTGTCACATCCAGAACACTACTTTCTTGGAAATAAATTTGCCTAGCTTTAGTAATTTACAACCTCCAGCCCTGGCAAATTGGTTTTCTTGTTGATATTATACTCAGTAACTTGTAAAATGAATAAAAAGGCTCACCAGGTAGATTTGGTAAACTGGTAATCCATAAGTACAGGTTGTTAAAATGTGTCCAGAACAAGGTTTGAATGACTATAAATTCATAATAAGAATTTGAAAGGAAAGATGTTTATTTTCAATACCATCAACTAGGTGGGAGTAATGAGTGAGTATAATATCGTCAATGTACCTACTACTGTTTGGTAGATATACATTGTCAAGGTGTTGAGGTGTCACATCTGGAACTTTTGTATTGGCCCTTTAACAGCCTATGACTTAGGTTGCCAAAATAAGATCCTGTTAGAATACTAATAGTATCTTAGTTGCGCCACCAAAATCATATGCTTTTTAATGTAATGGTTTTAGAATAGTAGAAGTATAGTCTAACAGTATAAAAATTATTGCTGGTATGTGGATATATCCTTTTTGCCAATCACGTCCACTTAATGTGAACATAGTAGATACCTGACCCTAAATGGAATTATCTTTTTGTTGTATAAATAAGTAGTTACTTGGTGTAAATTAATATTTTTGTGTTTCAGAGTTGCTTTCATTCCTATACATTTATTTTCTCTCTTTTACTAGGTGCAGGCCAAGGTTTGTAATGAAGATATATTCAAGTCATTAATGAAGAATTGACAGTCAGATCAATGGCACTTTTAGTTTCACATATTTTCTCATATTAAATGTCAATACAGGCCTTTCGGAATCCTTTAGAATTGCAGCATTGTTTTTTAAGCTGTATATAATTGTTTTGACAATATTGCTACTTTGACTATGAGTTGCTATTGTAGTGACAGAGTGTTTTTCTACTATGAGAAAGGCTAATGATGTGGAGCACTTCTGTGTATATTGGACCTTTTGTTTTTAAAGGTGGTAGATTAGCCACCTAGTGCTTATAGGTGGTAGCTTTCAATGATCATATAGGAACATGATAAGCCAGTAGTATATTGCTTGTCTTCTGTGTCAGAGTTCGTGAATTTCATAGTGATTTGATATGTTGAATTGCAATTATTTCAGATTTGAAGTGTTGATTAGTGTTTCTTGAAGTGCTATAGAGTTTCTTGATTCCATCCATACAGATGTTGGCAGAAGCTGTATCATTGTAACAATTGGAGGAAAGAACATTATGTTGGACTGCGGGATGCATATGGGATTCAATGACAATGTAGGTTACTAGGGTCAACCATGCCTTCCTAATATACAGACCTTGTCCTGGAGGGAACTCAAATTAGATTTGTTGTTTTTATGTTGCATAGGGTAATGAAAATGTATTAGTTACTTGCAATATAACATTCTGACCCTATAAAAGACATTGTGTATAATGACAGTTTATTTACTGCTTTTGACAGCCTGCTATTGTGGACATATCTAAGAAGCAGCATTTGATCAGTGTTAATGACACATTCCTGGCATGATGTTCTTTCTGATTTCATTTTATTTTATATACTCTGCTACTTAATTGCAAGCTAGATCATTTCTGAAATACTGGTAAAAGAAAGTAGCACAACATTTAGTTCATTATTGATTGCATTCTCTGGCAATAGTTGTCAATCAATAGTATCCATGAGATTGTTATGATTGGCTTTGCTGATTTCATGGTCAGAATACAGAATTATCTGAATCAGTATTAAATGTTGTGGTTATTGTTTCAATTGATTATAGTGACAATGTTTCATATGGAAGAGCATTGCTTGAAGCAAATTTTATATTATTTTTGGACATAACAAAGGATGTACTAATTTGGTGCTGAAGTACACACAGTTTATAGGTAATTGATGTAGCTTGAAAATGTGGTAAAAATTGATGCCTTTATCTCCTTAATTTGCCAAAAAATTGCTGGTGATTTATATTTTATTGAATATTAGTTGCAGTCCATGCATGTAGCTTGTCATTCCATTTTAGAGAAAATTTCCAGATTTTAGCTATATTGCCAAGGCTGGTCCATATACCCAGTATATAGATGCTGTGATAATAAGGTATTTTTTTCATTTTATTGTAATTATTTGAAAACATACAGGGAGGGTAGCCATTCTACATAGCTGCTTTTCAAGGGGGCCTCCACCTAGCTATAATTTTTAACAAATAGATTGGTTAATTTAGAGCAGCCGTGGCCTAGAGGTAATGCACTCTACTAAGACCAATATGGTTCTGGGTTCAAGGCCCACCACATGCCATTGGTGACACCAGGAAGGGCATCCGGTCCTAAGTGCTTGTGCCAGAACTAAAGTCCTCTCAGAGGCACCCTCCAAGCCCCAAGGAAGTGGGGGAAGCGGAGGTAAAATTGGGTATACAAATAGATGGGTTAATTTGATTAAAATCATGTTTTAAGTTGCTTGCAGAAATCTTAGAATCATTTTTCAAATAGTTCCAAATATACTGTCAAAAGTCTATATTAGAGTGTTGCTACATGTTTAGTACTTTATTTCAACATATGGTATGGAGTAGAATGTATTGTGGCAATTAGCTTGATCAGAATATTGAAGTTCAATTATTTTTCAACAAATTCTCACTGGCTAAATTTTTCTGCCTGGATGCAGTGTGTCTAAGCCAGTCCATTATTTCCAATAAGTATAATCAATAGGCAGAGATATTGAAAAGGGCTGCAAATTTCTAGAAGTTCCACTGTTTTAATGTCAGTTCTTTCCTATATACACTGCACAGTTCTCCATATTCAGTATTTAACATTTTCTCCATTTCATGGAACCAGCCCTTTGGGTTTTGCCCAAATTGTCCGACTGGCCAGTCTGCTCCTGTCATGTGGTGAAGAAATATGTGGCTGATATTTTGAATTTGAAATACTGATTATTTCCTATGTTCTTCTATGTATCACCTCTTTCTTATTCAACCAACCAGTACAGAATTATGACAGCATGCCTGCCTCATGATATTATACAAATTAGAGCTCTATAGTGAAAAATAGTGGCTCTTCCCTAAGTCCCTATGTAGTATTAAACAATGCATTACCTTTGTGGATTTCTATTCTCTCTTTATTTCTTCTGTTGGAAATGCAGTTTTGCATGTGTATATATTATGAAATTTCATTTCAAACATATTCTCTTGTGATTGCAGCCATTTTCATTTGGATCACTGTGGTGCCCTTCCATACTTTAGTGAAATGTGTGGGTATGATGGGCCTATATACATGACACATCCTACCAAAGCAATATGCCCCATTCTATTGGTAAGCAACTGCAATTACATCATTCTTTTGTCATCGATTTCTCTTGAGATAAATTTGTTTCATTTAGATCTTCAGATGATGCTTGCAGACACCTGCATTACCTTGTGTGCCATATTTTGCCATGTTTGAAAATCATTTTTGTACAATACACTTTCCTAATTCTGTGGCAAAGTTATTGTTTTCTTTTTCAATCAGTACAACCACTTTATCAAATTTCATTGAGGTGCTGATCGTACCTGGGTGACTTTCTAGCCATTTCTCACTCACTGTTGCTATAGTTTCATTTTGTTACTTCATTCACAGTATTTTTCATTTTCATAATTACATTAGTTGTGAAGAAGATTATCTGATGAAGCCCCCATGATGGGGGAATAGAGTAATTTTTTAACATTTTCAATAAAGTCAGAGGAATATTTAGTTTTTGCCAATTTTTCCTATGAAAGTGTGAGTATTCAAATGAAAAAACTGCTTGCTCTAGATACCATTAGTATTATCCACGAAATATGGCACTATAGATTATGTGTTCAATTCAAGTTGCAGAATAGGCCAAATCTGCTATTTTGCAAAAGATGGAAGCAGGGGTGTGCCCAAGTAGGGTGGTGTGTGGGTGTTACACCTCCGCATTGCCAAAGAAGTCAGTAAACATTTGGCTTGTCTGTAAAAGCTGGTATTTTGATCATTGCTTATTAGCAATTCTGGGGGATTCAGTAACCTTTTGATAGATTTCTTCTGTAACACCCACCACTCAAAACTCCTTTGGTACACCACTGATGGAAGCTGGTTACTATCATTCTCAATTAAATTGGAGATGGAAAAAACCTACGCTATCTAATTCGAGATTTGCTATCCTATACTGTTGGAAAGCTTCTTTTGTTGTGATAAATATATTTATTGTGCTTGACGTATTTGGTTTGTTAAAAATAGGAGGATTTCAGAAAAATCAGTGTAGAACGGAAGGGAGAAACCAACTTTTTTACATCTGCGGTAAGCTCTTCATGTGAAATATGCATGCTACAGCATTCACATAATATTGGCAGTCAGTTTTGCATTCTACAATCTGCAAATGTAGTGCTGCTAAGCTCACGCCATAAGGCAATGGTGTTTGGACTATGCATAAGAATCTGTTAATGAGTGGTTTCTTGAATATGTAATGAATATCACAAGAGTCAGTTGGATATCTTGTTCTTATGAATATTGCTAAGTTTTTCGTGTAGTACATGCATTCAGTAGTTGTCATTGTGCAAAATAGAGACTGGCTTTGGTTTTACAGTACAATTCTCTATCTCCCACTATTTTGAATAGAAATAGACTCGAGCAACATGTAATTTCCTTTTATTTCGTCTATTGTATCTCAACTACAAGTTGTTTCGAACAGCTGCTATTAATAGCACATTTAGGTTTCCCTTGGGAGTCTTCGATGGCGTATTTCAACTATTGTCATACATTAGTCTACATCTCATGGCATGTACGAAAAATATTGTTTCATTTATTTTATATATTGATATAGAATTTCATTTGGTTTTCATTGCTGTGGACTATTCTTGAATGACATTTATTGCCTGATGATTCATATTTTAGAAGCCCATTAGATCATGTATGGTTTAAAAGAGCCCTCACTGTAATTGCTCGATCAATCCTGAATACCTAGCACTTCCCTGGAGCAATATCTGAGATCGACAACTCGAGAATTTAACTTAAAAAATTTGATAACAGTATATTTATTTATCTTACCTTTATTGCCTGCAAACTATTGCTTTGGTCTTGTTTCTGTTATCTTTTGATTTGGCCAAACAATATGTTTACAAATCAAATTGAAATGGCATTGCTACCATGCCCACACCATGCTAAAGTTACAACAACAGAGAGTAGCAATGTTATTAGTGAAGTAATTTAGAAGATGAAATCAACCAAAATTTAACAAACTTGCTTTTTACTTGCATACTGTAAAATATTGTTCGTTTGAAATTCTTTCTGAGGAAATTAGTCAATCAACTGAAAGGTTTTTAAGAGGTTCCAATCTCCCCTTTCCTTATTACTGAGACGTCTGATTTTCTCTCTAATTTACTTTTAGATGATAAAGGACTGCATGAAGAAGGTGATCGCTGTAAATCTACACCAAAATGTCCAGGTTACTTTTTCTCGCTTGGTTTGATACATGAATATTAGATCGGATGTTAAAAACTTTAAAATTGAGAAAAGAAGCTTAAGTTCACAGTGACATCTTCATGTTTGAAATTCTAGCATTTTTATAATAATTGCAGAATTTTTCTACAGCTTTTGCTTTTACAACTGTTTGACAAAGTATTGCATGAAAATCTAATGCCATGGATATATATATATGAAATTTTTACCATAGGCATCTTATTGACACTTCAGTTTCACAGAGTATGGTACGGTTGCTCATTACTTCATAGGAGTTTGAATTGCCGAACACATGATGTATTGCAAGTACTAAATCTGCCCATTTATACATCGAACGATTAGATTCTACTGGAGTTCTTTTTCAGGTTGATGATGAACTGGAAATCAAAGCATATTATGCTGGGCATGTTTTGGGTGCTGCAATGTTCCAAGTGAAAGTTGGGTCACAGTCATTTGTGTATACAGTATGTTTTAGATGTTACTGTTAAGAATTTGGTGTGTAGCTGCATCCTTTTCAAGATGCAAGCAATGCTGTTGTTGCTAGGTACCATCAGGTCGCTGTCGACTTTTGGTGATTCTCTGAACAAACATTCTCCAGACTATCCTGTTCATAACAGCGTCTTTCAATTCATATAATGTCACACCAGTTACATTTTTCAATGAGTCGGCCCATCTTGTTCTTTGCCTGCCACGTCTTTTTGCCCCTTCTACTTTCCCTAGTATGTCATCTATCTCTATTCCGCAAGCTCGCATAGTTTGCCCAAAGAAGGTGAGATAGCTTTTGATAATTTGATCTTTCTTGGGAAATGAATTTAACTTTATATTCCTGTAGCCTACTAACTGGCATACTTTTTACTTTCTTGTTTACACTTACTTTGTTCCCTTTCAGGGAGATTATAATATGACCCCAGACAGACATTTGGGGTAGGTATTGATTACAAATTAAAGTAGCAGAACATTTTTAGCTAACTATTTTTTCTTTATTGCTCTAAAAATGCATTTTGAAACATCTAAAGTTCATCAACTTTCATTTCATTTCAATTCTGTTTGGAGGGTCACCCTTCAGCACAGGCTGATTTGCAAGGGGTTCTCCGATTAAAACACTACAGTACAATATATTACAAATTAAGATGTAAGATACAAAAAGAAATATGCAAAGATGTTAAATTACATAGCTAAATATATGCGATGCCATGAATAAACGAATATTAAAGATGATAAAGAAAAGCTTCAGCTTCCACTTTTCAATGTCTAAATGGCTTTCTTGAATTGCCGTAGTCAGGATGCCAATTTGGCTTCTATAGTTAGACTATTCCATATGTTGGCCACGAAAGGAAAAGGCTTTTTGCCCCTGCGTAGTGTTCATTTTAGGTAAGCTGACATCAGTATTGGTGTTGCGAAAGTTTCGAGAAGTGGAAGCACTATTTTCGTTGAAAAGATTAGACATATATTGTGGGACAAGATTTGTCAGAGACTTAAAAGTTGTCGTCTTAGTCTCTATACAAATCAACTATTGAATAGCTTTCCATCCCAATTTTTCCAAAATACGTTTGATGTGAGCGTCATAAGCACTGATTGTAACAATTCTAATTACCCTGTTTTGAAGCCTCTGCAGATGTTGAATTTCAGTAGCACTGCAGCAGCCCCACACAGAGCAGCAGTGTAGAAAATACGGCTCAACATATGAGAATAATGCCATAACGATAATATTATGTTGAGATCCTTTCTTCAAGGTGGGAGGATAATACCTTGAATATTTTAGCAACCCCACTGCACGCGAAATTTCATTGATGTGCTCTTTCCAGCTAAGCTTTTCGTCTATTTGAACACACAAGTATTTAGTCCTATTACGAATTTCAGCTTCATTACTTCCTATTCAAGGGTTAAATCGAATGTTTGAGCACATTAAAGAATTATACCTATTATGAAAAGCAATTAGTATTGAGTGTGTTTTTGCTACATTGGTGGACCAATTTTTCAGCTTCCAGCCATGCCTGTAACCTATCCAAATCACCATTAATTACATTCTTAAGGTGAGATAGGTCCTTTGAGCATTGGCATATGCTGGTATCATCAGCATATAAGGACGTTTTGGAGTTCTTAGTTGCTAGTGGAAGGTCATTGATAAAGACCAGGAAACGCAACGGTCCAAAGCAAGAACATTGAGGCAGTCCAATCTCAACAACTTCTTTTTAAATCTTCTATGGTGTTCAAAATCATTTTGAACACCATAGAAGAAGAGTTTTTCATTGAAAACTTAATGGTCAATAGCGTCAGATGCTATTCTTTCAGTCAATGAAGACGAGTGCCGTCATTTGACTAGTGCCAAACCCATTATACCAGTCATCAGTGCATTTAAACAAAGATGTAACAGTTGAATGGTAGGCTCTGAATCCATATTGTTGTGTCGAGAGAAGTCCATTTCCATCTAGGTAATAGTTCAATTGGCCAAAAACAAGTTTTTCAAACAGTCTAGCTATAGCTGGCAGCACAGAAATAGGGCAATAATTTTACTTATCTCTTTTGTTTCTTTCTTTAAAGATTGGTGTTACCCTTGCAACGTGCTAGTCTGGAAAAGTGCTGGTCTCATTAGAAATATTAAAAATTTGTTCGAGGGAACTTGAAATGAAAGGCGATACAAGTTTAAGGAAATAGCTAGATATGTTGTCATAACCAGACCCATTAGCAGTCTTAATCTTTCCAATTACATCTCTCACTTTTCACTCACTAGTTTTTGTAAATTTGAAGATTTTACTGTTGGAATTTATGAAATATTTACCAGAAAGGAGTGGATTTGGTCTTCCTTAACTTTAGTTTGCTAAGTCCTTCCCAATAGTGCAGAAATAACTGTTCATAGTTTTTGATATCCCCTGTTTGCAAATAACGTTATTGGGATTGCCTCCTATTAAACTTTCGATGCTTGCTGTTTTGGACCGTTTATTCAGGAGCTGATTTGTGTTTTTCCAAGATGCTTTCATGCTGCTTGATGCATGTTAATTTTTTCTGAGAAGTATTGCCTTTGAGAGCCATGTGTACTTAGTATTTGAATGATCTGATAACTGTTCATTAACTATAAACAATGCGAATAACATTCATACCGTCGGTTTGTTTGGTGATTCATTTTTTTCATTCCACTACAGAGCAGCTTGGATTGATAAATGTCGTCCTGATCTATTAATTACAGAATCTACTTATGCAACGACTATTAGAGATTCCAAGAGGTACTATTTTTGGTATTTTTGATTTGATTCACATAGAAGCAAACGGCGGCCCTGTTCTGTCATTGGACAACGTGACAAAGAGGTGTATCTAAAACAGACAATAGATTTCATAACTGAAAGGATCATAACTTTTGTTGAAAGTGCAAATTTCTATATTCCCACATGTGCCATGGCGCATGATGCATGTATATGTTTTGTATAATGACTATTGCCTCTAATGCTATCCTTTAGATCAGGTTTCCCCAACCACCGAGCCGCGGACCAGTGCCGGTCTATGGATTAACTCGTAACGGGCCGTACAAGAAACTTTATGCCACTTGTCATGTGACGTAGCTCCTTAGTGAAAACATGCACTCTATCAAGTTTGCTTGGAGGTTTGAAGCTTCTACAACTCATTTTCTGGCCGCCGTAATGTTGTCAATCGTTACACAGTCCACATAGATGGAATGGTTGGGGACTACTGAGATGGAGGATTATTTATAAATGAATCAAGCCATTTCACATACAAATTTTTTCTTATGTTCACGTGAATTACGTTGACAGAGCTTAGCATCCTAGTGAAAACACGTAGTCCATCAAGTTTGCTTGGAGGTTTGGAGCTTCTACGCTTCCTGACCCGGGCTGCAGTAATATTGCCAAACGTTAAATAGTCTGCGGCGATAAAAAGGCTGGGGACCTCTGCTTTAGATCTACGGTCACAGTGAGCATAGATCTATATTCACTTATATTCCTATACCATTTGTTTACAACACATGATTTCTTTATATAAGACAGTCATGATAACCCACGGTACTACATTACTTTATAGATGCCGTGAGATGGATTTCCTCAAAAAAGTTCATGAAACTGTTGAGAAAGGTGGAAAGGTGAGTGAGTCACTTGAACAGCAAAATGTTGAGGACTGTCTATTCTCAAATCAAAATGATACTTCAGGTAGCTAGGAGCCATTTTACCTCGAATCAAGAGGAATGAAATGAAGCCTGTGGTAATGCATGTGGGAAATTTGTAATCGAATGTTCTTATTTTGCAGGTGTTAATACCTGTCTTTGCATTAGGAAGAGCGCAGGAACTTTGCATTCTTTTGGAAACATTTTGGTAAGCTTTTGAGCTTCCTATGTGACTTACTTTAAATTTTCTGTGGAAATCTACTCAATAGGCTGTTACATCAGTTGGCCTAGAAGTGTTGAAAGACATCTGTGTTAACGAATATTAGTGGTTTTCATTTACTGATATTGGATAGCATTGAAGTGTAGCATAAATGCATTCAACCTGCTGTAATGACTGTGTTACAGCTAGGGCACCTGATTGCTTTCGATCTTTCGTATGTTATCGAGTATAGTAAAGTTTCTCAAGCTCATTTGATATTTTTGCTTATCAGAAGTCTTCGGAATTCCTATTTCAGGTTGCAGTTCGTTTTTTAGAGCTGATGGAAATTCAAAGACACCTTTGGATGCATTTTGAGTTTTTCCTATATTTAATTGGCAATTATTGGTGCATTTCAACGGTAACTGATAATTGGTATACGTACCAGGTGCTTTCAGTGTAGTATATTACCAAATATGTTACAGGGATCGGATGAATCTCAAGGCACCTATTTATTTCTCCACTGGATTAACAGAAAAGGTATCATATTTTGAATTTTATTGATCTTAATGCATGTTGAGTTAGAAAGGGCTATAGGGTCTTCTTTGCTATTAAATTTAGAGCAGAGAAAACTTATTAATGGTAAATGAGAGCTGGGTTTTAACGTGCTTCTCCAAGAAAACGGGAAGAATTGAATTTTGAGCGGATGCGATGCTTTTTCTCCTAATTTATGACTATACTTCCTTCAAGGGCTGCTCAAGTTGCATTTGTCGAGCCAACTTCTACCTATTTGCTCGGCCGCCGAGAGAATTCTGAGGCCGTGTGGCAAAAGAGAAATGCGAGGTCCCCTGCGAGCGAGACGAGCAGAATATTTCAGGGTCTAGCAATTAACTTTGGAAGATTACTGCTGGTTTACTTTATGAGGCCCCCAGATCTTGAAGGATTGGGTGTTGTGAGGCCCCATGGTCCTGGAGACGGCGGGACGCTATGCCCCCTACCGCCCTCTCGGTGACCCTGCCTATTTGTAAGCAACATCTTAAATTGTTTCATTGCTTTGACCATTCCTTTGCAGGCAAATCACTACTATAAACTGTTTATAACTTGGACCAATCAGAAAATTAGAAGCACATTTGTACAGAGAAACATGTTTGAATTCAAGCATATCAAGGTGAGCTGAAGTCCTATTTCCATATCACTCGGTAGAAGCTCGTACACATTGTGAATCACAAGAGTCAATCATGTAAAGTAGAGAAAAAGCACGAACAAATCACAAGAGAATCGCCAAAATCACAAAAATTTCAACAAAAATCGCGAAAATTTTTTAAGGATTCCCAAAAATATCACAAGCAAAACAACCTTGACACAACCTTTTCTGCGTGATACAGCCTTTGTTGAAGTCTATACTATTTTACTACAGTTAGCAGCACCTGGTTTTCCATGCAGGTCATCATTTATCTTTTCTCTGATAGCCTTTTGATCGCGCATACATTGAAAATCCCGGGCCAATGGTAGTATTTGCAACACCTGGTATGCTGCATGCTGGCCTTTCGTTGCAGATATTTAAGAAATGGGCTCCTGATGAAAACAACACGGTAAGTCCAATGTTTACTCTTAATATCCAAGGATATCTTTCATGTATTTGGCCCAAGCATTACTACACGGCTAGCCTGGCATGGATAAAGTCATGCCCATAACAGATACTTTGGTTAGTTATGAAATAATTTTAGCTCATGACGATTTGAAATACAAGCAAACTTTCTTCAACAAAGGATGGATTAGAGCCTATCATGTATTGGCATTTTCTTGAATTTCATACAGTTTTGAGTAGCAAAATCGCTTCAGTGCTGTCTTGTTTTGTACGTGACTATCATATTCTCAAGACTAATAGGAAGACAACACTTGTTAAATATAATATTATATTTGACAATATCCAGTGAAAGTTACCAAAGACCTACATGGTAAAAAGTAATGACATTATCAATTGAAAACGACAATTCCTGAAATGACTTAAACTCGAGAAGTTGCAAATCAACCCTGGACCGTTATCAGTCAGTCTGAAGAACAAGACTCCACCAGATTCAATTGTTTATGCGAATGCCTATCTTCATTGTATTGCAAATTTGAGAGGAATTTTTGTTTTTTTCATAGGTGATTATGCCTGGCTACTGTGTCGCAGGAACTGTTGGTCATAAAATTCTTTCTGGTCAAAAGAAAATTGAGCTCGATAAAAAGAATTCTGTATGTATTGAGAGGCAGTGTATACTTTAACACCTTGTAGCATTGAATCTTTTTATGTCCATAGTCGACTGACATTGCTGAATCGAGGCTGTGTTGTCTCTCATGAAGGAAGCTATATTCTTGATGAACAAAGCCTTATACATAACGACCATGTTTGCTTGCAGTCATAGCATCAAAATTCAATCTCTGAGAACTAGCAAATTCGTTTTGTAGGTCATTTGATTTATCTGACCACACGAGTTGCTGTAAAGAACTGTTTTCCTTCTAGATTGATGTAAAACTATCGGTGCAGCATCTCTCATTTAGGTAAGAAATCGATTCCAGTTGTTCAAAATTATCTCACTTTGATTTCTATGATATAATGTACGTTATTTTAATATGAAGCATGTCTATAGGAAACATGAAGCTGAAATTAGGCAAAGATTAAGAATCATTTAAGAACCATAGGCAGGCTCAGCTTCAAAATAATAATTTGCAAAAGATGTTTTTACTGCTAAATCTTTGATCAAGCTAGCAAGAAAATAGAATGAGCATCGATTACATGCCTCACAAAACCTAAGCATCCTTTTTCTTGCGTCACAATTGCCTAATCTGGGTTGTTATTGTCATTGGAAATCTTTAAAATCTAGAAACATTTCAGGCTGGATTTGACGAAATATTAAGAATCATCCAGGCTGAAGCCAGAGAATTTGTTGCTTATAAAAAAACGTGTACTGACATTTAGATCTGCTTGAATTTTTTTCTCGTGTCTAAATTTGTCTGTCTCACGTCTAGTGCGCATGCTGATGCATCCGGTATAATGCAGCTTATTAGACAGGTGAGGTAGTGTGCTTTTTGGAGTTGTTATCGTCCGTTTTACCCCAATGTATGTGTTGGTTTTTGTACACACATTGGCGTAACCGACATAGGTTTAGGGTTTGGACAGCTCCTAAGGGCCCCAAGCTTTTTTAGGCCCTGGAGAGGCCCCAGAAGAGACAAGATTTTGTATTATTTGTAGTGAAAATTAAGATAGAGGCCCCAGTGCTACTGAATTCCTAAGGTCCCAAGTTTCTCAGTCACGCAACTCTGAGTACATAGCACGTTTTTTTGCAGAAGAAAATATGGATATTTTTAAAACGGATTTGCCGATAAGTATATATTTGGTAATGGGCAAGGTAGTATAATGGTTAGAACGCATGCCTCCCACGCGAGAGGTCTACGGTTTGAGTCCGACTCGATGCCCTGACTGAATGCTCGCTCGCTGTCCACCCAACAGCAAATGGGTACCTGCTGGCAACACTGGGGAGATAAAGACGGCAAGGAAAGGAACTGGCCACCCTACCTCATATGCCGATGGCTCAGGATAAGTCTCTTCTCTAGTAGGCACTCCCCTACGTACGAAAGTATACGGGACTACCTTTACCTTTACTTGATGTTCCTGGTATGTCAATGTCACTGATTTTTCAATATTCAATGGATGTGTCGATAGAAATCTACAGATGAAACTGGCTGTTCTTTCTAATTTATCTGCAATGTTGCTCGTCGTTGCCATCACCCACAAATTCATATTAAAGCTGCACTTTCCAGCTGATGTATGATGAAAAAGGTATATATATATATATATATATATATATATATATATATATATATATATATATATATATATATATATATATATATAT
>OLMO02000009.1:18369768-18428022 GCA_900291935.2 Cassiopea xamachana | reverse complement strand
ATATATATATATATATATATATATATATATATATATATATAAAGCAAAGGACCTAAAAATTCGTTTTCAAAAATACTGTTCGAAAAGTTTGCAATTGTTTCTCCATGAAAGTGATAGCTGATGTGACCAAAACCACTTCATATATAAAAAACGTTTCTATTTTCGAAACTTGCTAAACTTTTTCAACTATTCTTTTGTAATTTAAAGACAATAAAAAATATAAGCATGACTGCAGATTGTGAATTATCACTCTGCCAAAGAATAGCAAGGAAAAATTTCGGTTTTATTAGGTTTTCCTATCTTGAAATTTGAAAGCAAATGACGCAAAATGTTTGCAATATTCATAGATTTCAAAATACTTCGAATTACGTATTTCAGTGCAAGAACAAGGAGAATTTGGTCGTCTAAAAATTGTATTGAATATAGGAGAAAGAGCTATCTACAAATTTTATAGATAAATGAGAGTTTCAACTATGGGTAAGATATAATATGTCGCTTCAAACTATTTTTACATCAGAGTAAGTATCAATATAGCTTATGAAAAGAATTCTGCACCAGTATAGCATCAACAACTACAAAAGAAAGGCTAAGCTATTTGTGACAAACATTTTTAAGTTGCTGAGGGCCATCGTTTCCATACTTTGTACCCTGAGTGTATATACATACAGACATTGAAGAGCAACCAATATCTTCGTAAATTCATGAAATTTTCACTCTAGTGTAATTTTCGCGCATCTTTTTTCACGCACCAGTAGTTCTCGCACATTCAATTTTCACGAACATCATTATTAAGCACAACAATATAAGACACTTCAACTCTGCAAATAATTTTAACATTTACAACGTTTGTTCTGTAATAAGATATGGTAAGCTGATGATGGCGCATAGAATGATAAACGTACAAGGCCCTGAAAAATTGATTTGTATGTAGATCTCTAGTCTCAAATTATCAAACCAGGAACATTGACACACTTCAGATTATAAGACCTCGTCTTGGCTCATAAAAGAGATCTTCTGATTACTTGTTGTTTTTGGAAAGAGTCAGTTTACGCTATAGCACCTGTTTTTCCTTGCTTCCAATTTTCGCACACCTAAAAGCAAAGACTTTGCACACACCGAATTTTCGTGCAGCAAAATGGGCGAAAATAAACTATTTTCGCGCTACCAATTGTTCGCGCAGCAGCACTGCGCAAAAATTAGATGTCTGCAAAAATTTTGTGAATTAAGGTAATTAGTATTTTGGTATCTGGTGTGTAGAATATGCAACAGATTCCAACATTGTATATTTGTGAATCTTCATATTTCTACCCTCCTATGTTAAAATTATCTCTATCTTAGACAGTTTGAAGATTGTAGTATTGATAAACTTGGATCACATTCATTAGCTTTGGATTCAGTGCTGATAAAGGTTAGAAACATTTACATCTCACTCATGTGTCTGCCATTTTTCATGGTTAGGTTCTTTTTGCACATCATAAGCTGTATAGCTTGTCCCTCTCATGTTTAGCTTCTGCTAATTCCAGATTGAGTATGCCATTCTGAGCACATGTTTTGAAGATGTTTCATGCTAGCACCTTCATGCTCCGCACCATTTATCCTTATCACTTCGTGCAGCTGCACGAGTATATTTTACGGGCTGTAATACTTTTCTGTTACCCTGCTTGCTATTCAGGGACCCGATCTTTGAAAAACTCTATATAGCTCCTCCATCTCTGCACATCATTGTGAGATACTCTTTTCCTTACCCGCTAACAAGAACCTCGTGTATAATGATACCTTCTTTTTTCTATCCAGTTCCTATTAGCTAAAGGTTCGAAAGAACGAAGCAGTATTTTGGTATCATGGCAGTTCCAAGTGAGTACACAGTCAAGTTTTCTGGCAGTGGCTTTGTAACCTTGTGTACAGTGGTGAAGTGAAAGAAAATGTATAGTGTATGACATTTTGGGAATTGGGGTCTGGGGGCGTCTTGAGATTCTAGCGAGAACCATTGGTGTGGCCCCAGAAAATTTATCGAAATTACAAGTTTCTGCAATAAAAAATAAATACATTTTTTACCAAAGCTATTTATTTATTTGGCTTCGCAGCTCAACAGCTGAGAATTCCCAAAGCTTCATTGTTGGGTGAATTGATTCATGAATGTTGTGCAAGCATATGCTGATTGATTCGCCATTTGTTTACCAAAGGGAGGGTCGTCGGACATTTTCACAATTTTTGTCTCACTGCTACTGGGGGTTTGAGTATTTGTGTCGGACATTACAGATGTCCGACAGCTATTTCCGCTCCTGTGTGTATATCCATATACGATCAAGCGTATACTGTACATACTAGTTAATGTGCTTCTGCGCTTTAAACACCTATTTCTTACGAATTGTTTGTTATCACTCGATGGCAAGACCTTTTTGTTTAATGCTAATACCTGCATACTAGCAACATTTTGCTAGAAAAAATAGGTATCTTTCTCAGAATTATCTAACTATGCCGGTATTTTAGGACGAAGATCTTGGCAGCAAAGTACTCAGCTTCCTGAGATCAAAATCGGAAGATGACTTTTGAATTTGTTGTGTAAATAATAGTATTTTATATATAAGAAGAGATAAATCTTTTTGAATGTGTTGCTTATTTATTTACTTTTAACCCAGTTAATTCGGTACTCCTGTAATTTACTCTTTCTAGTTGAAGTGTGACACAGAAGCAGCTTCCATTAAGCTTGTTACATGGTAGATATGAAAAATTGCTACAAGTGATAGTAATTTTTCATATGAACTTTCTAGCAATCTGTAATTGAGAAGTGCAATGAATAATTCTACTGTATAAATAGCTCTATTTTACAGGAAAACAATGCCATACCAAACTAAACATTTCTTTCGATGTTATAAGCATATATAGCTGCTCTTAGATTTTAGTATTTCCCTCAGATAGTGAAGTTCCTTTTAATGTCATTAAAACTTTCTCCTATCGTACAATACTTTACAATACTTATTTCAAAAATTTATCTTTACCCTGGGGTTTCAGTACATCTTTCGAATTCATATTAACCTTTCTCAGGCTTTGTATTAGTGTTTGAAATCTTCTGTCATTTATTGCATCTTTGGCCTCCAGTAAACGAGGCTTTTTGCACAGTGGAGACAGTCTTCTTGGTCGTTGATTGCCTCGTCTCGGCCCGCGAATGCTCACGATATTATTGTTTGAAGATATTCGAAGTTTTGCCTGCATTTTGATATCACTGATGAGCTTTTCTTTATGTCTAGCATCGTGATCATGCCTTTTATAAATATTTACTGTATCTATGATACGCCCAGCGTTCATGCCCGTAATGGGGCCCAGTACGGTATATCGCTTCCTGAAATTGGCTGGCATCCAGTGCCTTGTAGTTGAGGCACTCGCACTATCTATGGCATTATTGAGTAAGCATTGTTTGCGGGAAGCACATTCAGAATGGTTATCTGTTTTGCTATTCTCCAAAGCGTCGTGGATTCCTGTGACATCTTTCTCATGTACATTTAGTTCAGTTTGTACGCTTCGACCGTCAAAAGGGCTTGAGTTATAGGGTAAGCTATAGCTAATGGCAGGAACATTGTCACAAGTCTTTACTGTGTCTGTGGATAAGGTCTCTGCGCGTTGACGGTTCACACCCGTAAATTCAAGTGGATGATTTGACTCAAAATTTCCCCTGATCCCACAGGAATACTTCTTTCTCAGATTCTTACTCTGTTCTGCGTTTCCACGGACACTGGTGTTTGAGATGTACGCGTGTGAATCATAGACTTTCACAGAAAGATGATCATTCAAGACTGACATTGAAAACGTTCGCTGAAGTCTGCGCTTTCCTTGTCGCGCTTTATCCAAAATTGCCTCTTTCTGTATTTTCCTTACGTTTTCAGGCATGTTTCCCTTTTCTAAAAATATTACTACGCTCTACTTTTTGGAAGCAACAATGCGCACGTCTTCAACTGGCTCTTCAGCTCCTTGTCCTGGTCGTTTTCACATTGCTCGCTCACATTGCTACGTGGATAGAAACTTTGCTTAGAAGCTGTTGATATTTCACTCTCATTATTTTGAAATATTAAAAGACTTTTCTTTTCATATGCAAGCAAGAAGAGGGATTTGAAAATCAGGATCTGCTGGAAAGTGTGATGTATGATAGAAACTTCTTACCGCAGTTAATGCTCCTCAAGCTTCTTCATTTGAACCTCTAAATCTCCGTCGCTTTTTTGTCCATTGTTAGACTGTAATTGACCTTTGATCGCTTCTTGATTGGTTCTTGATTGACCTATGATTGATATTTAATTGCTCTTTAGCCGATGGTCTTCCAGGTATTTTGCAAAATTCCCATGTAAATGTTACAATGTTTGCTTTTTTGCACCACCACCTTGCTATCTGTTGAAGTATGATTGAACCTCACCACGTATGTGTCAGTAAACTTTGGAAATCAAGCAGACGAATCTTACTAATATGGAAGTAAAGTATTGCTGGATCCGTTTGCAATATTACTACTAACGCAATGTAAAAACGCAAAAATTTGCTCTCCAGAAAAAGCTGTAGCTTAAATGCTCTTTCTTATACTTTTGTACGTAGGTTAAACGTCTAGCTTTCGAATGGTGAAAAAGTGTGTTTTCTGCAAATGATTCTGACGATCACTCTCTTTTCAAAGATAAGTCATATTCTATGGGTCTTTTGTTTAGTTATCTCTCAATTAAAGCCCAATGTATTTAAACAGACATCCATTATGAAGCTTAACTTTTCTGCATCCCCAAAGGCGTCGCGAATACACTGCCCTTGACAGCTATCATAAGTAAACAAGTATTGTCTTTAGCATAAAACAGAAGCCCCCATGCAGTGTCAGGTGTGAATTTTTAATGAATCTAATCCTCCATTCTCCGTTTTCGAAATGAATTCGATTGGTTTCGCTCTGTAATCGCTTGTTCTGGACCGCTTTCCAATTAGTGAGCTCACCACAACTGTGCAGAACTGCTTCTTCGTTTGGGTCAAAGTCGATACAAGGATGACATATCGCAGTACAAACACTTTGATTTTCGGGGTAGGGGATGAAATATGATTGGGCAATACTGTTGTTTTCGTCAATGGTTTATTTAAAGAGGCATTTCTGGAAGTTACAACATTGTCACACATGATACGTGAATGACATATCGCAGGAAATACACTTCGCTTTTTATGGGGGTGGGGATACAATGCGTTTGGGAAATTCTGTCGTTTTCGACAAAGGTTAGTTTAGAGAGAAATTTATGAAAGTTACAACAATGTCAAACTTGAATTGGTTTACAATCTATCTCTGCTTTTTCCGTAAGGCGATTGATATATACATTTTTGCAAACAGAAAAAGAACAGTGGAATGATGTATGGATATTTATTATTGTTGCCAAAGAAACAAAACATTTCGTTTGTATTGACAGAAATTGTCTCGTTTGAAACAAAAGTCTTTATTCACGTATCCTGTCCATTTGAAATGTCGGCAATGCTTTTTGGGTGACTTAGGTCTAATGTAATTATCATCAACCCAGAACTTCAGCCAAGGGTGATGATTAAGGTGGTAATATTTTGACTTGATTTTTAAAAAAATTCTTGACTTCAAAGTTTGAGTTTTTGACCCAATTTTAACTTTTACAAATGTCCGAGTTAAACCATCCATGATTTCAGCTTAGAAACATACAACACATTTTCAGACATGTTATTTCTTTACCGCTGCTTTTAAATGATTTTTTTGAGAAGCGACCTTCTTTGCTCCTATAGATTCTGCAGTTTTTTAACAGCTTTTCAGTAGCAGATGAGCTTGCGTTTACATTCATTCCCGCGCTTAGGATTTCTATAGCAACATTCACCTGTAGCATTTAAGAAATATAGGTTTGGAATTGCACAGACTTTTCTTTTATTCTCATAAATATTTACAAAGCACAAAAATACATGATAAGCAACTTGGATAAAAACTTAATTTACATATTGTCCCCAAAGGTATACACGTTTTTTTAAAAGGAAATCATCATTTTGCTTGAGCCTCAATTTCCTTAACTTTTCCCGAAATTGAGCCTAAGATTTTCTTAAATTTTTCTTAATTTTTACTGAAATAAAACTGGCTAAAATGGTTTAAACTTTCGTTATTGATATTGTATATTTGAATTTGATTTCCATCTTTAACATTTTGAATATAATAACGACGAAATACCGATTTTTGGCCTATAAAAACACTTAATTTTGGAACTTGAGCCTCGTGATTTTCTTACAATTTTCTTAAGATTTTGACGATTTGAGCCTCATTTTCTTATGAACTTTTTTCTTATAAAAAAAAAAACGTGTACCTCTGAAAATTTACAGTAGATTGTTTTCTCCAGCAGTTGTACCAAATGAAACAACTCGTGGAGGAAATATTCTCCTGCATATGTTTGGCAAATCTTAGTAGCATGAGTAGATAACAGTCGGAGTACGAATAAAGACCACGGGAAAGTGATTTACCGCCACGCAAATGTAAGCTTGCCTGGCTCAGCACGTCAAAGTTAATATACCTATGTGGATTGGACTCAGCTTTTGACTTTTTGACTTTTGATTTGATATTTTGACTTTATTTCAGAAATTAAGATTTTTTACTTTATTTTGAAAAACTTTTGACTTCTAGACTTTTTTACTGCCCTAATGATGTAAATGAAGGAAACGTGCATGGTTGCCGACAAGCCACCGCGATCGGCAGTGTCTCCATCTTACCGCCAGTTGTTGTACTTTGCAAAAACTCAATTTTCTAAATACGCCAATATAGACGCCTATTTCAGTAGCTAAGACTGACCCGTAGACAATGGGGGGCAGGGACCATTGCCCCCAATAATTGTCCGAGATTGTATATAGAAGTACTCTGCCATGCACCTTTTAATCATTTAACCGTTGACTTCTACCACATCTAGAGTTGTAGCGTTATTATACCCAATCTTGATGTTTACCTGTTTGGCACTCATCTTATTTACCCATTTAGCGATATTCGCCTTCTCTCCCATGTTTAACTTCCATATATGTCCTGTTAATAGTTTCACATATGGTTGCCCTTTGTACCTTTTGTATCTGTTCAGTACCGTCGAGAGGGGGGTAGCCGGGGTAAAACTCCGGGGCCCGGGCCTCAAGGGGGGCCGTGAAAATTTTGCTGTTGCAAAATAATATTCAAAAAGCCGTTTGTTGGACTTTCATTCGTTAGCTCCCTAAGGACTTCTTTGCTTGTCAGGTTTGCTCCAATACTTGATTGCATTATGGAATACCAATGTTCTATAAGAGTTTTGAATTGATTTGCATTTGTTGTAGCCCCCTCTTGCCCCTGTGCTGCTACTCCTACACAGGGGCCTGTGCTGTATATAGCCCCAGGGCCCGAGCTGGCTCTCGACGGGCTTGTATCTTTTAGTATTTAACTATCAATTCAGCTTTCCCCGTCACTGTGCTGAAGATGACCCAGGTAGAAGTGTCGAAACGTATACGTGGTAATGTCAAAGTCCTTTCCCATGCCAATGGCACATAGGGCGGCGCCTATCTCCATTTCTATAGCCCTAGACCACGCGTCTGCGTGAAAGCTACAGCGGGGGGCTGGTCCACTGGTAGCTCCATGTGTTTAACTTTTCCCACTCCATTCTTATACATCGAGCGCCAGACGAGAAGGCAGTGAGTACCATTTTTAAAGTCTTTGCTATGACTCGACCGGGGCTCGAACCCATGACGTACAGGTTTTGAGGCAGACGCTCTACCACTGGGGGTTATGGTATGTGGTAATGGATTTCTCTTAGTTAACCTGGCATGCATCGAATATGCCTTCAAAGTAATGGTGTTGTTGAAAAAATAAGGAAACAAGATTACTCATGGCTCCTATTCTAATGGTTCTAATCCTGAAATCCAATCTAGAATCTAGGAGCATGACAAAGCAGATATGTGGCATGCAAGCATCCTGATTTTGTTGTGCGATAAGCCTCAAGCCGTTTTTCAGTCTTGGCAAGAGTGTTGGAAGAATTTCTATTTCTGTAGATGGCAACCCTTTTAGGGAATGGGGCATTGTTCCTTCTGGGTGCATTCAATGTAGCCCATGCCAGAAATATGGGGGTAAAAAAGGCATTCTCATCGATGTACTGGTAAGTGATTGTTTTGCTTCTATTTTCGGTGTAAATGCAAATAGTCACAAAGAGAAAAAAATCTGTTCAGCCTGTTCTTTTTCGTTTTAAATCTTCAAATTTAATGAAACTAGACAAAAGAGCCAGGTTCTCCATCTGAACATGAAGATAAATGATAAAAACTATTAGATTCCATTCTGCAAAAGGGCATTTTCCACCTTTCTAGAGAAGGCTACCTTGAAAAATTTGGGTCTGGAAAATTTGAAAAATTTTGGGAAAAATCTGGGCAAGCCCCCAGACACCCATTTTCCTACAGGCTACCTATGGACAAACACCATCTTGGCATATACTTCTTTCCTTTTGGTACAGATGCTGAACTTTCAAACGCTCCCCGGCTTTTACCTTCACTTCTACATCTGTGCCCCCCCCTCCCCAATCCAGTTCAGCTGACCACGGGCTTGAGCTTAGATAATTATCAAGAAAGACATTGAAAGGTCTAAACATTTTGGGCACTCTTGGGTGCCCAATAGACGTCCCCATTCGCTAATTATTCTTCCCTTTGGGGTTTGGAGCCTTTTTGGGGAGATTTTAATGGTGCTTGGTCTTAAGAATAATGGTTTAACAGTGTTCTTCTCTCCCCAACGATAGTTAGATTCCTCCTCAGCTGCAAAAACCTTGCGAATGGTTCGGGAATATCGACCAGAGGACGAGATTCGGCTTGCATGCATATCCACAGTTAGAGGATTTCAAGGCTGGCTGCTGTCTCATCAAGCCAAGGTTGCCAGTTGGGACTTCTCAATCCCAGATTCCAGAAACTAGGACTATGAAAGATATGTTAGGGATCAGGAATTGTAACTAGGATTGAGAATTAAAGTGTTCAGACTTTAGCACAAAGCTTCTAGCAAACAGCTTCCTCGAAGTAGCAGTGCGAAGAAAGTATTTGTACGACCCGATTAATTTGACAGTCTAGGTCCATCTATACATTGGATTGCAAAAACATATAGATCAGCTCTAAATGCATGCATGAGGAAGCAGACTTGAAATGGCGTTACAGAAATTGAGCAAATTTTTTGGAATCTTTGCAAAAGTTTTGCAGAACTTTTGAGCAACTTTTCAGAACATTTTGAGCAACTTGTGGACAGGGCTATCCTGAACTGGGACGAAATTAGCGACCGAGCCAGTAGAACAATATGTGAACGTACAAGGGGCCCAATTGGGAATTTCCCTGTTTGCCATCTGGCCCCAACGGCTATCGATCTCAGAAACTTTTTGAAAATTACACATTGGAACTTGAAAGCTTAACCATTAGCAATCTGTGCATGTACTTGCTTTTCATATAACTCATTCTGTCGATTTTTGTTTGTCATAAAGCTAAAAGTTTGCTACATCCACGTTCTGTTATCATTTTTAACGGAAGTTTCTTCATTACCTTGCAAAACAGTTAAAAACTGCTTGAGCTACAATGTGTCCAAAAATTAAGAAAATTTTACTACTATGCCTTGAGCCCTGCTCTCTCATTACAGAAAGAGCTTTTTGGGGATTAACAAAAGTCAATAAGTAACATATCTATAAAATTCCAATATTCATGTAAGGCAATTGTCGTTTATTACTTAGCTACTTAGTTTGTAGATTTCTTACGTGGATGTATATGTAGTAGAGTGGTATGTTTGTGTAGTGCCCATCTGTCTAACACCGTAGCGTTGCGCAAGCTCTAAAGTTCTCATTAAAGTGGTAAGAAAGTTTAAGTGCTGGAATGACAACAATGCTATGAAATTTTCAGCACTAGAACAAAAGAATTTTGCTGTAAAAAGACTTATAGTTTTTATAAACAGTGATCGGTTAAAAAAGCTTTGATAAGAATCCTCTGCATCTTCATTTTATTGAAAAATTCAGCGATGAGTATAGAAATCATGTGTTTAAGTTATAATACTTGGCTTAGCGGGATTGTTCTGTGCATCGTACATTCCTATAAGGTTGTAAAAAAATTATGTGACGGTTTTACGGTGTGGAAACACCGTAAAACTGTCACATAATTTCTACTAGTCCCCCTCAAACTCCTTCCATTCCCTGTGTTTCCAGTAAGCACCATATTTAGATTTCGGTGTAGCTGCTGTAACCATCCGGCCTGGTTGCTATCGTGTCTTTTGAAAGCTAACCTCGTGACAGATCTTGAGTCTTCGTAGTAACATCGTTTGAAGTGATTGGGAATACCCATTGGGATTACCCTTCGCACATAAAGTGCAGCAATTTGATAGTGACACTTGAAAGACTGTGCTGGTAGTGAATACTTCCAAAATATTACCTGTATTATATTTGATTTTAGGCGCACACATTTCTAAGTTAGCATAGTCTGGAAAAACCGGGTTTATTTAGAGCAGCAGCTGATGTGAACGGCGACATACTGAGATCAGTGTAAAAGTTTTATGCGAAGGTGAGAACTGAGCATGCGTATAACCGACAAATTCCAGTCGATTGAAAAGTAGAACACCACCAATTCCATTGCATGTTACAAGATGCTGTTATTTGTTGCATTAATAGTAGTAAGTGTGCATTTTTCGACCTACTTCTTTTTATCTGGTTTTTCTCTTGTCATTTTAGCTCGTGTCTGCAGATTAAGATCTACTTGTGCGTAACTGTTAGGTTTTGTAAATTCCTCATGACAGCTCACGTCACTTAGGCCAATGCAGCAACATACAAGTTGTGTGAAATAGTTTCACATATCCTGGTACCAGGTATCACAGTCAGGAAATAGGGGATGGAAAGAGAATACCTGTGCACATCAATGATAGACCATCTTGTCTGTATAGAGATTTTCAACGTAATCACAACCATTTGTCGGTGAGTGGGAACGTGTAATCGCGATGTGGAAAACGTGATATCAAGGCCTGCCCGGGCAGGCTTGTTCAGTGATCTTAACTACTTTCATTCACTCATGGAGTGAATGGAAGTTGTTAAGACACGTCAATGGATCAGTGATTGATGCATTCGCTATCCATAGTGGGATTTATTTTCAACATCTCGGCTTTGTTGGCCTGTAAAACGGTAGATTTGCAATTCCGGGCTGCTGCCAAATCAAAGTGAATTGGATAGTAAATCACAGCTTTTGCTGCACTGATTTAAAAAATTTTCCTTTCTTCTTAGCAAACCATGCCCTATCAAGCTACATAAACTTCAATATGCTATATTCAATGCTGGGTTAATCATTTAGAGGTTACTCTCTGTTCCAGTAGTTTAACCATTGATAGAGTTACTCCTTAATAAATATCTAGATTTTCAAATTCCATAAATATACAATATTCTCCTTCTTGTGCACTCTTCTCTTTTTGCCTGTTGCATATGTAGTGTTATTTTGTAATATGTAGTTAATGTTGGAAATTTGTATTGTTTGGAATTTAAAATCAAGGAACATGAACTTGCCTAGCTTTTCCAAGCAAGCTTTGTGCATATTGAGAGTGCACATGATTTATAGGTGTTTATGACTTCAGTAACCAATATAGATTTAATTTCTAGTTAGAGATTAAATTTAGTTTGTATGCAGCTTTGCCTTCTCGTAAAGCTTTTCTATAGCTTCTACAGTGTGTTCATTGGGCTCTTGTCTGATCAGCATCTTTATTTTTAGCTGGAAGCAAGTTTTGCTGGTGCAGTTTTCAACTGTACCATCCCACATTCAAATTCGACATGCCCTATTGGGTTTTATTTCAGTGGTAAAAAGCAGGTGTGTTTGAAATGCAAGGTGTGTCTGCCAGGTGAAGGAGTGGTGTGTGGCTGTAGACACAACTCAAATACAGAATGCCACGTTTGTGCAAAGGTAATTTAGACTAAATGGCCTTTTCCTACTATTTACTATTTTTGTTCTTGCATGCATTCAATGGTACCCTCGCAAATAAAGAGAATCAGCCATAGAAACTGAAAGGGGTACTTTGCATACGAATTTGCAGAAAATGGGGATGCATGTCCCCCCAGCCTACACTCATGGGTGAAACACTATGAGTTTGAAAAATACATGTGAACATTACCAACAATTTAAAGTCAAATATTTGAGCAGTTTTTTTTTAAAATTATCATAGGCTATTATTCCATCAGATATGTGCTCTTTTTTAGAAGAACATAGTCTATGAGAATATTAAGGCTTTACTTTGTTGATATTTAGTAGTAAATTAGGGAAACTATGCTTTTTCTGTTTCTTGGAGACCTGGGCTTTCTGTTAGAGATTCCTTTACATTATCACTAACACTTAAGATACCAAATTTTTAGATGTACTACATTCATGATTTGCTTCTATGAGCATACATTTGTGGCTTAGAAATTAGAAAATAATCTTGGACATTATGAAATTTGTTGATTAGAAGGCCAAATTCTTCTCAGAGAAATTAGGGCTTCTAAACAACAGTATGTAACATCAGCAGAGACCACTTTGCCAATTTGGAACCTTTTCAGTGGTTTCCAGGCCTTCAGTCATTTATTCACCTGTGGAAGGAAATTTCAAAATATTGGGAAGAAATTTAGGGAAATGGTGCTAAGAGTAGAAGGAAATCAGATTTTTAAAAGTGAAATCACTGATAAGCCCATTGCATTGAAAATTTGTTTGCTGTTTAATGTGAGAGGCTTCATTGGCAATATTTCAAGAAATGATGTACATTATCTCAATCCTATGTTCATAGATTCCATATGCTAGCCTGTGCTTGGAGTAGCCAAGCTGTGCAGAAAACAATTTAAAACTTCCCATCGGCAATAGGAAGCCAAATTTTTCAGGAGCTGCATCCTTCCAATGTGTAAGTGATGTTCAGAAGGAACCTCAGATGTGGTGTATGGAATTTTCTTATGTTTACTTGCTAGTTTGATGATGGACTATTTCAGATTTTCCTAGGAGCAAATTTCCGCATGTCTGTACCCCTAGGCATTAGTACTGTTGAGTCCTGATTAGAGGGAGGGGGTTGAATTGGCTGGGTGGAAAGTTTCTCTTCTTGTCAATAACTATGGATTTAGAAGTCCTTTGCAACTTTTAAAAGAACAGAAATCTCAATTTCTCATTCAATATAATATGAAACAGGGCTCTGGAATAAGGATGCCCCAGGTGGATATTTTAAAATTAGTAGGTGGAGGGACATTTATTGAGGACTTAAGAGTTAGCATGTGATGGAGTGCAATGGAGTTCAATTTGCTCAAAAATGCCATTGGAAAAAGCCAAAGTCATAAAAGCAGTCATCTCAATTATTTTCTTTAGTTCACAACAAAGTAGAATATAGGTTTGTAGTGTCAATTAGCCATTTGTTGCTTTGTTGATTTTCTAGACTTTTTTCCCAAATAGATATAGAATTGGGAATAAATGTGTTTGTTAGAAGTTGGAATGGGGGCTGGAATAGGGCTTTGGCTTGAGGATTTAACTTAAATGCAGGGCTTGAATATGTGAGGTGGCTGGAATAATCAAGTTGTGGTTGGAAAATGATCAGAAACTCAATCCTCATGGTAGCATGTCCATTCAGGACTCAAAGTTGATGATTAGGCATCTATGCCAATAAAAAGCAAGCAATAAAAGGAGCTCAAGAGGCATGTATCAGTGCCTGTGAGAGTGATTACATGTTTCTCACAGGAAAGACTGAAATTCACAGTCTTCTGATGGGGCTAGTATTCCTTGAGAAGGAGGTTATGGTTTCACTATCCTCCTGGCATCACCTTTGCCCCCCTCAGTACTTAGATATTACCGGTATCTTAATGCCTGCAATGAATTTTTTGCTCTTTTGTAGGGGAAGTATTCAAAATTTATTGACGGAAATAGGTACTGTTTTGACTGCACAGTGTGCAAGCCTGGCGAATTAAAGAAAAAGGCTTGCACCAATTTAGATGATGCAGTATGCATCTTGAAGCCAGTAGGTGAGTGATTTTAAGGACATTTTATTGAAATTTTGTGATTTTCCAAATTTTTGTAATACATGCAAGTAAAAAGTATGCAAAAATTATAAGGAAAAGAATAATTATATGCAACAAATATATAATTGATAGTAAATATTGAACTTGGCTGGTAAGGATCCTTGGAATTAATTGACTTCCACATTCAAGCATAGGTTAGGAATTTCCATTCTTGATTGAGCAATTATTTTATTGGATTTATTCTAAAATTCACCTGGACAGTGATATACAGTATTTTTGATTGAAAGGAGAGTAGTTCTTATTACAGACTGCAACTGCATTGTCTTCTTTGAAGTTCTGACTAATATCTGTTAGAAACCCTTTTAGCATTATCATCAGTATGACCACAAGAAGTGAACTGCTATCAACTGTATTTCGCTGAAACTATGTCTTGTTACATGATTTCAATGCATGCTTTATGAATACAAATGTAGTTTGTAGGCCAAGGAGGCCAGTAAGATATGTTACTTTGTTGCAAGTAGAAGGGCTAAATCTCTTCAATTTCAAATTCTTAAGAGTTTCAATCTCAACATGATCAACATAGTCAGCTACATGTCACTCTAAAAGTGCAATGAGGAAGAGTTTGCTTTGGCATCAGAGTTGCCTGTTTAGACTTTTCAAATTTGAGAAATCTGGATCTCTGAGAAACTTTTTGGCTTGTATATTTTTGCTTAGATTTGGCTTTTGATTTGGATATATTTTGCTTTTATCTGAGGAAGCTCAATTTTGATAACTTTATTGTTTACCGGTACATCTTAATATGACAAAGCAGATGGTTGCTAGCAGGACATAAAAGCTGCATTCTGTCCTCTTTGATTGACAAATAATCTCTTAAGAAGCCCTAGGCTTCCTTTATAATGAATGATGTCAATGCTGTTAAATGACTGCCCCCAAATATTCGATAATAACATACTATCCATCTACATGGTTTGTCATATTGCTACCTAAGTTTACAGTATAACGCATTACAAATTTCTTAAGATTAAGATACAAATTAGAAGATAGTTACGTAGTATCTATGAAAATGTAAATACTAAGAAATCTTATAACTTTAACGGTAACGAAAATCGTTTGGATAAAAAAAGAATGAAAATATGGAATTAACTTGGGCTAAAAACCTATTTGTGTTGGTTGCAAGCCCGTAGCCAAAGAGATGTGTCAGGGTTAGCAGATTGTATTGGGTGAATCATGTAGCACAAAATTTGGAAGACTGCACTTAAGTCACATTTAATTTACACTATGTTGAGGGTGTAGATGTTGGTCAAGAACGGATTTTAGAGATGAATGCTGGGAGATCTTAGGGTGTCTCTGCTTTGCTAAAGAAATAATGCATTGATAAAAACTTGCAGACAAAGCTCCAGGGGTAGGAACAAGCTAGTATCCTAATACTTAGGGGCGGCATTTGCCACCCCATGGCTACGGGCCTGATTGGTTGTACTCTTAGCTAGGGTAGACCGAGAATTGAAATCAGCCGATCCCATGTACTGAAATGTTCTCTTCATGCTACTAGTTTTATTGGATGGTAAGTGTAGCTCATTGGGCTGACTTGTACAATATTGATGAATGTTCCTATTAATTGTGAGAGTTTCTGTTAGGCATTGTGGAGCATGTCTCTGTAAACATTTGTGAATCTGATTTACTCTGTGTACAAATCGTCTCTTATCCATAGTTAGTATCATACTTTTGCTTCTTTGTGACAACTCTGACAGCAAAGTTCTGTAATCTTTGTACTTTTTGAAGCACTATCTTACAGGCATTTCCGTAAATCACATCATCAAATCACACATATTTAGGTTTATATTAGAAAACAATCCTGTTACTACAAAAACAGTTGATAATTGGAAGTTTAGCGAATGGTGCGCTAATATTACAGATTTTACCGAATGGTACGAAAACATTGCAGAATTTACGGCATTGCTCGACAGTATTGAGGGATGTCACACCCCTGCACTCCACCACAATAAATCTGCCAGTATCAGTGTTACTTAGCTCAAGGGCTGGAAACTTTTCGGCTGAGAGAGCCATTAAAGCCTCATATTTTAAAATGTACCTCCACGAGAGCCATGCTATATTTTCAGCAGTAATTACGACTAAATTCATTCATTATTTGTACCAACGCATGCTACGTAGCGAATTCGGAAGGCATAGCCCGGTTTGTCATCGACTTTGAAGAAAGTTTAGCTAAGACTTCTTTGAGACAGATTTCCAGTTGCAGTCATCACAAGAGCCAAATGTGGGTCACGATCCATAGTTTCCCGACCCCTGATATAGCCAATCCAAGCATTAGCAAGAAATTATTCTTTATTGTAAATCAACAATAATCTACCGTAAACATACCTCGTGTTCTATTTAACAAGGCGACCATTGTTTTGCTCGAACATTAAGTTTCTTGAACTACACGTTTTTCTCTCTATAAAAAGCCATCATTTTGCCTGAGCCTAAATTCTCTTAACTTTTCCCAAAATTGAGCCTGAGATTTTCTTAACTTTTATTGAAATAAGCTGGCTAAAATGTGTTACATTTTCTTTGTTTAACATTTTGAATGTAATAATGACGTAAGATCGATTTTTAGCCAACAAAAACACGTAAGTTTCGAAGCTGAGCCTTGTGATTTTCTTAAGATTTTCTAAGGATTTTGGCTATTTGAGCCTCATTTTCTTATAAACTTTTCGTATAACAAAACGTGTATCCCGGAAACGAGGGCGATTTCTTAATTGGTTTGCATCAAATCTTATAAAAAGCTTGGTTTTTCATCACAGACATGTTGCAAATAAAGAGTCAGTATCGGTTTTTGGCACACGAAAACGGAATAAAGAAACTTGCGAGTTGTGATTTTTTAAGAGATCCTTAATATATTGGCTTTTAGAGAGTCGTTTTCTTACAACCGTGTCTTATAAAAGAATGTGTATTCTGCAGTTGAATTCTGTGGAGTAGTGGCTCAGTCTGGTAAGCAGTTCATGATATACCATTTTGAGATATAGGATGGAATTTTGATAGAAAATGCAGATTTCTCACTCAACAAAATCACCATGTGAGCAGATAGGTTTTATATATCTTCTCCATGTTTTTCAATTTGGTGTAAATTGCAAAGAAATTTTGTTGTCAGTAGTAAAATTTTTTATGAAGTGAAATTGCTTCATGGACCACTGACATATCAATGCGGACCCCCCAGATTGCTCATTTCCTGTAGACCGTTTGGATTATTTCATGGACTCCTAGGGCCCATTAGAACCCCGGTTGAGAACCACTGTTTTGGAGCAATTAAAGAAGTTAGTTCCCCCAATTTTCTCATGTCAGAAAGATAAAGACTCTGAATAGGCCATCTAAATCCTCCAACAAACTCGATTGCTCTATTTTTATTAACAAATCCTTTTCCAATTTTCCTATTGATTTTGCAAATGATATAGTATTAGGTTTGTTGAGCAAACGCTAGATAAGACTGATACGTCAACTACAGATTAAAGAGGTGTCACCATCTGCTATATAAGTATGGTACCGCCTATTCTTAAATTGCATCACACCTTATCTAGACCGCATTCGTTCTCTTTCTACCTCAGCAATAATTGGGATCTAATAGCAGTAGATAAGGTTGTAAAGAGAGGGACTGGCTACTCTTTGTCAAATTATAATCGCCCTCTGCAACAAGCTCTTTCCCTGCAAATTAAAGTACAAAGGACCCTTTTCTCGCCGTGACCCTCTTTGTGCCTACCCAGGCTACCTTGGCCTTATAACCCCATCAACAACATCTATACTGCACTGCAAACATAAGGAATATCTAAATTTTTAAATTTAAATTATGTACGTTTCTATATTATCTGCAGCAGTTTACGATATAAAGAGAACACTCTAAGAGACAAAAAGAGGCTGCTATGGCCAAGGTTGCCAGGTGATAAGAAATCCGCTAAAGCAAATGGGTAGCAAATAGAGCCAGATTTGAGTATGAGGCTGGATAGCAATCGAAAATTGCAAGTAACTGAAAACGAGGGAGGTATGTTGTCATTCTGCAAATCCAAGTGAAAGCATAGCGAATTAGGATTCATTATAGCGTGTTTTTGTTACTCTCATTATTGAGTATATTCAGTTATTTAATGCAGTTTTAATGTCTTCTCAAATATGACGTTAAATTCGCTGATTACCACAAGGTATTTTATCTGTTGTGATACAACTAACCTTTTGAATGAGAGATTTTCTAGAAAAAGTCAAATTAGGCCAAATTTTAGCTCCGAGCCAAATCAATGTTTCGAAGTCAAATGCGTTCTCAAGGAGCCAAAATTCTGAAGTTTGGTTTAGAAAAAGTCAAAGTTGCAACACTGGCTATATCCAGGGCTGCCAGATGAAAATTCTGTAAATTCCCAAACCGAGACTCAAAAATCCCAATATCCAGTGTTTTTAAACTGCAATTCCCAAGGTTCGACTATTTGTAGTGACGTCATTTGTCCATTTCTGCTTTTGCTATTAATTCTATTAATCATATGTAAATATACATACTTTAAGCTTTGTTGGGCCAAATATCGTAGAAAGATGGAAGGTCAAATAGTCGGTTGACAGAATTTTATTCAGGGGTGTTGCCCTCTGAGCAGAGTTTTAGAACCACACCCATAGTCTTTTTTGAAAGTAAAGATACAGCCGTTCTACATAGAAAAAGATAGCTGTGAGTACATACTTATTTTGTGTTGGGGTAAATGGAAAAGTTATAGACAAGCATATCAATGAAAACATGAAACATTTTCGATAAGATATTGAGTATACACTATCTCACTATTCAGAGCAACTGTTGAAAGTATATTACTTTACGGATCAGAAACTTGGACCACCACCAACAAGATGAACACTGAAATTGATGGCACCTACACTATACTACTACGGCATATCCTCAATATTAACTGGAAGCAACATATTAGTAACACAGAACTCTATGGACCATTGCAAAAGGCCTCAGATATTGTCCAAACACGGAGACTGAAACTGGCCGGACACTGCTGGCGGAGCGAGGAAATAGCGTCAAAGGTCATCCTATGGAAACCCAAACAAGGACATCGGTCCCAAGGAGGCACCAGATGTACCTACACTGACATCCTCACTAGAGACACTGGCCTGGAATTGCAAGAGCTCCAGACGGTGATGAGTGACCGGATATTTTGGCGCATGTACACTCAGGATTCGGGCGCGCCCGACTGATGATGATGATGATGATACACTATCTGGAGCATTTCCCATAATTCTAAAGAATTATCCCGAAGGTTTGTTTGGGAAAATTAAATCCCAAAAAATCCCAAAGGTTACAGAACCTGCCAAGATCTTGGGATAAAATCCCTAGTCTGGCAACACGGGCTATAGAACACAAAATTGCAATCGCTAGGAGTAACTCATTGGCCCTAGTAGATAGTTTATCACACAAGCAAGTAGCGTAACGGAGACTCTCCTCTCGGGGCCCTTACGAAATAAAGTACGATGGGGTACTTGTTGAGCAATTAAACAAAAAAGGATGAATTAATCCAGTGTTATGTTAGCAACAATAGTTTGTAAGAGTTTTTGAGGTGGCTTTAGAAGCTTTTAGAAGCACATAGTAAAACTAATTTGCTGGGGGGCCCTGTTTGTCGGAAGCCCTTAGCATTTGAACGACGATTTGAAGGGATTTGTTTTTTGTAAGTTGGGAATATTTGGATTTGGGCCTAGCCTTGTGATTTCATAAAGTGGCTAATATCCTCTTGGGAAGGCCACACACGCCCTAGAATTACGTATCTTTTGTTGCAAATTATATTACACGGCACTATTTAACATTTCTATCTCGTATGTATGATCTCCACCGGAGTAATGGCTCAGTGGCTACAGCGTCTGCCTCACAACCGAAAAGTCTTTGGTTCGAGCCCTAGCCGAGTCATGCCCAAAGACTTTAGAAATGGCACTCTTCTGCCTTCTCGTCTGGCGCTCGACATATTGAGAATGGATTGGGAAAAGTTAAACACATAGAGCTACCAGTGGACCAGCTAGGGGACCCCCCCCCCACTGTAGCTTTCACTGCATTAGCAGACGTGTGGCCTAGGGCTACTGGAAACGGAGATAGAGGCCGCCCTATGCGGCATTGGCGCGGGAGGAACTTTGCCTTTTGATGTATGATCTCGACTAACCAAGTACCCCTATTTAAACAAATCAGGGATTGCGTACACTTTGTGAAATTAGGCAAAAATTAAGAAACATTTAAAAAACACAACCAGGTTGAGTTGTAACTAGAAGCTTGAGTGTGCTGCTTTACAAGAAACTTTTGATCATACTAGACACGAAATGGAAATGACATTCACCACGTGCTTCACGAAACCTGAGCATCCATTTTTTACATCACAGTTGCCTAATCTTTGTTGTTATTGTTTTTGTAAGCCTTAGGAATTTAAAGTAAGTACTATTTAAGGCTAGATTTGACGAAATATTAGGTAGTAAAAAAACGTGGAGTATGCTGAGACAAATTATTTGAATTTTGGAAAGGTTCATATTAGGTACAAAGACTACAGGCAACTCGTGGCTACAAGGGGTCGAAAATCTACGAATATCTAGTACTGACAGAAGAAAAATTATGAAACTACTGTCATGACAGATTGGATAGACAAAGTTTGGAACTATGCTGCTAGGACGGGAATAGAGGGCTGTTTGGATGATGAGCATCGAGACTTGTAATAATCATTTCAGATTCCAAGTGACCAAAGTAAGCAATTCGTACTGTTGTAGTAGCATACGCTATACGGATTTTATACACTCATATATTAATCGTCCATATTTTATTTTTCAATTAAAGCTCAACCGAAGAAACAGAACAGCCACACGATTTACATCGCAATAATTATAGCTTTGTCTGGTATTACTGTTTTGGCCATAGCTGCATTAATATATGTATGCTACCGCAGGCGAAGAGAACCTGGCAGACACGAACCATCTGCTTCAAATGCATCGGAAGCACTTTGTCTTGATGGTACGATCATTTGTTATCTTCCTGCAGAATTTTTTGACTGTTATTAACGCTTTTCTCGCACATTTTGTCTTATGCTATTGATTAAAAGTCCTCATTTTTTCAAGTGTAAATACATGTTTTTGCTATGCTCTTTAATGAACATGCTCAAAACATCAAAAGTAAAAAACTATATGATGAGAAAGTCTTTAGAAAGAGTTTTGAAGTTGTGTTAGATTTTGGAAAATTGGCCAAAATAAAGAATTTGCTACTATATTGATAGTTATATACAAAACATATATTTTCATAGATCCTCATTATAGTGATACTCAAATTGTCTCCTCTATACATCCAGCTTACATGTCTCATAAAATCGTATAAAACAGATGTAATACTAAAGATTCCAGGGCCTAGCCTAGCTCCCAAGCCACTTCCCGACAGAAAGTTCTAATACTAGAGTCATCAAGAGCTAGAGGAATTTCAATACGGGGTCAAAAAGAACTTTCTTATATAGAAGACAAGAAGTTTGTGAAGGTGGCAATGGGCCTTTTACTAGCATACTTATGAAGGTGGCAATGAGTCACAACTAGCATGCAATAAAACCAATATTTACTTACTAATTTATTGGCATGCTTTGAATACTACAATATTCTTAGAATTGTTTATTTTGAGCCCAGTCTAATTCCTATGTTCCTTAGTAGTGACAAAAGGTGTAAAGTTCAAAATAAGATCCACAGTCAATCATAAATATACATTCGACTCCGGTTGTACATTAATTCTTCCTCTTAAATGAAGAGAGGCCCCACTGATGACGTTTGAGGGCACACTAAGGCCCGAGGCATACCGCCTCTGCCCCCTCTCGGCAGGCCTTATCATATATTTGCATCATCTACTACACACTGCACGAAAACGGCGCTTCAAGTGTTTATTTTATAAAAGTTTCACAAAAGCTGTCCATGAGACCGCCACGGGCACTGGCTACTGGCTGATTGGGTTGTACTACTTCATGAGAAACACTCTTAGATGACCAATGTGTGCTCTCAATTGGCAGGGGTCAGAGAAGAAGGATGTTTTCAAAAGCTAGATTAGAAATTCCAGCAATTATTAACATAGCCATTATCTTTACACCGTTTTCTTTCGCATTTTTTGTGGGTATAACATCGTTTGCTTTTGTCCGAAATTCCACTTGCTTTGTCCGAAATTGCTAAAAAACAACCCGAAAGTTGTTTGTCCCAATGTTTTCAGTGCAAAGGTTTTTGGTTTTAATGTATTCACACCAAATGCTTGAAGCTATTTGGTAAATAGTGAGGCTATTTTGATGGCGTTATATTGGCATAGACACTCTTTCAAGGTAGTTTTCCACTATGGATTTCCCCACTGGCCAAAAATGCAATAATTGCTTAGTAACAGTAAAGTGCAAGACTGAAAGAACATTGTAGAACGATAGTATTTGGATAGTACAACACGAATTAGATAGTACTCGATAGAGGTGGATCATGAAAATTGGCACATGGTATTATGCTAGATTTGAGTAATGAGGAGCCAGGAGTAGTTACAAAGGTACATGATAGCATGATCCAGTATTACAGTCATTGCCAAAAGTAGTTTGAACGCTACGGACACTAGCTATGATCTCAGTAGTATTGCCTCTTCATAGCTACTTTTAATTAAACAGCTCTTGGGTGTAATAAATAGCCCCATCTCCCCCAAAACAATGTTATTTCTTGAATTCAAGGCACTGCTGCGGTGTATTTTGGAAAATTTGCAATTGATTTGTCAGAAACCACGCAGTAAATCAACATTGTACTGAGGGGAGGAGGAGGCAGAGAAGCAAAACAATGCTGAAGTTTGGCAAAGTGTCCCAACTATTTTGGCAAGCATTGTAACACTATCATTCACATCTCAAAACCTAGGAGAGTGAGTATGCAAAAAGTGAGGAAAGCAGGAATAAACTGTTAGGAAAAAAGCCGCTTTCAATTACAGAGGTCAATGACTCCATATAACCTTTGATTTCCATCATTGAGAATTTCATGAAGATTTGAGTAAAAGGAGTAAGCAAATATTTTTTAAACGATACTTTTTGCAAAAATTCAGTATTTTCTCCGCAAGCCTGACTGTAAAAAGGGTATTTTGCTGCTTGGGGAAGGAAAAGGTAGTGACAGTAAGCGGAGTGTGACTATCAACGGAGTGGCTATAGCCGGAATTGACTGTGTCATCTTTAACTGCTACACGCTCAGATTATTTTGTTATTTCGTGTATCATGTTTTAGCTGAAAAAAGTTGAATTTATGCATTGGTTCATAATATTCCGTAGTTTCATCAGTATCAGATGGAGGAGTGAGCTGGAAGAAAGAGCGCCTAAAGTATTCAGGTATGCTCATGTAGTCATTTGATATTGTTTGAAGAAGTTTCTATGATGTTTTCCAAGGATTTGTAGGCGGTTGTTTATTGTGTTGAGAGGCAGGAAAGCTAATTCCATACTTGCAAATATTCTATGGAATGTTGAAAGAAGTTTGTCTTTTTGACTTCATATCTCATCACGAATGCATTGTAGTCATCACGAATGAATTGTTTTTTAGGTTCATCTATGTCGAGCCTGGAAGATGCCAGGATGGTTAGAGGACGAGATTCCATACAAAGTGAGATTTAACAATCTGATTTGTGGCAGTATCTGTCCAGCATAGATGTGCATATATATATATATATATATATATTCATATATATATATATATATATATATATATATATATATATATATATATATATATATATATATATATATATATATATATATATATATATAATCATGCCTTGTCAATTAGCGCGTGAGATCGCCCGCGCCCACACATACACTGATGAACGTGCGATTGATTGCACTCGCAAATAGGCGTTCTTGAACTTGTTCTAGCAACTTTGTTATCTGGAAAGGTGATGGCCATTACATTGTCTTCTTACTTCAGACCTTAGCATGTTGACCACATTCATCACTTGTGTCTGACTTTCAGAAGCAACACTTATTCTGATGATGAAGAATTGCTTCGAGCTTATCGTTTACAGTACGATAGTTTCCTCGTTTTTACCACGGCAGTTTCCCTGTTTGAAGGAATTTGTTAGATAGATTTTATCATTTACACTTTTAATCACTGTTTCTTGATTTGATATAAGCTTACGTACTTAAAGATTATATTAGAGGTGCGATCGCTCACTCACAATCATTCACGGGTGCTAATTACCACGTGCGTTGTATTTTGCTCTTGACAAGGCCTGATATATGTAGTTGGAGTAGTTCAGTTATTCCTAGCCATTCCGCTAGGGCTCAGAACGAATTTAGAATGTGGTAGTCCACTAATGAATAGGTTGTATATAAAGAATTGCTTAGCTAATTTAGTCAATTGTGCTATATTTATGTCAGAGTTAGTCAATTACTAATCTAGAACTGCGCACATCATCCTATCCCCTTCTTAGTGTAGTTTCTTTGTTGGTATTGAAACTTGTAAGTAGATGCTCTTCAGTACCTTACTTAAGAGGGTTTGAAGTATGCCAAGAACTGGAACTAATTGTAGTTAACATTGCTGCTTAATTTAAGATTACATCGTTATTGTGACAACATAGAAAGACCCAGGAAATCTCTCTTTAATATTTGACAGTAAATACAGTGTATTCTAGTACCTGGATGTCTTCGTGTATGATGTAATCGCGTTCCCAGGCCTTGATAATTATGCAATTCAGCTTTGTGCCACCAGTTAGATATTAAAATGCGATGGGAGTAGAATTAATCTTGAAGTTCTTTTTTTATTTATTAGCTTATTGTTTGAGTTTCTGGCTGTCTTTTCTAAACGACTTTAACAAATTTGTATTTCCTTATTCTAAGTTTTCATTTTTCAGTTTAAGTGTCAATAAATGAGAGACCCCTTGAAATCAGCCAATGCTGAAAGACTGCTTCTCAGTTTTCGATGAAATGAAGTAATGGAGATTTTTCAGCAAGCTGCTTTGAGGTTTATATAGTCCAATGGCTAATAGGTGCCCAATGGTACATACTCTTTCCCCAAATTTCATTGCAAAATTCTACTCATAGCTGAATTTGTCTATTTAGTCAGAAGTCATGTTGGATAAGGATGATGCCTTTTGCGTGAAAGGCAGACAATAGTTATAGTGGGGATGTGTGCCAACCTGTTAGGATCTCACCCTAGATTATTTTTTAAAGATGCAATGATGCCACTTCAGCTTTGATATGAAAAATTGGCACCTCAATTTCTCCACTTCAGGAGAAACTAGTCACGAACTTAACAAACTATTTTTTGATTTTTAGGCAGCCTTCTCAGTTCGGAGCCGCTAAGCGGCTCAGAGCGACCTTCGCGCAAGACTTTGCAATGTAAGTGCTATTTTTACTGGGTTGGTTGTTTTCAACATTTCATTTAAAGAAAAAGTAAAGGTAGCCCTGTATACTGTCTTACATAGGGGAGTGCCTGTTAGAGAAGACACTTATCCTGAGCCATCGGCAAATGAGGAAGGGTGGCCAGTTCCTTTCCTTTGCCGCCTTTATCTCCCCAGTGTTGCCACCAGGTTCGCTGCTAGGTGAACAGTGAGCAAGCCTTCAGTCAGGGCATCGAGTCGGACTCGCGCCGTAGACCTTCCTCACGGGAAGCATGCGGTCTATCCACCATGCCACCTCGCCCATTGTATCATTTACTCAATTGGAAAGATAGTTACATCATCTGAAAATAACCTTTTTATTTAACTTTTCATACAATTTTTCTGTCCATTAAAACAGTCAAGGATGAGGTAGCATTACTTGAGTGAAAGGGATAAATGCTGTGTGGCTTATGAGCCAACGTCTCATTTCTAAGCTGGGCCTTGGATTTTGCCAAGAAATTTATGAATTTGCTAGCTAGGGCCTTACTTCACTACTCGCCTTTGGAATGCTAGGGCTTCCCGTGGCTTCAAATTGAACTTAAGGGTGCTTTTGGCACATACTGCTAAAACAGTAACTAGTAGCAAATAAATTATGTTGTTGCTGGTTTATTTTGAAGTGCTATAACCTATACAATTTTTTCTAGTTCCAGATGTTCTGCTAAGCTTAGTTCCAGCATCTGTGTATCAGGCACTTGGCAGACTACTGAATCCAAGCCAAGCTTACAGGGACTGGCAAACGCTAGCCGGTAGGCTTGGTAAAACTCAAATGGACATCGAAAACATAAAATTACGTAGTAGTTATGACTACACGGAGCAGCTATTGTTGGACTGGTGTACGGCAAAGCCTAGTGCAACTGTGGGAGAGCTGTTTAGGATCCTTAATTGTATGGCAAGAGAAGATGCTGCTGCGGTCCTCTTGCAGTATGACCAGCGGCGTGACGAGACGCAAGTTTAGAAATACCCCTTGTTGCCCTTGCTGGTGCTTGAACTGCACAGCATCCTCTCTTGGCATTAGAATCATGCTGTATTTGTTCCCATACACTACGGTTGCAAAGTGTACAGGAAAGAAAATGCTTGGGGCTTTTTCGTCTTCTGAGATTCCCTCAATTGCCTGTTATTTTGTGAAGTTGTTTATCAGGTAATCTGTACGAGATTGCAAGACTTACTCTGTAAGCTCCAAATACACGAAGAGGTGGATATTGCCTAAAATCCTAGCAAACGGGATGGTGTGGGTGGAGAATGGCACAATCATCAATCGCTATGGATGGGTATCTCAAGTCTTGTCAACTGTAAAGCCTTGTTTGCGTGTAGCCTTTGCTAGTTGGCTATGCATCGGCGCTGCATTGCCGACACATTGGTGACGAGCTAATTATTCAACAGAAGCACTTACCAACATGTAAGTGACAGTCAACTGTAAGTGTTTTCATTAATGAATTTGCTCGTCACTTATATATTGGCACTGCAGCACAGATGCATCACTGAAAAGCAAAATTTATATGGAACCAAGCTTATTTGATAGTGTTCAAAACTCAACAATAATGCACGTAGGATTTGGAATAATGATATTCTGGGTGGGTTTTTTTCACCAAAATAGCAGCCGTAGTGGCTGCGTTCATTTGGAACTCAAGATTACTGTCTAAACATTCATTGCACTTTGCAGAGTTTTGCTCTCTCACTAGGCTTTGCTTTGCTTTGCCTCGCCAGTCCAGGAAGAGTCATGTCGACGTTCTAAAGGATTTAGTTTAGTTATTGCAAGTTTAGTCGTACGCTACGAAGGAGTATTATGTCCAGCATTTTGCCCTGGAATCATATCATGTATCCAAATTTTACAGTTGATGTTACTATTTACAATAGTAATTTGATACCACTTTAAACCAACTATTTACGAAACAAACAGGAAAGCCAGAAATTTATATACTCTCAGGTGGCAAATAAACGTCCTCCCTCTTATTTATTTTTTTATTTTTTCCAACCCCCCGGACCTTATTATGACCCCCGTTTATTAATTGTAAGGAAATTGGCTTTTTTACAAACTCTTCATTTCATTTCCTTTCTTTGTTGGTACTATTTACGCCCAATTGTCGTGGTAAAATAGCGTGCTTTTGTAAATATTTTAGTTTTATGCTTAACGACAACCTGTTTTTGTTCTTTCCGTCTTTGTACAATCATATAAAGTCGATACTCAAATTTCGACCCCCCCCCGTTTATTTTGACCCCCCGTTTATTAATTTTCGGAATTTTGTCCAACCTCCTGTTTATTAGGACCCCCCGTTTATTTGGCACTTGAGAGTACAAAATTGTATACTACAATTACAAATTATCAGCAAAGCCTGCTGTTGCATTTCTCCAGACCAATGCTTGATCTTATTCTTGAATGCTAGAAGTGTTGGTTGATTTTTGATACTGTCACCCAAGGTAGTCCAGAGAAAACTCCCCGTAAAAGACAGTGATTCTAGTCAAAGGATTTTACTCCTTATTGTAGGTAATTTGCAACAGTTTTTTGTCCTTAGACCTTGGTCTGCCTTCTTTTCATGAAGTTCCCACACAAGCTATGGAATATGGTGATTCATTGGCTAGTAAATTTTATGTCATTAGTTTCTGTAGACTTATCCCATAAATGCAAAAATTACATCTGCGAGTGAGTAATACCTCAAAGGAGTATTCATAGTCTTCATAGAGCATTCAAAGAATACGTTTATTTACTCAGTCGATCTTTTTTTCACCTTTAATACCAGAGCTTTCAATAATATGTAGAGTAGGCGGCTGATCATAAATGGTACGGAGCTACGTCCTATGGAAGGTTGCAAATATTCTGCGTACTTTTTTTACGTTATTTTAGGCCAAGGTAGACGGCTGTTCAGGCAGAAGTAGCGGGCGGTAAATCACCCGTAGCCGCCCTCTATTCGAAGCTCTGATTACAGAATAACCATATCATAGGGCAATTATTGAAATTCGATAGGGTTACCTCATTAAAAATTAATAATCCGGGACTTCTGGACTTACATGTATATAGCCTAGAAAAGGCATCGATTTTCTTGTTTACTTTAGAACACGACGTTTTAGTTTGTTTTTCAAACGTTAATTTGTTGTCAGTTTCTAACCGAAGGAAATTTAAGACAATCTGTAGCAGATGCTTTTGCCTTCAATGTTAAGATGGAGTCCTTTCTGTCCGTTCGATCCCTGAAACATCAGCTGGAATTTTTTGGGTTTGCAACCATACCATACTTTGCAAACCATTTATACAATCTATTAAGATCATTTTCCAAATTAGTGACTGTTTCATTTAAGTCTTCCCCACATGAGTATATAGCATTATCATCTGTAAAATTACATATCTCAGAGTTTGGTTTCATGGGAAATAAATCATATATATGCATAGAAACATACATATATATATATAATATATATATCTAATATATATATATATATATATTTATATATATATATATATATTTATATATATATATATATATATATATATATATATATATATATATATATATATATATATATATATATATATATATATATATATATATATATATATATATATATATATATATATATATATGTTAGGGTCCTAAGACTGATCTCTTTGGGATACCAATTTTTTATTCTTTTTGCTGTATTCATATTTTATAAATTATTTGATATACACAAATTATGTGCTCATATGAAATGTTTTGAGACAAGACTCGTATACGAATTTTCATGTCAATTATGGATTAAAGTCAGTGTATTTAGAATATATTTTTGCATGTTTTGTTTGATTACCTTGTGATTCGTTAGAGCACCTTGGTAATTCTTTAATATACTTTTTTCACCTATAATGTATCATTAAGTTATTATTATATAGTATTATGAGCGTTCTCTCTGAAACCGTTATGAGTGAGAACCGTATAGTTGGAATACGAAATGCAATAATTATTTTGTTCATAATTATGTGTCAGGCCCCTCCCCCACTCCCGCGGTTTCCTGCAAAGTTTCAAACGTTGCATCTCGTTTTGTATAAACTACTGTTTTTATACAAGATGGTGAGAGGCTGTCTGACAACAAGACTGCACGTCTCATAGCACCTCTTTTCCGCACACAAACGTCTATGGCAGCAAATCGTAATAGGCCTGTTCTTTGGCAGGGACAGCAAATGTACTGAATTTTTCGATTGATTCTAAAGCAAACGCTCGTGGTTGCTCAACTTCTGATTCCTTTTCGAGGCAGTCCATGTTATTTATGCAACGAAGCATTGAAAAGATGACGGACTGAGTAAATGCTATGACGTTCATTTTGTAGACACAAAACAATCTGGCAATTTTATGTCAGAATTTAACTGTTTGTGCAAGGATACTTATCTTTTAGTCTTATTTAGAAGAGATGGGATTGTATACATGCCTTTGAACTCTTAAACTTGTCATTGAACACTTGTCATTGTAAATTTATCATAGAAAACTTTGTAGTGTAGAGTTGCGTCGATGACTGTACTCAGTATCAGAATTCGTTTTAGTGGCAGTTAATGTAATTGCAATTTATGCGGCTCTGTATAGTTAATGATGCCAATCTGCTCTTTGCTTATTTTCAATGTTAGTAACATGCATAGGACTACAACCTGTTTTTGATGTCGATGTTGTTGAGTTTATGTTCACTTTTCTCGAGATGCAATGTGATTTCTAGCCCGAGAAGGTCACTTGACACAGCATCGATCAAATATGACAATCTATGTTCTGCAGTGAATCCACCCATCATCGTGCATCAATGCAGAAGTTTGTAGAATTAAAACGAGGTTAAAGATTTTGTATAAAAAATGTCTGATTAAAGTATTTCTTCGTTGAAAGATCAATGGCAAAGGCAGAAATCTACCCAAGAGATATTTGATAATGCTCTTAGAAATAACAACAGTTTTATTATATGTACGAATTGGATTTTAGTGAAAATTGACCAGATTAGTCTTGAAAAGATTGGTCTTTCATAGACTTTCGATAGTACACGGCCATAGTCGTTGAATTCTACTGAAAATCAGCAATATTCAACATTCATAGATTTTTCATAAAGTACAAGACTATAGTCTTTGAATTCCACTGAAAATCGAGAACATGCAACATTCATAGTTTTTTCATAAAGTGCAAGGCTACTGTCATTGAATTCTACTGAGAATTGAAAAGATTGGTCGGTGATAGATTTTTCTATAGTACAAGGCTATAGTTTTGAAGTTTTCTGAAATTGATAAGAAAGACTGGTCTTTCATAGATTATTGATGAAGCACAAAGGTATAAACTTTGAATTCCATTGACAATCGACAAGATTGGTCTGAAATAGGATTGTAAGAAAGTAATAACGATCATCACTCGGAAACCAATTTTTAAAACTTTGAATGGGTTTTTGAACCCGGTCAACCCGGTCTAGAACCGCCCTGTAAGACCTGCGATAAAAAGCAAGACTAGTATTTGGAATCCAATTGAATTTGACAAGATAGGTTTTCCATACATTTTCGATGAAGAATAAGACAATAATTTAATGCTAAATTTCATTAAAAAATGAGACTATATTCTTTAGATTTAGAGAAAAAAAATGAAAGGCTGGGTTGTCAATAGATTTTCGCCAAAGACTAAAACTATAGTTTTGGATCCCAAGTTGAAATTAATTAATTCGTGTTTCATAAGTTTTCGGCACAGAGTGGAACTACAGTCTTTGGGTTCTAACGAAAATTGACAAAATTGTTCTTTCATAGACTGATGAAAAGTAGGCTTACAGTCCTTTGATTATGCTGAAAGTCGAAACGATTGGTCTTTCATAGATTTTCGATAAAAAGGAAGGCTATAGCTTTTAGACTGCACTGAAGATTGAAAGTATTGCACAACTATTGACTTTCAATAAACTCTAAGGCTATTAGGTCTTTGTATACTATCAACCATCGAGAAACAGTGGTCTGCATGATCTTCGTTGCTCTTGGTTCATTGTTTGCGATTTTCGAAAATGATGACATTAAATGTGCTATTAGTTTGGGGCACTAAAAGATTTTTCCAATAAAATATGGCTGAGTAAAAGCTGAATATAACTATAGGAACTGAGTGCAACTGACATGTTTGCCAGATCTTGGGTAATAAAGCATTGTTGAACTTGACTAAGATAGAGTAAAACATAAAAAAGCTCATCGACTTCTCAAACTTGGCATACAAAAGTTTCTTATCAGATACTACAACCTACTACTTGCCAGACGCTACAACATACGGATAAAGAATATTCTGTACACATCATGAACACAGAAAAGGTAAAGGTCATTTGTTAGATTCTCCAGGGGCTTTTCCAGCTAAGAAAAGTTCCAATTTCGAAAAATTCTTGATTCTTTCTTTCTCAGAGTTAAATTGGAACCAATTCAACCTAATTCGCTCTCATTTACCAGACTACGTGCTGTTTCACCTTATTAACAGAGCTGTTACCGATAATATTAATTAGCTCTATTGAAGCAGAAAATATCATTTAGCCCTATTTAACCCCAATGGATCTAGCAATGACTACACAAATATTATTGTCAAAACCAAAACAAAACTGAAGAGGATACCCTGAACTAAAACGTGAATAGTGAACAAGATACAGCAATATGTGTTTCAAGCGCACAGACGTAATATTTCAGTCACAAAAGCGATATTTTCTAAGGTCTTTCTGATACACAAAAATTTGCACTTTGCAAAATTGAATTAGAAATGCTTTTACTCTTATATTCTATTGTATTTATTTTCCTTCAATAAACTTACTTCAATCGGAAATGCATCTATCCTATAAAACGAAATCGGAAATTAGGTGTTTGTCAAGGCTGAAGACAGCCTAAAGATGGCTCACTCATCAAATGATTTAAGATGTTCTTGGTTAGTGCCATCTTACGTGATAGAAACAATTCCTTGCATTGCAACATCATTCCAATGCAGATCGGGTCTCCACCCTATGAAGATGCTAGATTCTACATTTCATATCAAAATTAAGGGAATATTTATTATGTACACTACCTAAACCTAGGATGATATACAAAATGATTGCAAGAAATGAAAATTGCTACGAACAAAACCTACAAACATATGTTAAACATATATCAATAGAATGCTACAGCATGTAGAATATGTCGTTCAATCTTTTGCTCATACGCTTGCAGAATTTCACCGATGTTATGTTCCAAATCTTCAAGTTCGTCAAGCTGAAAAGTAAAATATTTGCTAAGAAAATGCCAAAGTTATTCACCAGGAGGGCGATACATACGTAATACAGACGGTGCAATTTTTGAGGCCTTGCATGACAGTCATAAATTTTGTAGAAGCATCAGAAAATTATTTAGCATCAGAAAACTAAGCCTCATCTAGCGTTTCAAATATGGTGGATGGTCGCAATAGCAGTATGTCAAACGCGACAACAAAGACAATACTGCGTGCTAATAATGAACTTCAAATTGTTTCAAAATCTGTTGAGCTATTCCTAACCATATGAACAATTGCCTGTCTGTTGACCAGACGGCAGCAGATGAAAGCAACCAACAAGTGGGATAGAGGGCCTAAAGGAATATTAACACATGGTGCAGATAAAAAGCAGAGATGGGCAGTATCTTACTTTAGTATCTTGAAGATACTGTAGTATTTAGATACTGAAATCAGTAACAATATTTTGTAATACGGTACTTTCTTTTTGAAGTGACTGTAACTTGTAATAAGGTACTTTTTCTCCCAAATAACAGTATCTAGTAATAAGATACTTTTTCAGAGAATTTGCCCATCTATGATTACAAGCTTAAAAAGAGTTAAAAGATTTAATTTCCTTATGGGTCACCACTTACAATTTCGCATAGCTCAACAATTATTCCAGCGCCAATGGTTGCTTCTTCGTGATTATCTGCAATTTCGATGTTGATTATGTGCACAGGGGTAAAAGACAACTGATCCCGCTTGGCCATGTCTAAAAGAAGGAAGCGGAAGCAAAATTTAGAACTTAAGATCTATGAATGTATGATATCATAGCAATTTATTCAACAGCATATTTTACTTGACACACACAACAGTAAATCCTATGAGAAGAAAAACACAATGCAAAGTGTCTAAGACGACTTCACATAACCAAAATTAGTGAAATGCAAATATCTATAGGCTTAAAGTAGCTACCGGTACTTTACCATCACATGAGAATTGCTAGCCATTATTTTGCATGTGATTTGATATGAGTGAAGAGGTAGTCACCTGCACTACAGGGGCACAATGTACTTCAGTTAGTAGTAGCCAAGCCAATTCATGCGTGTACTGTTGTGAATTTGAATTGGATTGCAGAAAATCTTAGCAGCATAAAAAGGGAGTTCTAACAAATGAGAACACTTTATTGGAGCAATGAAAACAGATCAAGGAAGGGATACGAGAAAATGTGATTGCAAGGAAATCATTTCAAGAGCAAAACAGCAGTGGAAACTTCGCAGTGTTTCAGCATGGCAAATAGAAAAAAATGAGCACATTAAGGAGCTCTAATGAATAAAGATAGTTTATTTGAGCAATACGAACAAATAGGGCGATCGAACAAAATGACTACAAAGGAACATCCTGGAACAGCTCAATGACAAACATCGCAGTGCTACAACATAGTAAAAGAGAAAAGCAGGCAGCTTTTAAAAGCACTGAGTGGCAATGCAAAAGGCAGAGGAATTTTGATGCCTGGAGTATTGTTGACTTTCAAGGAACAGTGAGAGGGAACCTTGCCAAGTGGGCATAAACTGTAGACCAAGCCAAGCAATGAGCGCATGAAGACAGCTTGGGATTAGGAGAAAGATCCAACATCCAAAACTAGTATGCAAAAACAGGAATGTTATGGGCTCTTCTCTATAAGGCCGCTAAATTATAAGATTTGCAAGATCTGGAGACTAGAACTTGCAAAATATTAGTACGAACTTGTTAAAGGCGAGATGAATACCTATGATTTAGATTGTTTCTGAAGTGTTCAAGGAAATGCCTATCAACTATTGAAAATAGTAGCTCTGTAGATAGCTTAGATGATAGTAAATAGCCAAATGCTTAGATCATTCTAACTACAAAAGCTATTCATACTCTAGTCAATTACTCGGTGGCACATTGACATTACTTTATGGCTTGAAGCTCCCTGGGTTCCCTGTGAATCACATCATACTCGATTTTGTTTGATATCACTATCAGCCACACTATAACCATGTATTGTATGTATGTATACATGTAGGTATGTATACATGTATTTATGTCTATATATATATATATATATATATATATATATATATATATATATATATATATATATATATATATATATATATATATATATATATATATGTATGTATGTTTGTACTGGGATCCATAGTGGGCGGGTAATAAGAAACGGAAGGCCGTGGAAAATAATAATTCTGCATCATATCCCCTATTGTAGATTCCTTCACTAATGAATACCTATTTCAAGGTGTTTCATCAATACTAGCTTACTTCGCATATCAACAATGTTCAGGTTAGGTTCGCTTTGATTCTGGCAGTCTGAAAAACGAAGCAATTTCTTCTATTAGTTTATTTATCTGCAACGCCGGCAAATTCCAGTCCTCCGTATCACTCCCACCAGACACTGACTTGTCTCCTACTGACGGTTTTCTTTTCGGGAGCCCGCTTAAGCTCTTCTTTTATCAATATCCACATCATTCTCTGCAACGGCAATCTTCACAGAATCAAATATCGAGTACATTTCCAATGATGCTACTATGCCCTTATATACATCCACATTCTAAAGGACTTAATTGAGTCAATCACAAACTATGCATGAATTAGACCATTGTAGACTACCTCTGGAACTGTTCACATAACAAGTATTATCAGGCGCATCTTTGTATCAATCTCTGTCAATTATCTCGAGGAATCCCCAAGCTGACATAATCTGGCTCTAGCTTTTCAAATACAATTATCACTTTCTGACCACTAATGTCTACCATCTACGACCAGAACATCTTTTACAAATTGAAACTGTTGGGCTATTGGCCAAGTGGGCCCTCTCACTACTAGATGGATATAGCAAACTTTAAGTTTTTGACCTAGGAGTCTGAACACTTTGGAGCTTGCTTCGTAATAATAACAAAAATAGATCGAAATGATATTCATGCTCGATGCTTACATCAACAAGCATGCAGACCGAACGTGGCTGCGAATAAACGGGGTTACAGTATGGGTTTGGCCCACCAGTTAAACTTTCTCAAAACACACCTTTGCTAAAACCATTGCTCCAGAAATGCTACCTATGTACAGCTCTTCGCATAGCCGATGGATAACTCAACTACTCCTCTACTCACTACTTTTAACACTGCTACTCAACACAAACAAGCAACTTAGACATTATACAGCCCGCATAGACTTTGTGACTATGAGAAGAAATGGTATAGCATGTGTTAACACAAGGAATTTGGTTTTCTTACTCAACTATTCATGTGTGACAAAAGCTTGCTATTAGGGGGTGCAGTTACATGACAATATAGTAATCCAGTGTGGTACTGATCTGTTTTCATGGAATGAAATCACTTCGCTTGGGAGGTGAGGTGGAGTCACTCCGACCTGATGCTGAGTTAAAATATGAACAAATTTGAGATTGGCGCCATGCGTTCTGGTGCTACTACTGTTGAGAGGCGAATGCAGAATGAACTAAGTTTATTTTTGAGGCAATCTTCGCAAAGCAATGTCAATTATCTACATAATTTGTTTGCTATTGGTCTCATAAATTATAAAAAATGCATCTTTGGTTTCATATGAAGCAGTGTTTGAAGGAAGAACTGATCCAGAAGAAGCAACCAATAAAATAAATGCAATAAAACAAATCATTCCTAGTTGCGATGTAAAAATGATTTCACAGCCAACAAAATAGTGCACTTTTCCCTTAGCAACTCGGCGCAAAGCGATTCCGTGTAACTGAATTCCAAAATGGATGGACAGCAATCTGGTGTCGTGTAACTCAAATGAAAACAGCGCCAGTTAGGCCCAAATGGTGTGGAAGCAATGCTGAGTTAAAATGAAGCCGGTATCGTGTAAGTCAGAACCTAAATTTAACGCGAGTCTCTATGCCCATTCAGATCAAGAAATCGTAGAATAGTGTAGACCAGTACAATTCAACAGCAAAACGACAATTGCTACAACTCAATCCATCCTGATTTCCCTATATTGGTGGACTTCAACTTCTATCGTGTCGTAGTAGTCTTACTAAAGCAATGTATGTTTGTGCCACTGACAATTTCTTTGATTATGGAATGGTCTGGCTTATCTGGAGGGCACTATTGGCATCATTGGGAAATTGGATACAACACATAAAATCACTGATAACGCACTTTTAAAAGATGGTGATCTCCTTTTCAGTTTCTTTACCAGCTTTTAGGTTTGATTTCATGTTCTAATTTCTATATTACACATTATCAACTCCGTAGTCAAAATTTTTAACATTGAAATACAGATGAACCATATTCATTATTAACATGGCTTAATCTCTATGAATTTGCTGAAGATTTTAGTGTTCTGATAGACGACATAAAAATGACTCAGTTGTGCAAACACAGCTTTTCACAATGAAGACTTCCAGAAAACTAGTTCAATCACTCTAAATTTCAACCATACCTGGAATCACTTCAAAGCTCGCTTTCGGTATTACAGCTATATCCATATATAACCATAACCTTAGATATAGCATTATCTATCATCTCTTCAATGCCAAGGGAGCATCTTCTATACCGATTACTTGATACACAACTTGCATGTAATCTAGAATGAATCTTTTAATTGTTAAAACCTTTCCTCTTACACCAATCTGATGGGTAATAATGCGAATGGAATGGTATATGGAGTGAATCTTAAATGGATTCGATCTGCAATGGGTGACCTCATCTATACAGTTCTTATGTGATTAAGATCCTATATGGATGACTTTATAAATGCAGCGAGATTTTGCTGCTTTGGATTTAAAGTTTATTGTTCCAAAAGGTGGAAATCCCAAGTTCTATCATCACCAAAACACTTTCACAATACAAGCATAAAATTTCACAGAGAGAGAAGGTAGAACTGCAAAACCAAGATTCTCTCCTTCAAACACACACGAAAGGAACTACTTGCAAGAGCAATACAAATGCACTGAAAAAAGTAGCATCCAAAGCTGATGTAAAATTACCACAAAATCAAAGTTGATGAAACCATGCTAAAAAGAACGATAAAGATTCAGTAGAAAAAACAAAATATGACAAGGACATAATTGATCTTTACATCTTAAAACCGGAAATACGATATTGATGGAACGAAAGTCGTTGGGACAAACATAAACGCTCGATGACTTCCATATGAAACTGTACCAAAATGGTATTGTGAAGCAGGACAAAACAAGTTGGTTAATGTACAAATAGAAATAACCGCGAAGCATATAACTTTGGCAAAATAATAACACCCCTAACTTACGATAACACTGGTAAATTTGATCATCATATTGTTTGGATGCGAACTATGGACACTAATAGAAGACAACCATCTGCACAACAGCAGTATCTAAAATGTCTCATGGAAAAATAGATCTTAAGAAACATTGGGAGCAATAAGTAGAAGAATCTGAAAAGAAATGCTGATGTTCAATGGCAATTGATAATTGCTAAATACTGAAAACAGCTAAGCCATTTTCTACACTTAGCCAGGATTCACAAACTACTATTAATAGAAGAAATGACTAAGGTAAAGAAACAGAGATGAGATAAAGCGTCAGAAAAATTAGTATGAACTGATAGAAATCAAACCTGGGATATAGAAGACCAAGGCTGCTTAAGGTCGCCACAATAGATATTGTAAAAAGATCACGTTGATTAAAGACACATACGGAGAATTAGAGCAGATCAGAGGCATGTAGACATCTATGAAGATGATTGATAGTTACAGCATATGCGACAGGCGAATGAAAGGGCAGGTGCAAGCGAAAACCACATAATCATATGCGGGTCTCTCTTATAAATGGGAAAATTAGGATTCCAGAGCATGATTCACACTTGGTCGTTGCCGCCCCTGACGACAATAGTGAACCATTTGGGCCACTGACAGAGTGGATTTTATTTCGGTGACCAGGTCGTGGGTAGCTAAGGTGGCTGGAAAGCATTGTTTCAATGTTGCCATCTAGTCTTTTGTTTAGCGGCTACTGAAAGCCTGTGCCTCTAATGACTCCAGCGGCCAAGTGTAAACCATGACTGAGTATGTAAGGGTGGGATACAGCCCATGCAATTCATATATTCATGTACATACGGAAATGCATTACTGATGCTGAGGTACCCTTCTGTGCTGAACAAAAGGAGACAATGATTTAGACTCTGCCTTGAAACCCCCTATTATTAGCGAGATGAAAAAGGGTAAGCATGAAATAAATTTATCAGGTTATGGATTTGGACAATATCGTCAACACCCAGGAACATGCCAAAATTGTTTCACGTGGTAACTTCTACGTGATGCAACAATATCAGCATTGCACCCAACACTCAACGGTTTCAGCTAAAGAGCTCCAAACTAGCCAAGTTTTGAACTTAACAAAGTGGCAAAGATAATCGGTATTACGTGACATGGCCACCACATTCATCCGCTACTGCTTTCTCTTCTACTATATACATTACATTCTAGCTACAGGACTTGCGCAATGCCAGCTCTACAATATTCAATTTGTTGAATTCCCCAGAACACCAACTAGCTTCTGGTAAGTTTTAGCGTCTACGTGGATCACCTATGCAACACTCCATGAAACAAAACAACTGATTATTCACTTTATCTCTGCACACTTTTAGTGATGGCTGAGACCCAACAACAGTTGAAATAACGTTTATAAATCATACTTTAATGTCGATCACTTTTCGATAGTATTTCAATGTGGGCAAATATTGGTTTGTAAAACTGGGAAAGCTAGATTTCGCTGAGCAAATTCATTCAACTGGTGACTTGATCATTTTGTGAAGTTCAATCAAGAATACAGTTTTTTACACGCTTGTGCAGGAAGGAAGGAAAGCCAACAGTAGAATAAAGTTATGCATTGACGATACTTATGAGAAAGGAAAAAGGGCTATAGTCGGAAAAGGCATCGCTCATCAATCCATCAAAGACTCCTGCAACACCTTTCGACAATGGGCTAACACTGTACCTACTTTTCTGTGCACAAACAACACCCATCATGCTAACTGTTGTAAAAAAACTAGACAAACTACTAGTGCTATTGGCTTTAACTGCAAACTGAACACTACTACTCTCTATTCTGTAAACCTACTGCGCAGCCATAAATCCTCAAAATAAACATTGGTTTGGACATAGATCGTGACAAAACGCAGCATGCTTTGTACGATTCAACTTTTACCATCCACCAGCAGCAACCTTTGAAATTAATTTGCTTCAGAACTGTAATCCAGAAGGGGAATTCAAAAGGAAGCTTCAAATATCGAATAAGTTGGATTTCTTGCAATATCAACATGGCCTTGACAGTCGAGCATTGCTAAAATACTTGGAGCAAATTAGTTTTCCCTTACTAATTCATTGGACTCTTGGAAGCCTAATAGACGTCCCCCAGCTAGTAAATTTTTCAAAACTATTCCACCCAGGGAATTCTTATTTCAGCCCCCTGTCTAGTAATTTTTGTAAGTAAAATCTCACCCAAGGCAATGTTTTTGCGGACACACTTTGGCCAGCAAGTAAAAAAATCATAAAAAGTACGTTGATTTCATGTGTTGTATGGTTCAGCGTTGTTTCACTTAGTGGACCTGACAATGTTTTCTTGCTATAAATTTGTGACAAGAAACCATTGCCTATTCTATAAAATTTTTGGTCATTGTCCAACCCCCCAAAATTTAGGTTTTGGGGCTTTTCCAATCCCTCGACTATTCCAACCCCTCGACTATTCCAACCCCCTCTATTGGGCACCAAAGAGTGGCTAGTAAATGTTACAGAAACAAAAGGTAACAGAAGGAAAGACTTCATATAACACCCAACCTATGGAGCGTTCATAACATGAAGGGAAAAGTTCATCACAACACAGCCTAGAGAAGAAACTCGTTCTCGATGCTCCAGAAACCCATAGAAAAATGGCAGCCTGAAGAAATAATATGGTTTCTCGTACAACAGCGAAATGGGTAAAGGAGTGTTGTGCAAGGACTTAAGTTGAAAGAATTCAATGTTGATTACTGGGTATGATAAATACTCTCAAGTGCCAAATAAAAGGGGTGTCCTAATAAACAGGGGGATCGGAAAAAATCCCCAAATGTAATAAACAGGCGGGTCAAAATAAACGGAGGGTTGGAATTTGAGAAAATACTTTAAATGAATATACAAGGATGGAATAACAAAAACAGGTTGTGATACAGCATAAAACTAAAATATATATAGTAGTACGCTAATTTGCTATGAAAAATGGGCGTAAATAGTACCAGTAAAGAAAGGAAATGGAGTGGTTTGTAAAAAAAGTCAACTTAAAGTCAATAAGCAGGGGGTCCAGTAAGGTCTGGGAGGGTTGGAAAAAATTAATAAGCGGGGGGGGCGTTTACATGGCACCTGAGAGTACTTTACAGCAGGATTTTGTGCTTCGAATGCAGGAGTTAATGTACTTCATGAGAGGAAAAGAAATCTTACAGGAATGCGATAAAAGGCCAGCTTGGCTTAGCTATGGTGATATTGGCCCATTACTCCTTAACATAATTCCTGAAAAATCACACGTACACTTCAGTGACTGAGCGGAGTGGGAGCAATGAGTATCATATTGCTACGCAGGTGAGAAATGGTGCTAGGAAAACATCAGTGGAAATAGATACATTAGCCGGTGGTACCAAAGCAAAGTCCGGGCAACACCACATGTACAAATCGTATAAACCTTTCATTTTCAACTTCAAATAACCATGTGATGAATAATGAAAATTATAAGCTCTGAGAGTGTGTAGCTTGTTAAGAATTACTTTCAGTATGTTTGTATGGGTAAAGATGTGGTCAAATATACTGTTAGTGGTTGGAGTTGGGTGGTCAGTTTCTTTTCTCAAAACATTTGACTCAACAGTGCGTCCACCAGTTCCCAAATTGATACTGGGTAAACAACCAGCGAGTCTTTAGGAATGGCTCGACTTTTGACCCAGAAGAAAACGATCTAGCCAACCATTTGCAATCTAGAGGTATGGGATCTTCCAACACAGAGACAAGAGAAAAATGTACACAGTATACTGGGAATCCGGATAACTGAGACTGCTGCTAAGTGGGAACACTTTTCCATTCCGCTTGAAAATTCCTTTTCATCTTCATATACTTTCCTTTTAACTAGGACCCCAGCAACTTGACTCCCACTAAGTGGAACCAATTTTAGGGCCCCAGGCAGCAATTTTGCCCCATTTTATTGGGACTAATAAAAACATTTTTACATAGCTATTGCTTTAAATCACACGTTGATCTGTTCAAAAACGATTCCCTATTCAAAACTGAATGACTTCACAGAATGTAATATGTAAAGGAAAGTACTTCTTTGGCAGACAGATGTTCATTAACAAAACTATAAATGGACACGCAAATAGCGCACGTACATATGACCAGTTAAACAACCTTCCGCTATAGTGATACTATAACTGTATTTTGTTATTATGTCCCAGTTTTTGAGAGCTGCGCACTACTAGGACTCCCGCTAACTGGGACGGATTTTGGATCCCCGTTAGGAGCTCCAGTTATCGGGAGTATACTGTATATTGAAGAAATATTCAGTGGGAGAAAGGAGGTGTTCCATGCATGAAAGTACACCTAGCTCTCTAAAGTTGGCAAAAAAATGCTCTGAGACCGCCAAGAGCAGAAAAGAAAATAAAAGAGAGCAATTTCTATGTTTCCAACTGAGGAAGATGTCAATGGGTAAATTTCAATCAACGACCAATTGGCCATTACCAAAGCATTGGAAGTTTTTGGGAAATCACAATTGGCTGTATAGCAAATGCTAATGGACATTTCTGAAGCTTTTAACCCTTCCAAATTGTTCAATTGATTATCCAAACATCCCAAAAATCTACAAGGACGGAAAATATTGAAAAAATAAGAGTTCATATTTGAGGAAATACGGAATATCTACCTTCCAATCACAAATATGCCACTGCCAAGCAATTTGCTGACAATCAAACGTTTCCACTGCACTTTGTAAAGCATGATGCCACACCATACTCACAAAGCCTGGTTGAAATATCACCGCAAGCAACACGGACACAAACCAGCCTATTGATTGGCAATGCTATTGGGACGCCTATGATGAAATGGGAACTTTTTGCTAGTGATATCCCTCACGTCCCCATCATATTGCCAAACTTCCCGTCAAGGTAGGAAGAGCGGAGAGCAGTTTCAATTTTGAGAAAGTTCCCAAGGCATCACTGCAGCATCGCCAATATGATCTGGGAGCACCCTAATTGTACACAGTGATATGTAAACCAGGCCATAAATGTGTAGACTACTAACTACCAAAAAAAAACTATATACTTCTGTGAAGAGCCAAGGCACAGATAACACCCTGAAATGCTTTGCACACAACAGAAGTAATCCCAAAATCCTTAATGGAGGGAGTATAGTGGCCGACCTATGTGATGATACCACTACCAACGTGACAGATCATCTTCCTAAGTAGACCTTCTTCTGGCAGCAGGCATGGCTAGCAATCCTCTTTGTGAAAAGTTAACCTTTCATCTTGCTACTGTGTAGAACCTACGAAGAAAGAAACTAGCCTTCAATAACTTGGTCATATACACGTTCTTCACACGTAACAATTATATCGAATTCATCCGGGCATTCTTGAAATCTTTCAGGTCTTTTCTTTAGTCTTCTGTTTCTGTCTAGCATATGCAGTATGCCATTTTGGGTATATCTGAGGAAGCACGTCAAGGAAAACGTGGAAAATGTACAATATCAAATAAAAACACTATCACAATGTAACAAGATAAAGTCGTGAAGGAGCAGGGACACCGGAGAAGGGAGCAAGCACCATCCTCTTCTTCATCTGGGGGAGCAAACGTGGAGAACCAGGTCTTTCTTGAAATGCAATATAATCCTCTTCAGACATTTGCATGATACAAGTGACCATATGAGCTATAAATATGTAATAGGAGGATAGAGTTATCTGCTTGATTGTGAGAAATACAGCCTATGCAAAAAGATGGAACAAACATGTCCCAAAGAGGTGCCTATGCTAGGTGATGCTACAAGGCATTGCCTATGCAAGTGCATGCCCATTTGCTTCTAATGGCTCCCATGCCTCGCCAGCATTCCAGCGCCCCTGCAAAAGAAAATGTTCATCTCGACTATAAGCATAACGAAACTGGCTTTCCAACAACACAAGACTCGTACAGCGCCACTCTGCGTGGCTAAGTTCATGCACCCCTACATTGTCTTTACCTGCAAGAGGGAAATGCTGAATCCCTTCATACTGCAGTTAATGTCTTGTTCTCGATAGAGGAAATTCTGCGAAAACATCCCTTAGAACTTGCACATTGCTATCACTCCCGTTACACTACCGACAGTTTTGGATCTTCTCTCAACAAGTGCTGCAAATAGGAGACATTTTGCTAACAATCTTGTATTTCACAAGCCTTTTATGATTCATTCAACCTACAAGATCAGTGGTCCAAAACCTCCAGGTCGCGAACTGGTCTGTGAATCAATTGGTACATGGTGGCACATATTTATGCTTCTTGTCACAAGAACCACCATGACAAAACTTAGCACTCTAGCCACAACACACACTCCATCTAGTCTATTGGTAGGTAATTTTCTCGGTCTTTCTCCCGTCCACAATAATATTGTCAAACCTTAAACCACCTATGGTAATGAAAAGCACCCTCATTGCACACAGTACTAGGTCCCACTCTTACCCAAGTTTACATCAATTCAAAAACTTAATCAAGAGTCTTTATGTCACGATTACGAAAGCCCGAAAAATTTCACCACATTCCGAATTTACATTTTAAAATTCTAAACATCTCCGTAGTTGACAATCTACAATTTGTTGATTGAATATGGCTCAAGTGTTTCCCAGGTCAACAAATCATTCTAGAAGCTAGCGAGCATCTTCTACTCTTGCCGTGCTTCTAGAACCGAAGAAAATCAAAGCAAATACGTAGCAAAACTACTGACAAGGAGTTCTTTGAATACTTTTCGGATAAAATTTCCTGGAGTTTTCTCGACTTTTCTAATGACTTTGAATACCACTTGTAATACTGAGCAACACTTTTCAGAAGCAGTTTTTACCATTGATGCTAAAAAATGTGAAGATCACAACCTATAAAACTTATATATTTGCAACTATAGCTAGAATGCAATGCTATCAAAGCATTTTGGTATAACGGCAACAAAATTTCTTTAGTGTTACAGGAAGTATATTGGGCACAGGCCATTTCCATAAGAAATCCCAAGATCAAATATCAATAGGTAAGAGCTTTTGGCTGTGTTAGGGCCAGCTGATATGGAGAGTTTCTCCAGCATTTTCCTGGTGAAGCTGGAATCTCAATCAGTTACATTATATCATAACAGTGCTCACATGAGAAAATGTTTTCCCGGCTAGCCGAGATCTCGGTTGAATGCTACCGGGATCCCACCTAGCCATGGAAACATTTTACCATATGAGCACATTTCCCCAGCAAAGAGGGATATGATATTTGTTTGCACAGGCCACATGGTCAGTTTCCCAGGCAAAGCGGGTAAACGTCTCCATAAGACAGGTTATAAATTATTTCCACAGCTGACTGCGATTCTCGCTTCGCCAGGAGAGTGCCGTGGAAACATTCTCCGTATGAGGGGGGGGGGGTACTTTTAATTCAACTTGCCACTGATATGAAGAGCTCACCTGCTCATCCAAGGACTGTTGAGTGGCGCAAACTACTCCTATATCGGAATTTTTGCAACAAATACCAATTTCGCACACATCATTTGAGTAGAACCAAATATGGCGCAAAATGACACAATTTGGTACTCCACAGGTTGACATTGACCCATCCGGGGATGGTGCTACCAGAGTGCTTAAGCCTTGCCCCCTAAGCGTCGGCACTTTCATAACCTTCTTTCCAGCACACTTGTAGGGCGTGGTCCACTACAATTTTCTCTTTTCACTCACAGTCCGCACTTTGGTAGTGCTAGTCACTCTGAATTCTCTAGCACTATATCATGGTTCATATGTATCCTGCCTAATATTTCTCCTTGACCCATCTTTTTTCTTGAAAATAAAGGTGTTTTCCTGACTGCATTTCAGGAATACATAGTATCTTTCCTGACACGCTGGTGTTGATGTCACTGATCCTGCTTTTAAAATACGTAATTGCACCATGCCCTTAGTTATGCCTGTATTTCAGGGGCGGCAAAATTGTCCTGGACAAATTAGATGGTACAAACTATGAGAGCTTATTCCATACTTCGTGTTATCACAATTAAATGGATAATTTGTGCGCTTAAAAAATTAAACTTTCTAGCTTGCTATAAGACCAAGCTTAAGCTCAAACAAAATTTCAGATCTCTCCTTAGCTACAAAAGTAAAGCAACAATTAAGGTGGGAAACATCCCAGGATAGGCAAAACGCTGGGATCCCATTGCCTATGGGTGGCAATTGCCATCCCATGGCTACGGACCTGAAATGAATACATTTTGTCAATTTGGGTACGAAAAGGTGGCTCTCCAGTCAACTTCCTGATCCGCACATTTAGACCCATCACTCTTGACAAACACAAACAGAAATGAACCTTAACCACTTCCACTGGAGCAAGGGGAGTAAGGCATTAATTTCCAACCAAAAGAGCATTTGATGCAAGAACACATTATAACTGCTGATCATCATCTAAGAGTATGGCCAGTGGCAAACTTGACATGTTTGAGGTGGAGGGGGCAAGGCCTCAAGAAAGCCAAGGAAAACTCCATGGTTAATACTTGGAAGGAAACAAAGTAGTTAGATGGGCATAGCCATGAAAACATGTAAAACGGGTAGGAGATAGCTGGGAGCCTAGGGGCTTGTCCCCAATAACGGGATAAACATTTTCTTCATTTACCTTTATGTTGAAAAGGATGACTGATCCCCTAACTTTTTCATCAAAATAATGACTTGAACAAAAAGACAAAGTCACTACCAAGTGTGTCGCAATTTCGCAAGTCAAAAACTATTGTGGAGGGGGGGAGTAAACTCTTAGCGTCCATCAATGGGTATGGCACTAAACAGTGGACAGAAGCGCTTTATACTATCTTGCTGGCTGCGTCTGATAAAACTTTTATTTCCTTTGGGGCAGCCTTTTCTGCCATCCAATGGAAACAAAGTGGCTTTACAAGACAGCACCTAAGGTGCCTGCATCTTTGCAAGCTACTGCTTTCCGGGGTGGAAACAGGAATATTCTCAAAGGGGGCAGAATCTTGCCACTACAATACAGCTCACAAAGCCCTGGGACATGTGATAGCACATTCAGAGGGGTTATAATGTCCTAATTAGGCATTCCCTAGAAATACCAATGATGCCACTGTGGGGAAAATGGTGCTCTCTACCTCCCCAGCAGCTTCCCTTTGGTAATAGCACTTTATTAGATCTCTTTTAAGCACACTCACTAGTTTTTGAACATATTTCCAAGCACCCCAGGTGATACTAGGGTCCTTGCTTACTACCTTTGGTATACTTAGTTCCTTGAACTCCTTCAAAATTCATTTTGAGACAATTTTCAAGTCTTACAGCAACTTTTCCTCACATTTCCGAAGCAAGTGCATCAGGATTTACCATAGTTGCAAGCTTCAGAAAATAAAATGTTGGTGAATATATGAGTGCTGTGAAGTGGTACTGAGTAACTACGAAAGAGCTGACTTTGGTGTATTCAAAATAGTGTTCACTTAAAATGCTGGTCACAGCCAAAAACTGGAACCTATTCTGGAGCTTTCAATTTGTTGAGACTCTGGTGGAGACCATCATAAAGTGTTGCAGATTTTTCCCAATTTTGCTTTTTGCTGGAACTCAGCTTGAGACAAGCTTGAAATGCTGGATGCCTCCAACAGAATGCAGGAGACTTGCCAACTATATTTATGAGCACAAAGTATCATTGCAGTGTCACCATAGATATGAACAGTTCTTCTATTTTTTACAACCACCAGCAAATAGACACTAGAGTAGCAAACTACTTGGATAGATTGAGATTTTTTTGGGGGGGGGTAGCATTATCATTATATACATGCTTCTACAATGAATGTGAAAAATCAGACAAGCATAAAACTATACATCAAAATCCTTCATAGTATTAGCTAACTGGCCTTCAAATCTTCATGCAGTTGAATCTTCCACTAACACTAAGAAAGCTTTTCATTTTTGCATTAAGAACACCAATAACAACCAATGGTCAAAAGACATGGCTAAATGTCCAAAATTGCTGTTCCAAAATGCACAACCTCTATAGGTTTTGGTATCAATGTTTTTGATAAGTTGTCTCCAGAAGGGTGGCATGGAGCCACATAGCCATCTCACTTTAGGATTTCAAGCATCAGAGCTTGTGTGTTTGAAAGCAAGGACTTACTCAAAGGTTGAGGACACTTGATACATATTGGAAGTAAGACAACTCTTTACAATTACCTTCAAGTCTACACATTTCATGGACCAATTGCTCATGACCAGCAACTACCTACTGTCAGAATTTCTATAGGTAAATAATTAATATCAACACCAACTAGCTCACAACTTAATTTACCCTAGCATGCAAACTTGTAAATATGTTAACAGGTTTGATGAAAATTTGTTCCAACTCAGCCCAGGTGTGGACCTAATTGTTTTGAAGCTGACATGATAAATTTAAGATTTAAGAAATGTTTACTTTTTTGCATTTTCAGTTAAGCAATTATACCTTATTGAGCAGGGATAAAAACTTTCATTCAATCACCTTAAGTATTCCATGTCTTCATAGAGCCATCTGACAAAATACACAAGTTTCATAAAGCTGCAATTGTCTTCTGCAGTGCTGTCTTGCTTTTGAAGAATGGTGCTTTAATTAATAATGTCCATGGTGGGCCAAAAAGACACAATTTGATACAGATTGAGTTCTTGCAGTAAATTATGAGACCAGCTGAATATAATTGTAATAAGAATATAATTGCGCATAATTGCTTATCACATAATACTTCATTCTTGAAGATTCATTTGCTGGAACTTTTGCATAGCAGCTTCCAAAGATCTTGCTCTCTTTTCAATCAAACAATGAAGTTAACGAGAAGCAACAAGTACTTTGAAACCATGTGGCACAAAGGTTATTGGAAACCACCAGCAGCTTTATTGTATTTCTACATGTTGACTGCTTGCTACCAAATGCTACTTGTAACTTAGTAAATTATTCTGATTAACAGTGGGCACTGCACTTTAGAGGACAGAAAGTTTTCTAGTCAGGACAGTATACAGGATACAATTCATTTGTCATACCAACTATTACCCTACAAAACAAATCTGCCTGGAGATATAAAATTAGAAAAATTTTAGAAAACGAGCCAAAAGCTGAAAAGCTAGTGGAGGAAGCTTCAATGCCTATTAGAGGGGTGGACAGAAGACTCTTGCACATGGTATACTATGTCATGAAGCAGTGCATTTGCTTTAACAAAATATTTTTGAAGGATGAGTGCCACTTTTGCCCCTGGCGTCACTGAGAAAGGCTGATAACAAAATTCAAAGCATTTACTATCTAAATTTCAGACATTTGTGCTGTATTTGAACTCTATATAAAAGAAGGCTATCTTCCTACTACACATAAAAGTTGCAGAATTTACCAAAAAGTCCTCTCTAATAAAACTAACTTGATGATATAATTCAAAATATATTTAGGACATGAGCAAACTTTGTACTTAGCAAATTGGTCAACATTCACCTCATGCAATACTTTAACCTTCTAACATTTAGAAGTTTTAGGATGCTCAAAGGTATCTAATCATCAATTTTTACCATCAATAGGAATTAAATTAAAATTTCAAAAAAATCAAAGGAATGATATCAAAATGTGATAGGACAAGAAACTTTACAAGCAAATAGGGTAGGATTATCTCAGGAAAACCATTATGAACCCTACAACAATATTATTAAATAGTCATTTGTAATTAAGGACTATTCAATCTGTCACAACAAAACTTTAGAAGATTCTCATGCTTCACTCACAGAATCAATGTAACATTGTTCTCTGGAAATTTATAATGATACAAAATAACATACATCACTGACACAGCAGGTAAATTGAGTACAATAAACAGCTATCATTTGCACGGGCAACAAAGGAAGTTTCAGCAATGTGATGAAAAATGAATACACAAATATCTTCGTAAGAATACAAAATAATGTAATAATGAAATCGCAACTACAACTTGCATTTAGCTTCAGAGACTCTAGGCTGAAAAACAAAACTTTGTTTCCCTTACTTAGTCTACCAACTTCCCCCAAACCCGCCACAGCCTGCAAATCAAAATATGAACGGAAAGCATTTAGACCATACCCTCGGGTTTCGATGGCTAGGCCAGTCTATCATTCCACCTAGAAAAAGGCTTATCATTCTCGCAAAATAGGTTTATAAATTTTCTCAATTGACTAAGGATACAGATAAGGATCTTTTTTATATAATTCTTTATACATTTCATCATACGTCGTTGTTCCAAACGTATAAACATTTGGCTTGTCCGGGGCTGACCCCGGGAGTTTAACATACGTTCCGGTACCAAAAGACTGTACTTGAAAGCCACGTTTTCTGAAAAATCGAGTGACCTGCATCAAATAAGATTCCGAACCATAACAAACTATATATAAAGCCTAGAATAAAATAGTGAAAACTTGTGGACAAAACGAAAAAGGGGCTCAAAGCCATTCCTAAAATATCAACCTCAACGCGCTGTGTGCTTCCATGCTTCGATTCTGGTTGCTCGAACAAACAACTGCAAGTTTCAAATCTTTTTTGTGTTGCATGCTGACTTAGGTGTTCCTTTTTATCCCAATATATTTTTTTACTGTATCTACTAAATTAACAGCAGATTTGGTTGTACTACGATCGGTTGTTATCTAAAACGCCGTCGAGAGCTAACACCTTCCCAAATCAAGCCTTCCTTGTCAAAAAATGAGTGGTTGGTTTGAAATGAGTGCATTATGGGTAACCGTGAAGCACTGTGGGAAACATGAAGAGCTTCCATCATGGCGGCACAAGTTGTAACTGCAGCGCATGGACAGAACATCGAAAGCGTAGCGAATGCTATTGACAATGGGGTATGTTTGATGAACTTTTGTTTCTTAGCAATGTATTAGTCTATGAGGTACTTATTAAATACCACCATCTCAGTATGCAGTAGTTGGGAAGTGCGATTGCACTCAAGTGATACTGCATTCGAGACCTTTTGGCACAAGACCTGTGAGGAGCACGAGTCGTTATAAAAAAACTCGCCATTTGTGCATTGGCGAGTTTTGGGACGGATTTCAGCATTTACGCCAAGTTTCGCCAAGTTTTACTTGCACAAACAGTGAGCCATTGTTCTCTAGAAAACATTGGCTAGAGTTTGTGGTTGAGGATAAGTGCCATTCGCCAGTTTCAGGAAACACTCAAGTATTGCAGGTATTTCACAAGGGTGCGGAGGGGATGAGGTGCTATTCCTTGCATGAAAAATACAAAAGTTGCATTCTTGGCTACAGTAGTTGTTGAGTAGCTTCTGACCCCATTTAATTCATTTTTAACTACATCAGCTGCACTTAAAACTAGCTATCATTTAAGCAATAACATGTTCACATTGTTTTGGTTCAGCTCTATGTTGAATCTGGTAACAATTTCAACGTGATTTTTGCCTAAAGTTCCTTAGCTCCTTTTCATAGCTCTAACAGTTTCTTAAATCACTTACCATAAGACAATCACATGTTAATTAGGTTGGCTGCAAAGGGCCACTTCTAATGAAAACGAAAATGTTTATCATGCTTGTAGATGTGAGACTTCATTGAGACATGGCACCTGAATCTCATGGATAGGATTTATCCTCTACCAGGTTTTGTGGCAAGCAAATAACGCAGAAGGCACACTGGATGCTGCACACCCAAGAATGAATGTAGTATGTAGTGGGGCATGATGTAGTTGTACAATTTGAACTCATACAGCAGTAAATATCTTGCAGCTATGAAAATAAGAATAATGTGCAAACATCACAGCTCACATACCATAAATTCTCTATTTAACCCCCTCTAAATTAAGCCTTCCAAATAAGCCCCCATTTCTGGACCAAGGTGTTTATTAAGTGTCCCTCTCTATTAAGCCCTACTTGAAAATATTGAAAACTCCCAAGCATAAGTAAACTTCCTGAAGCTTACTTACACTTTTTAGTATTGAAATAAGTAAGCTAGGCTTAGTCATGCCCCGTAAGCGATAGTTCTCAACCTATCAAGAACCAAAGTCCTTTGTTGCCTTACTACAGATAAAAATGTTCTATATCAACTGTTTCTACACAATTTTTCAATTTTGTTTGCTGTGCTGTAGGCTAATGATGCATGAACTAACTATTTTGAATAATGTTCTCTATTTTCAAACAGCAAATATTTAATTTACTATTGAAAATTTTTCTAAAAATTTATTTAGCCACCCTCTCTTATCAACCCTCCTTTCTAATAAGTCTCCTCTAGAGTGCTTGAAATCAATAAGCCCCCCTGAAGGCTAAATAGAGAATTTGCTGTATGTCACATTTCATGTTTGTTTTGCATTCTCATTCCAGAACTAAAACAACTGAAAATGACCAAACTGATTACCCTGCATGACACAAAAATTTTAGCAAGCACCACCTGTGGTTATTTTGACTAATTTTAGGATGCCAATTTGGAATCTAAAGTCTGTTGTGCTCTATCATGTTTAGATTTTTATTTACAGGCTACTCCCAAAAATCAAAATTATCACAAAATTCACAGAAGTGTGTGAAAATGGCACACATTTGTAATTAAATAGTCTGTTGGTACTACCAAACTTTACTACATGATGAAAAGTGGCAATATTCTTTTGACATACTGAAAGCTTTTTCCCTCCATTTCATTTCATACTCTGATGAGTGTTGGACAAAAAAAGCTTTCAGTATCTCAGAAGAATATTGCCGCTTTTTTGTGTTGTAGTAAAAATTTCTAATTGCATTAAAATAGTCAGTCACTATTGAGATAACAAATAATACAATTTACAATTTAACAATATATACCAAGTTATATTGAAATGGTAAAAAATCCCTCTCACTGCTAGCTTTCCAAGAGTAATGCTTACCTGGCTAGATCAATACTAAGAGAATTTGTTGCCTTAGCTAAAGGAACTCAAACAGCAGTATATCAGCACAGAGAGAAGACAAATTATTAAATTGTTGACACATGTGATGAACCATGTTTGGAATACATATTGTAAGAGCACAACTGGTGTAATGACAGCATTTGGGATTTCTTGTGATGTGAAATGTGATTGGTAGCTCTTTATTAACTGAAGTGTGTCCAATCAAGTCTTCACTACCACTGGTCAGCTATAATGAAATTAATTTCAATGGAAAACTGAAATGCAAAAGGATTATGGGAAGTAATGCTGCTTTTTATGTTTTTGGGAAAGCCAGACTGGAGATGAGCCCTACATTTGGCAAAATTGGCCAGCACAACATGAATAGGCACCTACTAATAAAATTTTAAACATGTTTCATTAGCTCTACCAGAACTACTTGTATTGCCACCACTGCACATTAAACTTAGAATCTTTAAGCAATTTAACATCATTTGACTGTGAGGAGCAACCAATCAAATTGTTGAAAGATAACATCCCTTTACTAAGTGTGTCAAAGATCAAAGAAGGTGTTTGTTGGACTAGACACTCACAAACTGATGAAGAATGAGCTATTCAGAGGATCACTAAATAATGTAAAATGACATGCTTATGATGCAGTAATAACGGCAATAGAAAATGTTCTAGGAAAGAACCAAAGCCTAGATTATAAAGTAATAGTTGCTGAACTTCTGGATTCATCCTAAATGCCAGGTGTAGAAATGTCATAGATGATTCACTTTTTGAAGAGTCATTTGGATTTCTTTTCCTCTGACATGGAAAAGATTTGCGATGAACATGCAGAATGGTACTACCAAGCAATAAGAATTATTGAAAACAAGTACCAAGGATGAGCAGATCCTTGTATGATGGGAGATTTTTAGTGGGTTTCCTTGGTGTAGTCTGAAGTCAATAGTGACAACTTTTTTTTGCACTTTATAAATTCTACTATTTTATCAAAAGTAGTATAATATTGCTATTGTGATAGTTGCTAGTTGCATTTTATTATCATTGCCATATTCCCACCAATAAGCACCCACCCATGAAAATGTGCCTCCTCCCCACAAAAGCACCCCCATCTCCAGGCCTAGTGATCAGAAACTCAGAAACAGAGCAGGAATGCTGATTTGATCAACAAAAAATCATTCACAAATTTTGATAAAACTGGTCAACCATATGAAAATAAAGCTGATATAGCTCAACACTAGAAGTGTTCCTTGAAATAGACATAAACTGATTGTTTGCCAACAACTATATTGTAGAGGATGTGAATTATAATGATGATGCTAGAGGGTTGGGCATTTGTATTGAACTTATACCTTATTAACTAAAGTTGTATAGTTTGTTTAGCTCTAAAACTTATATGTACTTTTTAATTGAGCTATTAGAATTAATTTTTTAATGCAGCAGTAATTTAAAAAATGCTCACCCGCAAAAAACCACCTCCCTCAAAAAAACGCCCAACCAAGAGTATCAAAAATTTTTAAAGCAGCTAGGTGCTTTTAGAGGAAATACATTGTATGCTTTTTGAATACATGCTATTTTCAAACATTTCTATATATTTAGGTTAATTTCAATTTTTGAGAGTAGTCTGCTATTAAAAATCTAGATGTAATAGAGGAAAACAGAATACAGAATCAGCACCCTAAAATTAGTTAAACTAATTTACAATAGCACCTGTTAAACAGTATTTTTGCATTTTGTCATGCAGTGTTATTGCAGTAATAATACCAAAGCTTTGCCAAAGCTTTGCACAAAATTTAAAATTTCAACATGAAGGCAATTTACTTCTTTAAGCACAAGAAACACCACTGTGTCATCCTCTTTTTCAGTTTATCCTGCAGTGCTCTTTGAAATATTTCAAATTGGTCAATAGTCCAGTAGGTATTTGTTTTCCTCCTCATGAGATTAGGAAAAACCAATTACAGAATTCCCAATATCAATGTGAAGCTGTACATCGCATATGTGATAGAAAACTAATTTGTTTTCCAGGATGAAGTGAAAGGTAATGAGCATTCATTCCTAAAGAAAATGCTCAACAAAACCTTTCGTATTAGAATTGCAGATGGTAGAACATTGATTGGTACCTTTCTTTGTACAGATAAAGACCAAAACATTGTATTAGGACAGTGCCAAGAATATGTCAAATCTAATGGTTGAGTATTCTGAAATCATTTGTATAAAGGCTACATAGTTTTTGAATTTTGTTTTTTAGGCCATTGTATTTTATGTTATCTTATAATAAGAGGAATCTCTTACATAATAAAATCTGTAAAATTTATGTGTGAAGGTGCTTAGCTAATCTCTTATTAGTAGATCGAATGTATTTTGTTCATCCCCAGACTGATGTTAGCTCTTGTAGTAAGTTGCTTTTTTGCATTGTAAATCACTGCAGTGGAAAGTGTTAAAAATTGTAAATATGTATGCTACTAAATCTCTTGTTGAATTAGAAATGAATGTAATTTTGCTGCCATTTACTGTCTAGTCTGCAAGCTATTAAAACCTCTGCTTGAAGTTGCCATTCACACATAAATGTGATTTTCATAAATATTATGACTATGATGTAAGCAGTTATCATCTCCAAGTGACCATCATCAAATATTTTTAAAAATATTCTTTAGTCGTGCAGTTTGAAAACACTCTAAGAATATTTGTGTGCCTAACACCAATAAAATTATATTTCAACTACACTGATACATTTCCAATTTGACTTTCAGGGCCTGAGAGTGGTGAAGAAGCTCGGATACTAGGATTAGCTATGGTCCCTGGAAGGCATATAGTTTCAATTGACATTGATGCTCATGTTTCAGAGTTTAAAAATGAAGATAAACCAAATAGCTGTTTTAAGTTAGAAAGTATAGCATAAACATTTAATTTAGATATAATGTGGTGATATAGTTGATTTGATCTATTATCTGTAAGCATACCCGTTGACCCAAATTTAAGATGCAATTAAGTTATATTCATTTACCCCATCATTCTCAGATAGCTCACATTCATAGACCATTGTATGTTCATGCATTTTACATGTTTCCATGCATTTTGTCTCAATCATGCATTATACATGCATGAATTTCTGTAAGTTATTTTCGCACCTTTTCTTGACAACTAGCAAAACTGCATGAACACATGCAAAATGATAATTTGACCATGAGAATGTTCTCCTTGTGGGTCATTACATTTTTTAATAACTTTTCTAACTCATAATTTGCTTAGGAAGATATTTGTAGCTAATATAATGACCCTGGTGTCAAAATTTGCATCATGGGGGCACTGAATACATAATATAGTTTCAATTATTTTTATTTTCAAAAATTCGCAAGTCTGCATTTACAGTTCTATCTGTATTTATCCACCCAGACTGCTATTAATATCACTTGCAATGTCATGTTTGCTATATCTATTGGCAAAATGTGACAAGAAGATTGATTTGTGCTCAACCTGATCATTGAATATACAAGAAACATTTTTAAATAAGAGAAAGAAACAAAAATTTACAATACAAACTACTGTACAATACAAGCTACAATACAATCCAAGTTGCAATACAACTAAGTTTTACAGTATAGGAACTGGTGAAAGGTGTTCTGCTACTCAGACATAGAGTTTCTGCTCTGCATATCATAGCTATGACTTACAACTACACTATTATGATTTATCAGGACACTATAGGGTTTATATGCCTAATCAGTTTTCACATCAGTTGGCATGCAGTGATTTTGCAGAGATCTCTTTATCTACTATTGCATTGCTCACGCAATGCATGTGCAGTTGTTCTCATTGCACTAAACCACAATGGAGTGATCAAATATTTATTGGACAGGACAGTTTGCAAAGCGAAGGAAGTTAAGCTTATGAGTTCAATTCATTTGCTAGTAGAAGCTCTTGTATTTGTTTCTTTGCAAGAGTGTTCTTTATTCGCATTATTTATTTTTATCTAAGTGCTCTTCAGTATGACTTGGGCCTGGTATCACTTGTGCTACTTGCACCTTTTGATGTCGAGAGCTTCTCAACCTGAAATAAGGTATCATATTCAGGATGCTTTGGCTTTTGCATTTGAAGAGGGCATTCATGCGCTCTTTAAGCTGGTCATTGAATTGCTTTGACATCTTCTTCGTAATAGATTCTTCAAACTGCGATAAGCTTTCCTCACAAAGCTCCTCCAAACCTCTCACTACGTGGACCGTGCCTGAAAATGTAGAAATCACAATTAGATAAGGTGTTTTTAATGCTCAAATAAAAGGCTATTAGCTCCTTAGAAGTTTTCAGGTGTGTTTATGAATGTGTATAGAAATATGATTAACGCTGCAACACTTCATCTTCTTGGCATAATGGTTAGAGTTAGGAAGTATTTCGCAAAAGTTCAAAACAAACAGCGCTGTACAGTTTTACTTTCACAACAAAACTGTTAGCAATTCGTCAAAATTTGCTTCAAAGGGTAGCGTAATGGTGAAGACCAGCAGGCATTTGTAGGAAGCACAACTACGTTATGCCGCGTTACCCCTAGACTACACCATTGTATACATGCTCACCTATATATTGGTTAAGCTGCAAAGAAGAGCTATCAGGGTCATACTGAATCAGGCATCCCGTTCCCATTCCTTGCCTCTATTTAAAGATTTATATTTGCTTAGATTATCAGACATCTTTATACTCAAACTCCTAACCTTTGTATTTTACCACAGCACGAAAAAGTGGCAACATTCTTTTTGACATACTAAAAGCATTTTTCGTCCGACACTCATCAGAGTATGAAAACATCGGATAGTGACCTAAAGATTAACCGAAATACATATCCAGATGCGGTTAATGTCTAATTGGCCCCAAGTGTGACCAATTAGGACCTAATACCATTGTTTACTTAAAGAGTCCCAATGAGAAAACAACTTTGTCTACACAAGACTGGGTCTTGAGTCTTCATGTAAACAGATTCCAAAACACTTGAATGCACTGTTTGCTGTGGTAGAGTTCTGTAGTACCAACAGACTATTTAACCTCTGTATATGAATCAACAAAATTACTAACACCATCTTATTTCCACGGTTCTCTTTTAGTTCTGCAATACATTACTATACATCAGGACAATCCCATCGTGGCGATCTCTACTTAATTGGAAAAAATACACTTCGATACGGATTGGGCTCAATTCGATATATGGGGGCCAAGCTATGGAATGCGTTACCGAGGGAAATAAGAAATTCATCTTCCAAATTTCTATTTAGAAAAAATTTAAAACAGCACCTTCATACTACAATGTGAGCCTCTAGTGCTTTGTTTTTTAATTTTTCTGAAAAAATTGCTTAAAATTCAAATTAAAATGCATCTCAAACACCTATAAAATGAAGCATATTGTTTCTTTTCAATCATGTCTCTTAATATGCAATAACCAAAAGGGGAGAGATCTCTTTTCGATAAGTATACTAATTGGAAGAGCTATAATAAGCAATTACATCATTATAATATTTCGTAAAATTTTTAGCCCCCATTGTTTACCGCTTTGTTATTTTTTCGTTACCTTAATTCCTTTTTTCGATTTGTATATTCCTATTCGATTGATAGAGTGTGCCCTTTATTAATGTGTTATATATATATAAATATATATATATATATATATATATATATATATATATATATATATAT